>CM065482.1:43684567-44284567 GCA_032873175.1 Leptopilina drosophilae
CTATTTTTTCTTCACAACTTTTACAATCAGTCAACTCGAATCTGCTTTTTATTATTTATTAATTATATATGTAAAATATTCCACACGCATTTATGTAGTTTTTACCTAATCATTTTTTTTTAATATATATTTTGGTGGAAAGTGAGCGAAAAATATAAATTTATTTATATTTTTTTTCAAGAAAAAAATAAATAATATTTGTTGATTTCTGTTTTTATTTTGTAAACAAATGAATTCCTACTTTTTCTTTTCTTTTGAATGAAGAAAAAAAAATTTTCGCACTGAGAAACATTTTTATTTAAATTTAAAAAAGAAAATAGTCCATTATTTTTTTTTCAAAGAATTTTTTTTTTCAAAAAACCTTTTCGAAATTAATGCACTAAAAATGTTTTTTTGGAAATACTGCACTTTTTTTGGATCCAATCGACAAAACTACTTTTACGTTCTTGATATTCTTATACATTTATATATTATTGGAATTTTATAATTATAATACACTTTTTGCTTTTATAATTATAATATATTTTTCCATTCATATTATTTTTAATATATTTTTCACATTTATTTAATTATAGAAAACATTTTTTTTCGTTCAATTCGACCGGTATTTCCAACTAATCATTTTTTTCCCTCAGTGCTGGTCACATTCACAAATTTTGTGGCAATTTCGATTTTTTTTTTTTTTTTTTGAGAAAAAGTATTTATTTTTTTTTTTTTAAAGAAAAACTATTTTCTATTTTTTCTTGCAATTTTTTTTTAATTTTAAGATTTTGCCTACGAATATATAATATATTTATTATAGTGAATGTTTTAGTAAAATCCAAAAGAAAAAAAGAATTCTGATATATTGACGTTAAATATTGCGAAGACGTTTATCTATTGTATTACTAAATATATATAATATATATAAATATTTGAATACGAAATTGTAAAAAATTGTTAAATATAGATTTTTAACAATTATTTCTAACACAGTCGAGTGTAAAACGTCTCATATATGTAAATTCCATTTTCAATGGTTTATTATAATATGACCGTTTATAAAATGTTTTTTGCCAAAAGTCTCTCACAATCTTATTATGAAAATTTTATTCATATTATTTTACTGCTACTACTACTACTGTTGTTATTATTATTATTACTAACATTTTTATTGTTGTTATTATTATTTTTTTTTATTATTCATTATTATTCTTTTTTTTTATTATTATGTAAATTGTACAAACGTCTATGAATTATTTCTCGTTTGGATTTTTTGAATTATTTCAAATGATTGCGAAGGAAAAAAAAATTGTTGAAACATTTTTTTTTTATTGAAAGTTAAAATGACAATTTTTATTCATTACTTGAGTTAGAAACAATTTTTTTAATAAAGAAACTTATTTAAAAAATTTTAAAAATTGATATTTTTTACTAGAAGAAAAAAGGTATGTAAAATGTAAAAATAGATTTAAAAAATAAAGTCGTAAATAATAAATAAATAAACTAAATAAAAATTTAAATTTCGGCTTTAGACGAAACAAGGCGCGAGTGCAGGAGTGGGGGCAATGAGAGCGAGAGAGAAAAACAGTGACGTCTCTCTCGCTCTCATTGCCCCCACTCCTGCGCTTGCGCCTGCGTCTTATTTCTATTCCGTAAAGTAAATAAGTAAATCATTGTTTTTTTAAATTATTTTATCATTGCAATATTTATTTTCTCTTTAAAAATTTGTCATTTAACTTTTTTTTTAATTTTAACATTTTTTTTAATTTAAATTTTATTTTTTAATTGTGCAAAGAAAAAGTACATTTAATTACTATTGATAAATAAATGTTAGCGAGTACTTTTTGTATAAAGATTTAACGAAAATAGAGGAATAAAGCAAATATATATTTTTTTACGACTATTTTTCTTAGGCCTTAACAATATTATGTTTGAGAGTAGAGAAAGAATATTTTCCAAATAAGCAAAAAATTGAAGACATTCCCCACTACATTACACGTAATTTTTTTTTTTTTATTACATTTTCTTTAAATATTTTTTTTAATAATTTGTTTACGCATTCATATATTTTTTTTTCACTGTCCAATCGAAGTTTTTCTGCCTCACGTTAGAAAATTTTTTTTCTCGTCCCGTTTTAACGAGGGGAATTATTTTTTTTTCGCCTATCATATACGTATATAGTTTTTATAATATCGTTCCGCTCTTTTTTTTCAATTTTTTTTTTAAACTCTTAATCAAATTTATCAAAAATACTTTTTTTTCTCAAATTTGTTTTTTTACGCGCAAAAAAAGGGGGATACCAACACTCCAGTCTTATTATTTCGTCTCGCTAGTTAGCGAAATATAAAGTTTTCTATATTTAAATATAATATATCACTCTCTCTCTCTCGCTCACTTTTTTTTTCTTTTTTCTCTTTGCCCCTATTAGAAAAATTCGAATCAGCTGCTTTTTTTCAAGATTTTCGGTTTAAATTTTGATAAACCGAAAATCTTTTTTTATTCATCTTTTTTTTTATTTTAAAATATGAGCGCGAGGCGTTTATTAACGAAAGGCAGTTGTCACATTCGTTGGACAGGAAAAGCACAAAGGATTATTTAGAAACTATTTTCTTACATATTTAGACACCAAATAGTCGTTTTGAGCTATTTTAAAACACACAATTTTTTTCATTCCTTTTTTCTTTCTGTTCTTCTCTCACAATTCTTTCTCGACGACTCGTTCCACCTTAAAAATGACTTGGTGTATTTTTTTTGTTCTTTTTTTTCGGTTCATTATATGATAATCAGTCGAAAATTCGTACATTTATATATCTAATATGCAGGTATCTCTCACTTTCATACACACTTAAACCTCTAAATTTTAATTAGTCAAAAATAACTAAATTTTTAGGGCGGGAAAACACGTTTTTTCTATCTTTAGCACAGTTTCCTCAAAATCCAGTCCTTGGAGACAATTTTCGAACTTGGAATCGTGTTCAGCGGGCAAATATACCTTGAAAACGACTCCCATATCGAAAATAAGGAAAAAAAACAATTTTTTTGGTCATTACCCCCACTTTTTTCAAAATTCCCACTTTTTTGGGGTTTTTACATAAACACACGTATTTTTTTTTTTGGGTTTTCAAGACTATTGCTTCTTTAACCTTGGGTCTTGTATTAAACCTTCTGACGTGGACTTTAAGACCCGTTTGGGCAAAACCAAAATAGGGATTTTGAAAAAAGTGGGGGTAGAGATGCAAAAAAAAAAATTTTTCTTTTTTTCGATATGGGAGTCCTTTTCAATGTAAATTTACTCGCTGAACACGATTCCAAGTTCCAAAATTGTCTATAGTTTCCGGTTTTTGAGAAAAGTGGGGGTAGAGACCCAAAAAAACAATTTTTTTTCTCTTATTTTCGATATTGGAATCGTTTTCAGTGTATTTTTGCCCGCTGAACGCAATTCTGAATCTTAAAATTGTGTAGAACGTCAGGATTTTGAAAAAAGTGGTACTGAAGATAAAAAAAATGTGTTTTACGTCAACTTTTTTTAATTTTTAAGTTTTCTTTTAACTAATTTAGATTTAGAGGGCTCTTGGTAAATATGTGAAATCGTACAGCAAATTTTAATGTTTCGTTAACTTACGAGTATATCAATTATCACGTTAGTCATTACTTTTTTTTGAGGGTTTACATGCAAAAATGAGTGAGCAATAAGCGGGATGTGTCGATCGAAATCGATTATATTCATATATTTTCAATAATAATTATTATTTTCACTGCAATATGTAGTATATTATTACAGTATTTCTAGCTCTGTTGCTGGGTGTGTATGTGTCAATGCTCAGTCTCTCGACACACTGACAAAAGAAATTTAAGTTCTTTTATCGAATTTCCTCCAATTCCAAGAATTTCGATTGTAAAACAATTTTTTTAAAACATTTTCTTTTCATTCCTTTAAGTTTTCATCTTTTTTTTTAAATTTTTACCATGGGTATAATTTGGTAAAAATAAACTTCTTTATAAGATATAAAATTTTTTTATTTTAGACAATTTTTTCATTCAAAAAAATTGTTTTCTTTTTTAATATTTTTCGTTTTTTTTGAGTCTTGAGTCTGAATCGAAATTCCTGGCTTTGGAATATTTTATACATTAGTAATAATATCAATCCATCATTCATGTTTATATAATTAGTATATATAATATATATTTTTTTATATACTGTTTATGTAAGTACACTATAATATTCATTATATATTTAAATTTAATATTACACTTTAAACTTTTTTAACGTTTCATAGATCGAAAAATAAATATAAAAATAAACCGGGCATTTAGGTATTAATATTTTTTTTTTGTATTAATAGTTCTTATCTTTCTTTTTTTTGTTTTTGTCTCTCTCTCTCCGTTTTTTTTTCATAAATTTTGCCAGCATTCAGTTCTTTTCCACACTCGATATATTATAATATGTACTTTTTATGAGCTTTATTTATTATTTTTTTTTAAATCGTACATTTTTTTGAATAGTATTTCTTAAAACATCGTTTACAATATATAGGAAGACTGGGAATGCGCGATTATTATTTTTTTTCCTTTTAAAGTAGAAATAATCGAAGACGTTTTCTATTTTTCGATATATCCGAAAAGTATCGCGTTATCAGCCTTTTGTTGTTGTTGTTGTTTTTGTCTTTACAATAAAATGCAATAATTTTATTTTTTAATCTCTCTTTTTTATCCTTTGAGCATTTTTTTTGCAAAATACAGGGAAAATGTAGAAAAATTATTCTTCATCACACACTTAATTCTGATTTGTGTCATTTACGTACAATTTTTTTATTAATGTTTTTTCTCTGTATTTTATTCTTTTTATTTTTTGCCGAGAGAAAAATCAACAGATACAGAGTATAAAGTATATAGCGGTAAAAAGGGGAAAAAAATTATTTATTTTTATTTATTATTGAAAAAGGGAACAAAAAGTGTTTTAACGACAAAAATATACGATTCCCTCGGCGATGATGTTGATTCTTTTTTTTATAAAATCACTTCATTTTCGCACCATATCAGTACATTTTTATTTTTTTATTTTTGTAAATCTATCGCTTTCTTCAACAAGAGAAAATGGAAATTTTATTTTATTCACATCAATTTATTTTATTCAAAACAAAAATATTTACTTTTTTTAAATTTCAATATTCTTCTTATTTTTCATTTATTTTATCCATCGTTTATTCTTTTATTTTCACTAATTTTCGTTTTTAAATTTTTTTTATTATTTAAACAAATTTTTTTCGTTTAAATAAAAAATTGTTTCCTTTTATTATTTCAAGCATTTAACATTTTCTCTTATTTTCTTTTTTTCATTTATTATTTTTCTATTTAAGCATTATTAAAAAAAACTTTTATTTTTATTGAATTTTCTCGAGAAAATTGTAATGGATAATTTTTTTTAGTGTTCATGGAACGTTTGCAAGTGGAACAAAGCGATAGACCAAATTCGCAGAAGTCAACGATTTTTTTCGATCGATTAGTTAAATATATATTTATATATATATGTGCATATATTTACACTTCACCCTTAGATGTGTAATGTACCTATTATGTTTATCTGTGAGTGTTTAATATAATATCTTGACAGACAGTCTATGAATATATATTTTTTTTAATATAAATTATAATTTACATACAATTTGTAATTTATTACAATTTATAGATAATAATTATTTGCTGAAATTTCGTAAATATTATTTTCAATAATATATTTTTGATCTAATAAAAAAAAGACGTTTGCTCGATGTTTATAAAAATCGAATGTAAATTTAGAGAAGAAAATATTATTTTCTTAGAAATTTCATTTATGATCGGGAATTTTAATTTGTTTTCGTAACAGATTTCTCTTAAAGTTATTAAAAAATAATTTTTACTTTTTATCAGGACAGAAAATTTTTTAATTTATAAATTTGTAATGAAATAAGTTGAAAAGAAAGAATGTGAAAAAATAAAGAATAAAAAAGAAGTAAATGAAATAAATATAATAAGTAAAACGAAGAAAAAATAAACTAAAGAAAACGAAACAAGGCGCGAGTGCAGGAGAGGGGATAATGAGTGCGAAAGAGAAAAACAGCGACGTCTCTCTCGCACTCACTGCCCCTACTCCTGCGCCTGCGCATGTCTCACGCCTCGTTTTCATTGCGTAAAGTAAATAAAAATCACAGAGTGTAAAAAATAATTAATTAAATCAAATTACAAAACATTTAAGCACAACAATTTAATTAATATTTATTTCAGTTGAAAATAATATTTATTTCAATTGAAAATAATATTTATTTCAATTAAAAATAATATTTATTTCAATTGACAATAATATTTATTTCAATTAAAAATAATATTTATTTCAATTGAAAATAATATTTATTTCAATTAAAAATAATATTTATTTTAATTAAAAATAATATTTATTTCAATTAATATTAACCGAATTATTAATATCAATTAAATTACTAATATTAACATTAAATAAATTATTAACGTTAATTAAATTACTAAAATTAACATTAAATAATTTATTAATGTTAATTAAATTACTAATAATAATTAAATTATTATTTATTAATATTCATAAAAGTAAATAAACTGTAAAAATATGAATTAAAAAAAAATTGTGAAAAAATAGAAAAATATATCGTGTCTTTTCTTCTATTTCTAAATTGATAATTATAAATTTGCAGAAATTGTATTTTTATAAAAAAAAAGAGTGTAAAAAAATTTTTATCGCTAATTAATGAGAGATTCAATGTTTTGCGTGAATGCACCAGATTCCGAATATATGCACGGGGTGAAAATCAATATTCTAAATTTAATAATAAAATATTGACTTCTATTTAAAAATATAATTTCGAAAGTTCATTTTCAATCGAAATTTGACTACTGGCAAATATTGTTGAATGAAAAAAATTCCATTTATTGCCATTTACATTTTAAAATTAAATTTTTTTTTAATTTAAAACAATTACTGATAATTTGAGCTGAATATTTTTAAATAGAATTATAAAAAAAATTATTAATTGAAAAGTGGGTAAAATACTTTAGAATCTAAAAATAATGTTAAATTAATAAATAATATTTATTGACACAGGTAATAGAAATAAATTTAAAAAATTAATCAAGTAATAATTGTTAATCAGCTCAGTGAAATTTGGTTAATTGTAACTAGTTCAATTATAGATAGATAATTAATTTTATTGATTAATGAATGTAAATGTGAAAGTAAATTGTTAAATTAATATTAGTTTAACATTAATTAAATTTTAATGTTAAAATTTTATTTTATTGTTAATTAAGTTTAATTAAATGCATTTTAATTAAATTTAATTAAATACAGTTTTATTAAATTTAATTAAATACAGTTTAATTAAATTTAATTAAATACAGTTTAATTAAATTTAATTAAATACAGTTTTATTAAATTTAATTAAATACAGTTAATTATATTTAATTAAAAACAGTTAATTATATTTAATTAAAAACAATTAATTAAATTTAATTATATACAGTTAATTAATTTATTACATTAAATACAATTAATTAGTTAAATTAAACAAAGGCCAGGATAATATTTTTAAATTTAGAATATCAATATATTCAGTCGTTGAGAATTTATTTTCCCAACGTATTTTTCAATTTTTTCGAAAGAATAACAATTTTCTCCCGGAATGAAATTGCGAAACGTTTTTGAAATACAAAAGCAAGCGTTGAGTGAGTGGTGCGCAAGCGCAGGAGTGGGGATAACGGGAGTGAGAGAGAAAAACCGCGACGTCTCACTCACTCTCACTGTCCGCTCTCCCCACTCCAGCGCTTAAGCTCCGCCCCAAAACTGAATCCACTACATTAATATCATTAAATGCGGTAAATACACTTATTTCGTTTGATAAGAAGCTTCTGAAAAAACGCTATTTTGTTCTTATAATCTAATACCGGCCCAGAGTCCACTCATTTTTTTTTACAATCTACTTAATAATATAATATTTGTAACTTATTTACAAATCTACTTAATATTGTAAAATTGGTTTCTTTCGCATATAACTTTATTTACAGTCTACTTATGATAATATACGTTTTTACTTTTTTCTTCCAAAGTAAATAAATAAACTCATCTGCAGTCGATTTTGAATAAATATAAAAATTCCGTATTTTTTTTTTTTTTTTTAAGGAAAAATAGAAAATGTTTCGTTTTTCTAAATCTAAGATTAAAGACACAGGTTTTTCTATATATATTATATCATATATAAATTGAGGCGAAATTATAAATATATATGGCATTTTGCGCAATTCGAATTAATTTTTTTTTCTCTTATTAGGTTTTGAAATTAATTTCTCTATAAATTTTTATTGCCCCTAAAAAGTATTTTCTAAATTGCTACTTTTTATTAGAAGAAATTGTGAAAATTTTGGAATATTTCCACTCACGAGAAGACGAGACGAGACGAGCTTGTAATAAATGTAGAAAAGAAGGAAAAAAAATTAAATAAATAACAAGTCTTTTGAAGTCTTTTGAAGATAAGTTTTTTCCGCGAGTAAAAAAAAATGAAAGAAGAAAATTTTTTTTTCTACTTTTAATTTAAAGAATGTTATACATAAAAGTCGATTTTCAAGAGTTTTCGCTCTGTTCTCGAGTATAAAGTTTTTAAAGCGCTTTTAATTTTGTATAATTAAGTAACGAATTTTTTCCAAGTTTTCTATTTTATATATTATATATGTGTGTGTGTGTATATTGTGACACATACAGAGACGAAATGGGGTTGAGCACCTCTGATAGAGAAAGGGGGTGGCTGAGCAGGGCGTCGCCGCGTCTCTGCCGCACCGCGACCCCAACGAACTATCGACCGCGAGAGAGCAAGAGAGAGAGAGAGAGAGGGAGAAAAAAATGATGAAAGAGGGAGAGTAAAAAGACCAAAGTTGTATAAAAAAAAAGGAACAAAAAAAACAAACACAGAATGGAGACAAAAATGTTTAACATTCGTGGCAAAACTGTTTCATCTCGCGACTATTTTTCTAGCGCAAAAATTGTCACCTTATATGTGCAACGAAAAAAGAGAAAAAAAAATATGCAAATTACGGGTAAAATTATAATACGTTTTCAACTTTAAAAAAAAAAAATTCCAGGAAAAAATTAATTTTCCGAATATTAATTTCTCGGAAAATTAATTTTCTTGTATGGCAGAAAGTTTCGAGGCAAAAAACAACCGACTTTATGGAAGAAAAAGGGAATTTTTTCTCATTTATAAATTTAATTCCATCGTGAGAGGAAAATTTTGTCAAAAAAAAAATTTGTATTTAAAATTTAATATCAGTTGTGAAATAGAAAATAAGTTTTAGTTTCACTTCCACTTTCATTTTCAGTTTTACTTTCCACTTTAACTTTGACATTAAATTTGACTTTAAGATTCAAAATCACAATCGAAGACAAAGTGGAAGATTTTCATTTTGAGTTTATTTAACGTTAAATTTGACTTTGACTTTAACTTTGCGTTTAACTTTGACTTTCACTTTGACTTTGACTTTAACTTTGACTTTAACATTAAAATTTGGCTTTCGTTTAACTTTGACTTTCACTTTGACCTTCACTTTAACTTTCACTTTAATTTTAACTTTGTCTTTAACTTTTACCCACAAAGTTGTAATGAAAATCAAAGACGAAGACTTTCTTCGAGACTTTGACATTGTCTTTAACGTTCAAAGTCGTAATCAAAGTCAAAAATTTTCATCTTGACTTTCACTTGGAATTTAACATTGAATTTAACTTTTCTTTTAACTTTGACATTCACTTTAACTTTCAAAATCGTAATTCAATTCAAAGTCAAAGTTTTTTATTTTGAAATAATTTTATTAACATTAAATTTGACACCCTTTTTTTACTTTGATATTGACTTTAACTTTCACTTTGACTTTAACATTAAATTTGACATTCATTTTAACCTTGAATTTTATTAACTTTCAATGTTATAATCAAATTCGAAGTCAAAAACTTTTACTTTAATTTTAGCGTTAAATTTAACTCTCCTTTTAAAAGTTTGACATTGACCTCAACATTCAAAGTTGTAATCAAACTTTAGGATTTTCATTTTGACTTTCACTTTAACTTTGACATTAAAATTTGACTTTTACTCTGACTTTAACATTAAAGTTTGGCTTTTAATTAACTTTGACTTTTACTTAGACTTTCACTTAGACTTTCACTTAGACTTTCACTTTGACTTTAACATTGAAGTTTGGCTTTCATTTAACTTTGACTTTAACATTAAAATTTGGCTTTCGTTTAACTTTGACTTTCACTTTAATTCTCATTGTCATAATTAAATTCAAAGTCAAAAACTTTCACCTTGACTTAAAATTTCAAAGTCAAGTTTTAGGATTTTCATTTCGACTTTCCCTTTGACTTTAACATTAAATTTCACTTTGAATTTAACTTTGACATTGAATTTAACATTTAAAGTCAAAGTCAAAGATTTTTATTTTGTCTTTCTTTTCGATTTTGGATATTAAATTGGAATTTCATTTAAACTTTAACTTTCTTTTTAACTTTGACTTTAACTTTCAAAGTCATAACAAAAATCAAAGTTAGAGTTAAAAAGAAAGTCAAATACAATGTGAAAGTGACTTTGATTTGGACTTTTATTTCCACTTTCAAGGTCATGGTTCAATTTTTTAACGTCAGGGGTTTCATTTTGACTTTCACATTGAGTTTAACATTAAATTTGACTTTCATTTAAACTTTGACTTTAACTTTCAAAGTTGTAACAAAAAATCAAAGGTAGAGTTAAAAAGAAAGTCAAATGCAGTGTGAAAATGATTTTGATTTTGACTTTGACTTTTATTTTTACTTTCAAAGTCAATGTTTAACTTTTTAACGTTAGGATTTTCATTTTGACTTTCACATTGACTTTAACATTAAATTTGACCTTTATTTAAAGCTGAATTTTAACATTTTATTTGACTTTCATTTTAAGCTTGATTTTAACATTTTATTTGACTTTTATTTTAAGCTTGAATTTAACATTAAATTTGACTTTCATTTAAACCTTGACTTCAACTTTAACTTTCAAAGTCAGAATTAAATTCAAAGTCAACACCTTTCACATTGACTGTGACATTAAATTTGACCCTTATTTTAACTTTCACACTAAATTTAACATTCAAAATCAAAGTCAAAGTAAAAAAATTCCACTTTGACTTTCTTTTTCGTTTTGACATGAAATTCGACATTTGACATTAAATTTTACTTTCCACTTTAACTTTGACTTGAATAATTCTAATAATTCTAATAATAATAATTCTAATAATAATAATAATAAATATAATAATAATATTAATACTAATAATAAATATAATATTAATGATAAAAATAATAATAGTAATAATTATAATAATAATAAAAATCGAAAGTTATAATGAAAATTCAAAGTAAAACCTTTCAAAGTGAAAATGAGAAAAGAAAAAAAAAAACATTTCTCGACAAGAATAATATTTCTTTAGAAAGGTCTCTACGCCAATGACTTTGGGTGTGATATTGCTCGACGATGAGTCAGTACATATATATATAATGGCCTTTTCCAGTGAAACATTTTGCCATCACTATGGCAGAAACACTGAGCCCTATGTATATCTGGCCCGACAATCTATAATTCTACCCTAAACCTGGGAACGTTCAATTAACTCATTTTTCCTCTATTTTACACAATATTTCCTCAGCACTCACTTTGCTGATGCAAATCCATATAATTCTTCTTCTTCTTGTTCTCCACTTTTTTTTAAGTGCTTCGTAAACAGGAAGAAGAAAAATTTACTCAATTTTTATTATTTTTTACTTATTTCTTTTATTTCTGTTTTTATTTATTATTTTTTGCTCATTTTTTTTACTTATTTCTTCTATTTATTTATTATTTTTTGCTCATTTTTTTACTTATCTTTTATTTATTTATTATTTTTTGCTTATTTTTTTACTTATCTTTTATTTATTTATTATTTTTTGCTTATTTTTTTACTTATCTTTTATTTATTTATTATTTCTTGCGTATATTATTTTTTTACTTATTTAAGTGTTCGCTTATTATTTTTCACTATTTATGTACCCAATTTTAAAAAAGAATTTCCATCCTCAATTTTTTTTTTACTAAAGAGAGAATTTCTTTTATAATTAAAAAACATTTTAATTAAATTCTAATTAAGATCTTTTCGAAAATGTATTCTCGATTTAAAATTTACGCCAAAAAAAAATTTTATTTGAAAAAAAATCGTCTGATGAAACAGTGAAATGTTAAATATTGAAATTTCTTTTTTGAATTAGAGACGAAATAAAGTATTTTCGATTGAAACTTCCAAAAAAGAAGTTTAAATTTAAAAAAAAATTTTCGTTCAACTTCAAATATTTAGTGAAATGTTAAATATTTAAAGAACTGAAAAAAGGAAAATATTATTGATATTCTGCAAAAAAAAAAAATGATAAAAACAATTTTTCTTTATTCGAACAATATTTGAAGAATAGAATTTCACAGATTATATCGCATCATAATATGAAAATATTTTGTAATGTTTTAAATTCACCGATTAAAATGAAATCACTGAAAATTTAATAAAACTTTGAAACCAACTAATTTCGAATTCGCCAATATCCGGTGGACTTTTATTTTTACAGCAAGAAATAAATAAAAATGGAAAACAAGAAATTCTCTATCTCTCTCTCTCTCTCTTTTGCTCTGAAAAGATTTTATCGACAATTGAAATTTAAACAAAAATCTTTATCACTGAATTTGTTATTTTTAAAACAAAAGCGAAATGAAAGAAAGATAAAATGAAATTGAAAAAAAAAATTCTAACTGATTATTTTTTACCGTGTAACAAAATAAATGAATAATTAATAGTTTCTGATTTCACTTTCATAAAAATAGTCTTTAAACAATAATAAATAGTTATTAAAATCAAATGTTTAAACGAAATAGTTATTAAAACCAATTGTTTGAGCAAAATAGTCATTAAAGCACAATGTTTAAACAAAGTTGTTATTAATACAAACTGTTAGAAAAATTAATTGTTTAAACAAAATGTTTAAACAAAATGTTTAAACAAAATGTTTAAATAAAATAGTTATTAAAACAAATCACAAAACAATATTTAAACTAAATTGTTATTAAAACAAACTATTATAAAAACAAATTGTTTAAACAAAATGATTAAACAAAATAGTTATTAAAACAAATTGTTTAAACAAAAATTTTAACAAAATATAATATAATTTAACAAAATTTAATAAAATATAATATAATTTTAACAAACAAATTGCTTAAGTAAAATATTTAAACAAAATAGCAATTAAAACACAAAGTTTAAGCAAAATTGTTATCAAAACAAATTGTTTAGACAAAATAGTTATTAAAACAAATTGTTTAAACAAAATTTTTAACAAAATAGTTATTAAAACACATTGTTTAAACAAAATGTTTAAACAAAATAGCAATTAAAACTCAAATTTTAAACAAAATTGTTATCAAAATAAATTTTTTAAACAAAATAGTTATTAAAACAAATTGTTTAAACAAAATTGTCATTGAAACATAATATTTAAACAAAATCGAGATAAAAACAAAATATTCAAACAAAATTGTTATTAAAACAAATTGTTTAAGCAAAATTTGCAAACAAAATAGTTGTTAAAACGAATTGTTTAAACAAAAAGTTTAAACAAAATTGTTTAAACAAAAAGTTTAAACAAAATTGTTATCAAAATAAATTTGTTTAAACAAAATAGTTATTAAAACAAATTGTTTAAACAAAATAGTCATTGAAACATAATATTTAAACAAAATCGAGATAAAAACAAAATATTCAAACAAAATTGTTATTAAAACAAATTGTTTAAGCAAAATTTGCAAACAAAATAGTTGTTAAAACGAATTGTTTAAACAAAAAGTTTAAACAAAATTGTTATCAAAATAAATTTGTTTAAACAAAATTGTTATTAAAACAAAATGTTTAAACAAAATACTTATTGAAATAAAATGTTTAAACGAAACAGTCAGTAGAACAAAATGTTTAAACAAAATAGTAAAAAACCAAAATGTTTAAATAAATAAATAAAATTTGTTTAATTATTTTAAAAAAATTCTGATTTACAAAAATTCTTCTTAAGAATAAAATTCTTGTTTAAATAATTGACCAATTAGTTAAAATAGAAGAAAATAATTAACGACTATAACAGTGGAAAGTAGATTTTTTTTTTTTTGGTTTAAATGTACTTTTTTTTGAATCATCAATTTCCTTAAAATCGTGTAATGTTGGCAACCCTGATCTCGCCCAACGTACGAAAGGTTTTAACGACCCCAGGAAAAATATCACCCTCCCCTCCACCTCCCTCGCTCTCCAACCCCTCCCAACCCATCAGCCATCCCTTTAATGTGAAGAAACGACTAGAATGAAGCGCGAGGGGTTGAAGGACTGGAATCTGCAGACTCCGCCAGGGCGAGAGAAGGAAATATTTTCACCCTCTCCCACCCTTCGTCCTTTTTATCTCCATTTGGATTTTGCCCTCTTCCCTCTAAACCCTCTTTCCCTCGTCTCACCCACTCTCTCTCTCTCTCTCTCTCTCTCTCTCTCTCTCTCGCTCTCTCCTTTTACCCCACTTCTATCCCAACCAACGTTTCATCGACGAACATGCCTATGCGTATCTATATACGAACTCGTACGAGGAGAGCGTATCGATTTTACACTGTTCAAGAGAGAGAGAGAGAGAGAGAGAGAGAGAGAGAGAGAGAGAAAATACTACTGTGTGTGGAAAAGAAAGTGAGGAAATATAAGGGTTGATCCAGAAAGATAGGGAGAAATTCACAAGTCTGAGTAGTAAGAGAGAGGGAGGGAGAGAGAGAGAGAGAGAGAGAGAGAGAGAGAGAGAGAGAGAGAGAGAGAAATTTAAAGAGAAATACAAAAAATTAAGAAATAGAATAGAAAAAAGGGAAAAATTGAGAAAAATCGATGTTAAGGGACAAAAGTTGATGATTTGATGAAAATTGATGATTTTTGATGAAAAGAAATGCCAAGAGGCAGAGTGAGAGAGAAAAATTGAAAGAAAGATACAGAAAATTAGAAAAAGAATAGAAAAAAAGAAAAAAATTGAGAAAAATCTATGTTAAGATACAAAAGTTGATGATTTGATGAAAATTGATGATTTGATGAAGAAAATAAATGCCAAGAGGCAGATTGAGAATAAGAGAGAGAAATTGAAAAAGAAATACAGAAAATTAGTAAAAAGAATAGAAAAAAAGAAAAAAATAAGAAAAATCGATGATAAGGGACAAAAGTTGATGATTTGATGAAAATTGATGATTTTTGAAGAAAAGAAATGCCAAGAGGCAGAGTGAGAGTCAGAGAGAGAAATTGAAAGAAAAATACAGAAAATTAGAAAAAGAATAGAAAAAAAGAAAAAATTGAGAAAAATCTATGTTAAAAGACAAAAGTTGATGATTTGATGAAAATTGATGGTATTTGAATAAAAAAAATTGTGAATAAGAAAGAGAGCGAGAGAGAGAAATTTAAAGAGAAATGGAGAAAATTAGAAAAAGAATAGAAAAAAGGAATAAATTGAGGAAAATCTATGTTAAGAGACAAAAGTTGATGATTTGATGAAAATTGATGATTTTTGATGAAAAGAAATACCAAGAAGCAGAGAGAGAGAGAGAGAGAAATTTAAAGAGAAATACAGAAAATTAAAAAAAGAATAGAAAAAAGAAAAAATTGAGAAAAATCTATGTTAAGGGACAAAAGTTGATGATTTGATGAAAATTGATGGTATTTGAATAAAAAAAATTGTGAATAAGAAAGAGAGCGAGAGAGAGAGAAATTTAAAGAGAAATACAGAAAATTAGAAAAAGAATAGAAAAAAAGAAAAAATTGAGGAAAATCTATGTTAAGGGACAAAAGTTGATGATATGATGAAAATTGATGGTATTTGAATAAAAAAAATTGTTAATAAGAAAGAGATCGAGATCGAGATCGAGAGAGAGAGAGAGAGAGAGGAATTTAAAAAAGAATACAAAAAATTAAGAATACCAACAGAAAAATGTGGAAAAAGAAGTAAAATCAATATTAAGGGACAAAATTTGCCGATTTGATGAAAATTGATGATTTATAAATTTAAAAAATATTGAAGGAGAATGACAAACAGAAAAACTTAGAGAGTGAATAAAAAAAATTCAGAATAAAAACCAAAAAAATTTGTAAAACGAAGGAAAAATGATGATTAAGGGACAAAAGTTGATGATTTGATGAAAGTTGATGATTTTTAAATACAAAATAGTGAATGAGATTGAGAACCAGGGAGACATTTAGAGATGAATAGAAAAATTAAAAGAAAAAAAATTTGACAAATGAAGGAAAACTGATGATTAAGGGACAAAAGTTTGATGATTAGTTGAAAATTGATGATTTTTGAAGAAAAGAAATACGATGAGGCAGAGTGAGAGTGAGAGAGAGAGAGAGAGAGAGAGAGAGAGAGAGAGAGAGAGAGAGAGAGAGAGAGAGAGAGAGAGAGAGAGAGAGAGAGAGAGAGAGAGAGAGAGATAAATTTAAAGATGAATGCAAATAACTAAGAATAAGATGAGAGAAAATGTATGAAAAGAAGTTAAAACATTGTTATGGGACAAAAAATGATATGATAAAAATTGATGATTTTAGAATTAAATAAATGGTGAATGAGAATGAGAAAGAGAGAAAAATTTAAAGACGAATACAAAAAATTTCAGGATAAGAACAAAAAAATGTAGAAAGAGAGGAAAAAACGATGATAAAGTAAAAAGTTAATGATTTGATGAAAATTAATGATTTCTAAATAAATGAAATGGTGAGAGGTGGAGAGAGATTGAGAGACACAAAAAGAGAGAGAAATTTAATTATGAACACGCAAAAAATTAAAAATAAGAAAAGAAAAAATGTGGAAAAAGAAGTAAAAGCAATGTAAAGGGACAAAAGTTGATGGTTTGATGAAAATTGATGATTTTTGAATTAAAAGAAATGGTGAATGAAAGAGAGCAGGAGAAAGCAATTTAAGGATAAATACAAAAAATTGAGAAAAAAGAACAGAAAAAGTATGAAAGAGAAGGAAAAATGATGATAAGGGACAAAAGTTGATGATTTGATGAAAATTGATGACTTCGATGATTTTTTAGTAAAAAGAAATTATTAAAAGACAACATTTTTTTAGTTAAAATTAATTAAAATTTGTTTTCGTAAACAACGAAGAGAAACACCAGATTTGACTAACAAATTTCGTAATTCATAGAATTCTTTGTTTACTTAAAGCAAATGTAGAAAATTGATGATTATTGTAGAAAATAAAAATAGATGATTTATGGATATTTATATGTAAGTAAAAAAAATATTTTGTAAATTATGTTGAGTGAACAAAATTTGTCGATTCAGTAAATGATCTTAACGAGGAAAATGGACGATTTTTTATATATATTTTTTAGAAAAATTTAATGATTTTGACGTAATTATTTGTAAATTAAAAATTCATTGCTATTATTTTTGGTAAGCGATTAATAAGCTACAAAAAATTAAATGACGACTTAATAAACAAATTTAATGGAAAAAATGCATGATTTTATGTTCAAAAACTCTATAGAAGCGATTTGATGAGTATATTTGTTAATTAAAATTTATTTCATTGTTTTTAGTAAACGAATTGATAAGCAAAATGATTGGCAATTATTTATTTGTTAATTTAAAGAAAATGGGGAAAATTGATGATTTTCTTATAACAAAAACTGTTTATTTTGAAGAGAAAATATTTTCGAATTAAATTTTTTTTTTGCTTATTTCAAATTTTATTTAAAAATTCAATTTGTAAATAATTAAATTATATTACGATAATTATTGGATTAAATATAATTTCACAATTCTTATTAAGTGTCAAAAATATAATAATTACTTTACTAAATAGAAAATGTATTATGTCAGCGTATATTCCTTTTAAATTAATAAATACTAAAATTAAATTATATCATTAGATTTTTCTCCTCTTATAATTAAATATCGCTGCAAGAGTGTATATATATAAAAGGATCGAATTACATTGACGGATATAATTTAATCAATATTTTCCAAAATAGAATTTTCAATTTCCTTATTTAATAATAAAAATATAATTTCATTAGAAGGTAATAAAATCACAACACACGAAAAATCAATGTGAGAAGAGAGATTGAAAATTACTGTTACTTATAACTTTAATAAAAACTGTTATTTTCAAAGTTGCTTTTTAATAATTATTTTAAATAACGATTTCAACAGTAATTTTACAAGTACAATTTTTTTTATTTATTTTTCATTCATTAATTCACCAAATTTTGTTCATTCAAAATAATTATAATAAATTTTTATCCGTTTTTTTTCTCCAAAATCATCAATTTTTATTTTCAACAAAAATCTCCTCAATTTTCTACTTTTTCTTAAAGGAAACAAATAATTTTATGAATTATTAAATTTCTTCATCAAATCTTGTGTTTTTCTTTATCGTTTACTAAATGCGAAATGTAATTAATTTCAACTTACAAAAATGTTCTCTTTAAATTACAATTTCTTTTACTTCAAAAATCATCAAAAATCATCAATTTTCTCCATTAAGTTCGTGTAGTAAAGTATAATTTCGTTTTTAATTTAATATTTTTTTATAAGTGTCTTTTGTTTTCTAATAATAATGATAATAAATTTTTTATTGGCCGAATTTTCCTCTCAAGAAGCATCAATTTTTTTAAAACCATAATCATCAATTTTCTACATTTTCAATTTTGGTAAACGAATAATTTTTTTTACATTATTGTATTTGTTTATTAAATCTTGTATTTTTGTTTATCGTTTACTAAAACAAATTGTAATAAATTTTAATTTACAAAACTTTATCCTCAAATCACAATTCCTGTTTACTCAAGGATCATCAAAAATCATCAATCTTCTTCATATTAAATTCTAGTTTATTAAATTACCAAATTTTGTTCTTATTCAATTTTTCCCCTTCATATTTTTTGTGTGTTAAAAATAATTTGTAAACAATTTCTATTTAGAAATATTTCCCACAAAAATCGTCAATTTTTATTATCAACAAAAATCATCAATCGTCTCCATATTAAATTCTAGTTTATTAAATCACCAAATTTCGTTTTTCAACATTTTCCTACATATAACTTTTGTGTATTAAAAATAATTAATAAACAATTTCTATTTAGAAATATTTTCTTCAAAAATCATTAATTTCATTATCTACAAAAATTATTAATTTTTATTACCTTCAAAAATCATTAATTTTTTATCATCAAAAATCATCAATTTTTTCTTATCATCAAAAATCATCAATTTTTTCTTATCATCAAAAATCATCAATTTTTCTTTTTTTCTACATAAAATCATCAATTTTCTCCATTTTTCTCCATTAACAGTATTTGTTAATAAAATCTTGTAAAATTTTTTTTATTTTTAATTGAAAATTATGTAAAGAGAAGAATAGTGAAAACAAATAAAATTAAAATTAGTCGAATTGAGGATAACAAGTAAATGAAATTAGTATGTCTTGTCTAATGTTTAAAGCTCATTCGAAATAGGAAGGAGGGCGCGAGGGGGGGGGAGAAGTGAAGAAGTACGAAGGGTGTGGGGGGTGGGTGCAATTTTTTTTCCGAAACTCTGCCCTGGTGAAAAGCATCTCTTATGTATAGAGAGAGAGAGAGAGAGAGAGAGAGAGAGAGAGAGAGAGAGAGAGAGAGAGAGAGAGAGAGAGAGAGAGAGAGAGAGAGAGAGAGAGAGAGAGAGAAACGACTGGCACCCTCCATTATCGCGACACCCCTGTGCCCCTGTTCCACCCCAACGGCATCGACCGCAAGCCCGCAACGCTGCAATGCGACGTTGCCATCCCAACGGGCAACAGCCCCTTGCACCGACTACACAGTGCGACGTGCTTGTTCGCTCGCCTCGCGCTCATCCGTGCATTCACCGTGCGATTCAGCGGGTCACATGATCGCTTCGCGGCAACAACTGTCACAGGTCGATTCCACCACCCAGTCACAATTCAAGAACTAAAAATAAAAAAAGAAAAAAAATTTTTTTTCTTTCTTTCTTTCTTAGAAAAAAAAATTATTACCGCATCATGATTATGGAGCGATAATTAGTAATTAATTAATTAATTAATTAATAGACGCCCTACGGCCTGAGTCGTGAGGGTGTGAATAAAGCTTAATAATAATAATAATATTAATAATAATAATATTTATAATAATATTAATAATAGTAAATAATAATAATAATATTTATAATAATATTAATAATAGTAAATAATAATAATAATATTTATAATAATATTAATAATAGTAAATAATAATAATATTTATAATAATATAAATAATAGTAAATAATAATAATAATATTTATAATAATATTAATAATAGTAAATAATAATAGTTACTATTATTAAAATAATAATAGTTGACATAATAATAATAATAATAATAATAATAATAATAACAGTCATATTCATAATTATATTACATAAAGTAAAAAACGATTTTTCAAAAACAAGCAAATAATAATTTTTAATTAACACTTTTTTATAACAAAAACGTCTAGAAACAATTTTTTTACAAAAAAGCAAATAATAGTTATTAATTTAGAATTTTATAGTAGAAAGGCCTAGAAATGAATTAAAAAAGAAGGAAAAAATATTTAATAATTAAGAATTTTTATAGTAGAAAGGCCTAGAAATAATTTTTTAAAAAAAGCAAATAATTATTAATTAAAAATTTTCATATTAGGAAACCCGAGAAATAATTTTTTTTGAAAAAAGCAAATAATTATTCATTAAAAATTTTTATATTAGGAAACCCGAGAAATAATTTTTTTTGAAAAAAGCAAATAATTATTCATTAAAAATTTTTATGTTAGGAAACCCTAGAAATAATTTTTTTTTTGGAAAAAAGCAAATAATTATTCATTAAAAATTTTTATATTAGAAAACCCTAGAAATAATATTTTTTTTTAAAAGCAAATAAGTACTAACCAAGAATTTTTTATGGCAAAAAAGCCTATAAATAGTTTTTAAAAAAAGCAAGTGACAGTTTTTAACTAAGAATTTTTACAGTAGAAAAGCCTTAAAACAATTTTTAAAAAAAAGAAAATTGTCATATAATTATTAATTGAAAAGCTTTATAATAGAAAAGATTAAAAAAAGGCAAATAATAATTATTATTTAAGATTTTTTTTTGATAAAAAAAAGTCTAGAATCGATTTGTTAAAAATTCAAATAATGATTGGTTAACGGTTTTTTTAAATCGCCTATAGTAACGATTTTGAAAAACTGTAAATAATAATTATCGATTTACACTTTTTATAATGAAATAGCCTAGAAAAAATTTTTAAAAAAATGCAAATAATCATTAACAGTTTTTATAATAAAGAAATTTTTTTTTAAACGATTTTTTAATGTAATACAAATAAAAAATATGTTAGAATGTTTATAAGGCCTAAACATTATTTATTTAAGAAAATTATTATTGAATAAGAATTATTATTATTATTGTTATTATTATTCTTCTTATTATTATTATTATTATTATTATTATTATTATTATTATTATTATTATTATTATTATTGCAACTATTATTATATTATAATAATTACACTCAGAAAAATGTTATACGTTTGATTCAGAGACTCCATACTAAAGTATTTATTTATTTATTTTAAATAAACTTTGTTTGGTCGAAATTAAATTTTTATAGTTTAAAATATAAATATTTTTTTTATGCGAATAAAATTTTTATTTAAAAAAAAAATAAATAATTTTGCATAGAAACTGTAACGAATATTTATTTTGATTGAAATAAATTTTCATTTATTAAAATCAAACATTTCTCCTGGGGTGATTATTATAACTTTTTTCTAGGAGAATATAACATTTTAATTATTTTGGAAGTATAATTATAATTATTTAGACAAAATTCTAATTATCCATAAAATAATTAGAATTGTTGATAAAAAATACTAATTATTGAGGAAATAATTATGATTATTAATAAAAAAATTCTAATTATTGATAGAAATTCTAATTATTGAGAAAATAATTCTAATTATTGACAAAAAATTCTAATTATTGATAGAAATTCTAATTATTGAGAAAATAATTTAAATTATTGATAAAAAATTCTAATTATTGATAGAAATTCTAATTATTGAGAAAATAATTAGAATTATTGATAAAAAATTGTAAAATTGTAATTGTTAGGAAATTAATTATAATATTGTTTATTACAAAAATTATAATTACTTAGAAAATAATTATAATATTGTTTATTACAAAAATTACAATTACTTAGAAAATAATTATATATTTATTTATACAAACATTTATAATTATTCAGAAAATAGTTATACTGATTCATATAATTATTATAATTATTGTAATTAATATTCCTCAACAACTGCAGAGATTACGTTTCCTAAAGGTGTAGAAAGTGATACCAAATTGGATCAAATATATTAATTTTCAAAAAAATTTTTGTTAAATGATATTAAATTTGATCCAGATTTTCGATGTCAATTTGACGCAATTTGATACTTTCTAATTAACAGTTTATCTTTATCATAATAATAATTGTTATTTTTTTATAATTAATATTACTATGCTTTTTTACACTGCAAATAAAAATTTATTCGATTCAAACCATCGATTATTTGAATCAAATATATTTTTTTTTAGTGTATAATGATTAGTATTATAATCACTATAAAATTATAATTTTCGATATTATAATTATTTATTATTATTGTTATTATTATTATTATTATAAATGTTAGTATTATTATTATTATTCATTATCTTTATTATTATTATTATTATTATTATTATTATTATTATTATTATTCATTATCTTTATTATTATTATTATTATTATTATTATTATTATTATTTTTATTATTATTGTTGTTGCTCTCTAAATTTAAATTAGTAAAAATGTTATTACTTTAAATTAGTGACTGACTTTTTGCTTTGGAATTAGTAAACGTCAATAATAAATTAGTAGAAATTACTATACAATAGTAAAATTTACCAAATCAAATGTAGAGAGTAATATTATTGAATTATAAGTAAGGTTATTATTAATACTATTATTGTTACTACTATTATTATTATTATTCATTATCTTTATTATTATTATTATTATTATCATTATTATTATTATCATTATCATTATTTTTACTGCAATTCTTACAATTAATTTGTGACACACTCCAAAGGTACCTAAGAAGCATTTAAAATAATTTGAAGGTTATGTTTGTTTCCTTTTTAACTTAATTAAAAAATTGCATTTCATTCTCCATAGTTAATTATTATTTTTTTATTAACTATTCTAAATGCATTGAAGATTTCGACATTTTTCGATTTTATCCAAAGTCGACTATCTTTGTGTATTTTCAGTGGAAAAAATTACAAACATAACCTACAAATTTTTTTTTTATTTTGACGATGTATTTGTGCTTGAAATAGAAATGAAAAAATTTTCTTCTAATGCAAAGAAATAATAGTTAAAGTTAAATAATTATTAAATTAATAACGTCCTATTTTGTTAAATAAATAAATAAATAAAATAAGAATTTGTCAATAAAATATATTTTATAAAATTAAAATTAAAATTAAATTAAAATTAAAATTATATAATTAAAATTTATTTTATATAGATATTTTTAATTTGGTAAAAAGTTAATAAAAAATAAATAGTAAAATAAATATGAAAATAAATATAAAAATAATTTTAAAAATAAATAAAAAAATAAAATAATGAAGAAATATTAAATAAAAAATAATTTTTCGACAGTAAAATTTAGTCAATTATTTAATTTATTTCAGAGTAAAATTATGGTCCCTTTAATGCGTGAAGTTAGTAAATTATTTAGCGCTCGTCGCAAGTAGTAATATCGTTGTAAAGTGGGACTCAAGCGGCGCGCACTGTCTGTCTGACTATTCGGCGATATTACTACTTGTAAAGTCGCCTCTGCGCCGAACAAACAAACTTTCAAGTATTTTTTTCCCCTTCTTTTCTCTCATTATTATTATTTTTCTCAGAAATTTTTCTGTCTTAATTTTTAAAAAATTATTTACTTTGCCAATTCTTAATTATTTGATTTCTCGATTGTTACAATTTAAAGAAAGGAAAATTAACTTTTTGCTCGAATTTTTTTTTTTTCATACGGTCGACAATTTTTGTATAAATGATAAATTTTTTTCTCTCTCTTTCCCTCTTTTCCTTCGGTAAAATCATATATAAATAAAATATCAAAAGAGACGTGCATTACTATTTTAAATATAAACCGATAATTTTTCCGCCAGGCGACAAGAGACAAAAATGGATCATAACAGTTGATCGTTGGAAATTTATTTCAAGCTATCAATTTATATACCTAATAAACTACTTTTCAAGAACTACTTGTGTTAGTGTTGCTATTAATAATTATCATCGTAAATTAATTATAAAACAAAAACAGTAAAAATAGAAATAAAAATTAAAAATTAGTGTTAATAATAATAATTATAATAAAAATAATAATAAAAGTAATAACAATATAATAATAATAATAATAATAATAATAAAAATAATAATAAAAATAATTAAACCTATAAATAATATAAATATAATAAAAATATTAATTAATTAAAATAAAAAATTGTAACAATAGTAAAAATATTGTAATAATAGTAAAAAAATATTTTTTACTTCTCATTTAAATAATAAAATAATAATTCTTTTTAACAATTAAAAGGAAAAATATATTTTTGTAGGAAATGAAATAAATAAAATAAATAAAGAAAATAAATAAATAAAATAAATTTAAACGAAATTAATTTGAAATAAAGTCAATTACTGCGGGGAAAAATTGTGTTTTAAATTGAAAATTAAAAAAAAGTCGAAATAATAATTAAATTAAGAGAAATAATTAAAACTAAAGGAAATATTTAAAAGCGAACAAAATTATAAACTTACCAGTTCAATGGGCTTCGATTTAATTTTTTTTTTGAGCACTTAATAGAAATAAAACATAAAAACTAAAATTTCTTTAGTAAATTAAAACAAAACGACGTATTTTTGCAAAAAAAAATCTTTAGAAATTTTTTCTTTCTTGAAATAATAAAACGTGAAATAAAATAAATAAATAAAAGTGAAATTTTATTCTTTTTTCAATAAAATTATAGACGCAAAGAAAATAAAATATATAATCTAGAAAAAAATTGCCAATCAATTTAATTCTTTTCGATGGTAAATTAATTTGAAACTTAATTCGAAACAAAAAAAGATGATTTAGAAAACAATAATAATTCCTAGATAATAGCAGTTAGAGAAAAATAAAATATAAATAAGCAAAAAAATTTTGAAAAATGTAATTATTTTATTGGAAGTAAAAGTAAAGAAAATTAAAATTTGAGAAAGAAAAGTAAAAACAAAATTAGAATTTGAGAAAGAAAATTAAAATAATGTATTTTTCGAAAATTTTTCCATAAAACTGTATTTTTCGAGAAATTCTCTTTAGAAATAAAAAAAATTTATAAGGAAAGAAAAATTAAATGAAAAATCAAATTTGAAAGAGAGAAAACATAATAATTTTTCTTTAATATTGAAATAAATTTCCAATAAAATAAAAATCGAGAAATAATGAATTTAGAAAAAAGAATTTCTTATGAAAAAAAATATAAAGAACAAGAAGTGTATAATAATGGAAAATAATAAAAGGAAGAATAATAGAAAAAATAACAGAAAAAATAACAAAAAATAACAGAAAAAATAATAGAAAAAAATAATAAAAAAGTAAATTCAAAACTAAGGCACATAAAAGTTTTGAGATGATTCAGAAATTAAGAGTCAATTGTATAAAAATTACGTAACATTTTATTACAATTTTTTTCTCAGTGTGTGTATTGTATCTTGGCGTTTTTTTTTCTCTTTTTCTTTTTAATAAAATATTTGGTACCATTTCGTAGAAATACTTATATCATAATAAACCAACCAACATTCTTTTTTTCGTTTCTGAACCTTCCTTTTTTGTCATTTTTTTTTTCATTTTTCATTTTTCAATATAATCCCTGCCATAATAATAATTTTTCACTTTTTTTTCATCTTCATCATTTTTTTTTTGAGAATAATTATATTATTATTAATAATAATAATAATAATAATAATAAAAACGGCAAATGAGCACGTATTTATTATTTATTTATTTTTTTTTTTCATTAATAATTATTATTATGTGTTATGTATGTCTTTCATCGCAGTCGGATCAGTTATCGGTACTACACAATTTATTATTATTACAAAAAAAAGAAGAAAGCTCGGAGTTTTGTTACAATAAAATAAGACTCGTTTCGTACAAAAATAAACAATTAAAATATAGAATATTATCGATAATGAACATGTTTTCTTTTCTTTTTTTAATCTTTTAATTATTATTATTTTATTTAAATGATGACGAGGTGGATGACGTTAATTATAATCGTAATTTGTAATAGAATAAAAATTAAAATAATATTATTCGTATAATTATAATAATAATAATAATAAAAATAATAATAATAAAAATAATAATAAAAATAATAATAATAATTATAATAAAAATAATAATAATAATAATAATAATAAAAATATTTTTAAATAATATTACAAATAATATTCAAAATAATATTACAAATCATATTCGAAATAATATTACAAATCATATTCAAAATAATATTACAAATCATATTCAAAATAATATTACAAATTATATTCAAAATAATACAAATAATATTAAAAATAATAAAAATAATACAAAATAAAAATAATAATAATAATAAAAATAATTATAATTGTAAAAAATAACTAAAGAAAATAATGAGTAATAATAAAAATAGTAATTTTAATAATAAAGAATAAGAGAAATCTTCACGTTCACGCAACAAAGAGGAATTTTCGATTTTATAAATAAAATATGAAAATTGAATCTTTCTTGTCCGACTGAATAAAGTGGAAGAAAAAAAAATTAATACAAAAAAAAATTATACGTAAAAAAATAATTCCGTTCAGTCATTTTTTTTTCATTTTTCAGAACGAGAATAGATTGAACGTCATACATGCATTTTGATTTTTTTTGGACAGGTATTTTTGCGTTCTATATATATATTATATGAAATGAATAATATAATATATATGCCACATTGAATTTTAGCCGCAGTAAAAATAGCGAATATTTTTTATATAGTTAGCAATAATAATGATAATGATAATAATAATATTAATAATAATAGTGTTATAATTATAGCGGTATAATTTTTTTTTTGTAAAGAAAAAGTAGCATTATTTATATATTTAACATAAAGGACAGTCGGGTTGTCATCTCTTGCGTGTTTGATTTCGTCGTTTGGCGCGACATTTTTTTTCTCTCTTTTTTTATTCGTGCGTTACTTAATATTTATATTTTTACGGTTGACAAATTTTTTTAAGAAGGAAAATTCTACATTTTTAATTACAAGAAGAAAAAATTTTATCTCTAAAAGAAAAAGGTCTACTTATTTAAATTTAATTATAGAAAAAAAATTCTACTTTTTAATTACAAAAAAGAAAAACTATATTTCAGTTACGAAAGGAAAATTATATTTTAATTAGAAAAAAATATATTTGAATTAGAAAAAAAATGTATTTTAAGTAGAAAAAACATTTTCTGTACAGGAAAAGTAAGAAATTAATTTTCAGACCTCGAAGTGAATTTGGAAATAAATTATTCGTTTACAAATAATTTTTTATGTTTAAATAAGAAGCGCTAGAATTTAGAAAAATTGGAATATTTATTTATTTTTAAAAAAGAAATTTCAAATTACTCTCACAATTTTCTTTTTAATTGAAAAAAAACTTCTTGAGGGACAAAATGGTTGATGCCTCCACTTGAGAACGCCAAGGTCGCCACCAGAGGGCGGGAGAAAATTCCAAGAATCAAAACTGCCACCTGGCGGAGACCTTGACGTTCGCAGGTGGAGAGGAGCGTCTCCATGTTGAATCTCAAGTTTTTTGAGACATATTCGTAACTTTATTCATAAAAATACCAGCTAAATAGTGACGAAACAGTGAAAAAATGAATAAATACTCGAAAAAGTAACTCCAAGGTCTGAATTTCAAAATATTCCAAAAAGTAAAAAAAGAAAAATAGTCAATAAATGCTAATTAAGAGAGCGGAAGTCCTCCGAAACGAAAATTGGAGACATTGATAGCAGCAAATATTATTTTGTATAATAATATACGTATATATTCTATATTAATGTTCTAGAAGCAACAACACAACAACAAATCAAACACAAAGCTTATACACAACCAGACACAAAAAATGAGAAAAAACATAGGGAAGAAAAATATATAAGTGTAATACATATTATATTAAAATCATATTATATATTAAAATATCCATAATAATAATAATAATAATAATATTAATAATAATAGTCATAATATATTATCGCATGTCCGTAAAATTACATAAAAAAATATAGAAAATAATAACCTCGCAATTTTTTTTTCGTTTTTTTTTCTCTCTCTCATTCTCACTCACAAATAATATTTTCTCTCTCTCTCTTTTTTTTGCAAAAAAAACACACACACTCTTGTCATTTCTCTCTCGGTCATGGCGTTCGCTACATCTAATATTTATATATATTTTTATAATATTATAATCGTAAATATATATATAGAAATTGAAAAGAAAAGAAAAATTTGCCTGCCGTCGAGTTTTTTTTTCTTTTCATTTTAATATTTGGGTCTCATTTCTCTATATTTCTTGTCATCGAGAGCAAATACAATGGTAATTAGTTATTACAAATACTAAGTTTCTAAATATATTATCATTACGTTTCTTCATTTCATTTTTATCGTCATATTAATAGAAAAAAAAATCGTCTCTCTATTTTAATGCCCAAAACACTCCTAAAGAAAAACAACTTTTGACTTTTTCATTTCAAAAAAAAAAAAAAAAAAAAAAAAAAAAAATTGTCGCAAAAAGAAAAAAATAAATGCAATAAAAGTTTTATCAGTCAATCCAAGTGTTCGAAACAAGAACACTGGTAACTTTAGGCAAAAAAAAACCCCCTTTGGAAAAATATTAAAAATTAATTTTTCTTTTTGCGTTAAAAGAGACTCATCTGGGACTATTTTTTTTATCTTACTCTCTCTTTCTCACTTTTTCTCACTCTCTATTTTTTTTCTTCTCCTTCTCTATAAACTAAAACATTGTCTCATTTTACAGAAGAGAAAAAATTTTTTTTTCGATATATTAATAATAAAAAAAAAAAAATTGTTACTAAATAAAAATTCTAATATAAACAATGTAAATAATTAACCATTGGTCCTTGGGGTTTAAACTCTTAAAAAAGAAAATTTAATTGTTTTTTTTCTCTCTTTCTCTCAAAAAGCGTCCCAGGGGAGTGTGCAGCGTTTCTTATAATAAATTTCTTTTGTTGCAAAATAATAATTAAAAAAAAAAAAGAAAAATTCTCCAAATTCCTTTCTCAAAATTTCAGTCTGAAGAATAAGGATAACATTTTATTTGTATATCGCGAGAATATTACTTGAGGTTACTGCGGTAAAAAATTTATGCATAAATATTTTATCTATAATCGTACATATAAAATTATAAAATTAATATATAATTTTTTTTTATTATATTTCTCGAGGAATTTTACAATCGAGTAATTAAATACAAGGGAATATTTTATTTGTATGATTATAGTGCAATAATGATTATTGATTATTTAATAATTATTAAATAATAATGAATAATTATTTAATAGTAATGAATAATTATTTAATAATAATGAATAATTATTTAATAATAATGAATAATTATTTAATAATAATGAATAATTATTTAATAATATAATACAATATAAGACAGTAATATAATAATATAATATAATGGTAATACAACTATAATATAGTTATAACGTAATATAATTATAATTTTGTTTTATTATAATTATAATTTTATTTCATTATAAATATAACTTTATTATATTATAATTATAATTTTATTTTAATATTATTTTAATATTATACAATTATAACATAGTTATAATGTAGTATAATTATAATTTATAATATTATAAAATTATAATACAGTTATAATATAATATAATTACGCTATAATTATATTATAATCCAATTCTGATATAATTACAGTATAATATAATTAACAAAACAAATATTATTATATAGTAATATTATATTTTGTCACACTATATTATAAAATATTTTTATACTATTTTTACCATTGTTTTTTTTTTATTTTTCACTTATATTATTAATTATATTGAAATATATTATAAATAAATAATTATTTTTAACATCAAACAGAAAGAGAAAAATTATATTTATTTATATTTATGCATATATTTTGCGCAGCAAGGAAAAAGCGACTGTGCGAGCAGCGTTGCTCCATATTTAAAAAATATCTTTGTCTTCGCGATTGAGAATCACTGAGTATGATTAGGAAAATTGAGAATCACTGGCAATAACGCGAGGTTTTTTTTTAAAACTAATTGCTCGCCATTTGTCACACTACAATTTTTATAATAATAATAATAATTCTAATAATAATAATAATAATTCTAATAATCATAATAATAATAATAATAATAATAATAATTCTAATAATAATAATTATAATTCTAATAATAATAATTATAATAATTCTAATAATCATAATAATAATAATAATAATTCTAGTAATAATAATAATATAATAATAATAATAATAATCATCATCATTAATAATAATAAAAATCATCATTAATAATAATAATAATAATTAATAATGATATTAATAATATCGACGTCGACAATAGCAATAATAATATTATAATAATATAAATGTTGATAAAATGTCAAATATAAAATATCTTCGCTACATATATTAATTAATTAATTATATTTTTCGTCTGCGCTCACTTTTTGCTCTCTCTCTCTTTCTCTCTTTTTTTCCGCAATTTTTCTCTTTCGAACCGCAGCCGGGGCCCTCGGGGAAAAAAAATCACTACTCACAACATTCAATATAATTATCATAATAATAATAACTATGTGTCACATATATATACTTTTCAAAAAAAAAAAAATTATATATTGTAAATTATAATTGCTAAGTTTTCTTCTTTTTTTTCTTCTTTGAAAATAAAAAAATTTTTTTTGAAAAAAAGAAAAGATTCTCTTTCCCCCCTCCCTTTTTTCTTATATCTCAATATCATATTTCTCGTGTTTCATTTTCAAATTGTTTCTAAAAAATATTAGCACTATCAATATAACATTCACCGCACACGATTTAAATTTCTTTGTTTTTTTTTTTTTAAATTTTTTCTTTTCTTTTCTTTTATCAGTCGGAGCAAAAAAGCTATCTCGCACCTTGTTCCCTTCCCCCCCCCCCCCTGGAGTAATTATCCATTTTTTTTTTATTTTTTTTATCTCACTATTTTGTGTATAAATCGGTTATTTGACAAACCTTCATCTTTTTTTATTTAGAAAAAAAAATTTTTCTTTTCTTTCTTTTAAATATCGCGCGCTTGTTATAATAAATATAATCGAAGAAAATAAGGAAAAAAAATGGTTTTCGTATTTTTATGAAAAAAAAATAATAAGTTTATGAAAAAAAAATATGTTTATGAAAAAAAAATATGATTATGAAAAAAATATGTTTATGAAAAAAATAATATGTTTATGAAAAAAATATGTTTTTTTAATGAAAAAAAAAAATTAAAAATAGAATAAATTTTTGTATGAAAAAAATAGAATAAGTTTTTTTTTTATTAATATTAGGATACTAAATTTGTTTTTGAAATACTGATTTCTCTAGTTTTTAGGGGCGAGTTTCCATTTATATATATATTTGGGAAAAAAAGGGGATTTTTTTTTTGTTAATGTACTTGATTTTTTTCGTCTTCTAATTTATTCATACAGATACACACAGAGATGAAAAAAAGTATATTAGAGAGGAGAGTAGCAGGAGTTGTCTTTAGAAAATAGTTCTAATATTTAAACGATCGACTATATATATATATATATATATTTATTTATTTATTATTTGTTTAAATGCTAAATCGAAAACTTGAGCGAAATTGAAAAATAAACTATACATATATATAGTGTATAATAAATTGTCACTGAGAAATGAAGGAAGAACGATATTGTCGAATTTTTTTTTTTATTCTTTTCGATTATTAATTATTATGATTTGAATAAATGAAAATGAATTAAATTTCGAAGAATTCAATGGAATTGAATGGAATTAAAGTGAATTTAATGGATTTCGATGAAATTTTGTAATTTTAATCAAATTGAATAGAATTGAATGGAATTAAATAAAATTGAAAAGAATTGAAGAGAATTAAATAGATTTGAATTTAAAAGAATTCAATATTCAATATAATTCAAGTAGAATTTAATATTATTTAACAGACTTGAATTTAATATTGTTCAATAGAATTGAATTTAATAGAATTCAATAGAATTTAACGGAATTAAATTGAATAGAATTTAAAAAAAATTAAATAGAATTGAATATTATTTAATAAAATTGATTTAAAAACAATTTAATAGAATTGAATTTAATAGAATTCAATATAATTGAATTCAATAGAATTCAATAGAATTGAATTAAATAGAATTCAATAGAATTGAATTAAATAGAATTCAACTGAATTAAATTGAATTGAATATAATCCAATGAAATTGAATTAAATAGAATTCCATTGAATTGAATTAAATAGAATTCAACTGAATTAAATTGAATTGAATATAATTTAATGGAATTGAATAGAATTTCATGGAATTGAATTAAATAGAATTCAACAGAATTGAATATTAAAAAATAAAATTAAAAATATTTCATTAGAATTGCAAATAATTCGCCAGAATTGCATAAAAATTAATATTATTGAATAGAATTGAAGAAAATTTAATAGAATTTGCATTCGATTCAAAGAATTCGGTAGAATTGAAGAAAATTTTATAGAATCCGAATAAAATTGAAAATAATCGAAAAAATTCGAACTAAATTCAATAAAATTGAATAAAATTAAATTGAATTTTTTAGAATCGAATAGAATCCAATGAAATTGAATAGAATTCATTAGATTTAAATCGAATTAGAATAAGATTGAATAGAATTCGAATAAAATTTAAAATAATTCAAAAGATTTCAAATAAAATTTAAAATAATTTATTAGAATAATACAAAATTAAATAGAATTTAATAGAATAGAAAAAGATTTTACTTAAAGTGAATATATTTCAATTAAGTTGAATGTAAATGCATAGAATTCGTTAGAATTCAATAAAATTTAATGTTTTTGAATAGAATTGAATAGAAGCCAAGTAAATTCAACAGAATTTGAAGAAAATTAAATAGCATTCAAAAAAATTCAATAGAATTGAATAAAATTCAAGTCAATTGAATTGAATTGAATTGAATAGAATTCAAGAAAATTCCATAGAATTCAAGTAAAAAATCAATAGAATTCAAGAAAATTCAATAGAATTAAATAGAGTGCAAGTAAATTTAATAAAATTGAATTAAATTCAAATAAATTCAATAGAATTGAATAGAATTCAAGTAAATTTAATTGAATTGAATAGAATTCAAGAAAATTCCATAGAATTCAAGTAAAAATTCAATAGAATTGAACAGAATTCAATAAAATCCATAGAATTGAATAAAAGTCAAGTAAATTTAATAAAATTGAATTAAATTCAAATCAATTCAATAGAATTGAATAGAATTCAAGTAAATTCAATTGAATTGAATAGAATTAAAGAAAATTCCATAGAATTCAAGTAAAAATCCAAAGAATTGAATAGAATTCAAGGAAATTCAATAGATTTGAATAGAATTTAAGTAAATTTAATAAAATTGAATTAAATTCAAATAAATTCAATAGAATTGAATAGAATTCAAGTAAATTCAATAGAATTGAATAGAATTCAAGAGAATTCAATAGAATTGAATAGAATACAAGTAAATTTAATAAAATTGAATTAAATTCAAATAAATTCAATAGAATTGAATAGAATTAAAGAAAATTCAATAGAATTGAATAAAATTCAAGAAAATTCAAGTAAATTTAATAGGATTGAATAGAATTTAAGAAAAATGAATAGAATTCAAGTAAGTTCAATAGGATTTAATAGAATTCAAGTAAATCGAATAGAATTGATTAGAATTCAAGTGAATTGAATAGAATTCAAGAAGAATGTATAGAATTCAAGTAAATTGAATAGAATTAAATGGAATACCAAAAAAACTGAATGTAATTTTTTTAGAATTGAATGGAATTAATTGTTTTTCAAACTTAAAAGTAAAGCAATCGAAAAGAGAGAAAAAAATATGTTTTTTCACAAAAAAAAAAAAAAACAGAAAAAGACAAATATCGTTCAAGGCATTTAATTTACATTTTGAGATCGAGATTGTGGGCTGAGAAGAAACTGCTCGTAGCCATCACGTTAATTCTCGTCGAAACGGCAAAAAGGGAAAACCAAAAAGAAAAAAAAAATTAAATACAGAGCCTTTTTCTTTCATTATCAATAGTTAGCATCTAATTTACACTCAAATTTTATTTTTTTATCCTTTCTCTCTCTCTTTTCTCACAATAATAAAGATAATCCATTAAATAAGTACGACTCTATATTATAATATTCACAAGAAAAATAACCGTCATTTTTTTTGTCTGTTTCCACATTTCTCTCTTAAAACATGAATACGAACAGCTATTATTATTATTATTATATATATATATATTCTTTCTTTTTTTCTCTTCTCTATTTTTTTTTATTTTTTAAGTAAATTCAAGTTTTAGATATATAAGTAGGAAAAAAAAGAGAATTATTAAGTAATTAATCCGTAGTGGCAGTGGAAGGGCTGGGGTTGTGGGAAGGGTGGGGGGAGGATAGCAATCCCCTCCCCAAAAAAAAGCGCAGTCACGTTTACAAATATATATATATAATATATAGTTACAATGTACAAACGTATATAATATATAATATATATTAAGAATATATTTCAAAAAAACGTTCTCTCTCACTCTCACTCATATTTTTCGCAATCACTACACATATATTTAAATTACTTGCAAAATAAAAAAATGAAGAAAAAAAAAATTTTTTTCAAAACCTCTTTCTTTTTATAATGATTGTGCGAATAATGCAAATAAAAAATAATAATAATAATAATCAAAAAACCCCCACACAATGCGTTTGAAAAAAAAGAAGCAGATGAAAAAAAATTTTTTTTTTAAATGATATTTTCTATATATATATATGCTTTTTGTTTAATATATATATATATACCTATACAATAGAATATAATAACATATTAATACAGTTTAAATTAAGCAACAACGATCGTCTTTTCTTCTCTATGAATCCCACTATATATTTTTTTTTTAATATTATTATACGCTCACGTTTAAAAACTATTTTTTATTACTTCTATATTTTTTTATACTTTTTTTTTCTTCATAATTCTCTATGATTTTTTTTTATTTCCTTAATGTTTAATTATTATTCTTTGAGATATGTATCGTCGTGTGTTTCACATTCTAAAAAATTCATTTCTATTCCTATTCGTCATTCGAAAAATTTAAAAAAAAAAAAAAAAAAACAGGGAGGGGTGGGGGGTGGACAAGGGAGATTCGACAACACCTGCTCTCCTTTTCTCCTCTTATTCACTCATTCAAAATTATAATAAAAAAAAAAATTCTTGAGACCCTTTTTTTCACGCCATTTTTTTTTCTTCTTTCAGGGAAAAAATAGCGATCTTTTCAACCGTCCGTCAAAATCACGTCTTGTATAATATGAGCTTCGTGTATGATTTTTTTTTTAAATTTCAAGACTCATTTCTCTCGTTTCTTGGAAAAAGAATTTTTTCACCGTTTTTTTTTTTTTGGTTTTTTTTATTTTTAAAAATTGTTTTTTTTTCTACGAAAATGGCAGTTATCGGTCACAGCCAATGGCTATTTTTTTTATATGTTAATGTATACGCAATTACGCCCTTAATGTATTTTTTATATATAATATATATTAAATCTATAATATTATTCGTAACTATTATAATTATTAAATATTATCGTTTACTGTATCGTTAAAATTCTTAGCCACATTTATTATTAATGAATACTCGCTTTTTTAATTATTTTAGTTTTTTATTTTTTTAAATTTCTTTTATTAATTAGTATATGAAAAAGTTGAGATCAAATGGAAAAATAGATATATTTATTATATAGAATTAAATTGAATAAATTTTTTTTTCATTAAGATTTTTAAATATATATTTATGTAGAATTCAATAAAATTTGTTGGAATTGAATTGAATTTTTACAAAGTTTAGAAAAAAAGGAAAAAGAATAAAAATTTTATTCTTAAAAAATGCAAATAATAGAATTCGATAGAAAATTTGAATAAAAAAATATAAAATTGAATACTATTCGGTGGAATTGGAGAAAAAATTTTAAATGGAATTAAAAAAAATTTGAGTGAATTTAGAAAAAATTCGATTGAATTGAAAAATATTTGATGGAATTAAAAAATAAAAACTTCAATAGAATTCGATAGACTTAAAAATAGAATTCAAAAGAATAACGTATACGATGCACAGCAGAATTGAATAGAATTGAAGTCTAAATTTAACAAAATAAAATAGAATTAATTAAATTTCAACAAAAATTGACTACGATTCAATAGAATTTGATTAAATTCATTGAAACTAAAATAAAATTCATGCGAATTAAAAAGTAATGGACAGAATTTGAAGGAATTCATTAGAATTAAGAAAATTTAACAGAATTGAATTGAACGAATTTTATTGAATTAAATAGAATTCAATTGAATTGAATAGAATTCTATTGGATTGAATAGAATTGTATTGAATTGTCTACAATTTAATTAAATTGAATTGAATTGAATAGAATTTAATTGAATTACATAAAATTCAATTGAATTAAGTAGAATTTTACTGGATTGAATGAATTCTATTGAATTAAACAGAATTTTCCTGCAGTGAATAGAATTCATAGGAATTAAATAGAATTGAATTAAATTAAATAAAATTAATTGCAGTTGAAGAGAAACAATTGGAATTTCATTGAATTGACTGAATTCCATAGAATTACTAAGAAATCCATTGGATTGAATAGATTTCAATAGAATTAAACAGAATTTCACAGAATTGAATTCTATTTTATGGGATAGAATTTAATTAAATCGAATGAAATTCATTAGAATTAAAAAATTTCTGCCGAATTTGAAAAAATTTTACTGCATTGAATAATTTTAATAATTTTTAATTTATATTCAATCGAATTCAATTTAATAAAATGTAATTCTTTTGAATTGAATAGAATTCAATTGAACTGAATTGAAAAAATAAATTAAATTCTGTAAAAATGAATAGAATTCTATAAAAATGAATAGAATTAAATTTAAATAAATACGATTCAATAATAACGAATAGAATTCAATAAAATTAAATCGAATTCAGTGGAATTAAAATAGAGTTTGAAAAAATAGTGTTGAATTAAATGGAATTTAACGATATTCAATAATCAAATCCAATAGGTTTGAATTTTTTTAAATAGAATTCAATGGAATTGAATAGCGTTCAACAGAATTGAATATAATTTAATATAACTCGAATTAACTTAAATAGAATTGTATAGAATTCAACAGAATTGAATGTAATCCAAAATTAACTTAAAAATAATTCAACAAAATTGAATTTTATAAATATAGTTCAATAGAATTAAGTAGAATTCAATGGAATTGAATAAAATTCAATAGAATTGAATAAAATTCAATGGAATTGAAAAAAATTCAATGGAATTGAATAAAATTCAATGGAATTGAGTAAAATTCAATGTAATTGAATAAAATTCAATAGAATTGAATAAAATCCAATAGAATTGAATAAAATTCAATAGAATTGAATGAGATTCAATGAAATTGTATAAAATTTAACGGAATTGAATAAAATTCAATGAAATGGTATAAAATTCAACGGAATTGAATAAAATTCAATGGACTTGAATAAAATTCAATAAAATTGTAATTATCAAACTAATAACTAAAAATTAAGGAAGAATTATAAGTAGAATATTCAACAGAATTGAAAAAATGAATTTAAAAACCAAAATTAAGTCAAATATAATTAAATTTTTTATTAGAATTTCATATAAAAACGTAATAAAAAAATACAGTAAAGATTCGAAAAGAGAAAAAAACCACAAATATCTCCATTCAAATAAAACGAGATTAAGTCACAGAGATGATATTATATAATACATTAAAGACGTGCGTGTGACGAACAGTCGATTTTTCAAAAAAAAAGAACGAAAATCGTAAAAATCATTTTGAAAGGGATGGAAATTTTTTTCTTTTTTTTTCTTTCCATTAAACAAAAATATCGTTCATAGAAGAAAAAAAAGAAGACTTATTTTATTCGAATTTTTTGGAAGTTTATTTCCACATTATAACTTTGTATAAATGTACATATATAATAAAAACGGGTGAATTAAATTCTCTCCCCTTTCAAATTCTTTCCTTATTTCCCTTGCAAAACGATTTTTTTTAACGGTTTATTTAATTTATAATATATTGGAACAGCTGAAAAATTTTCTGCGGTCTCTAAAATACACTCTCTCTCTCTTTCATACACATATTATTACAATCACACAAAAATATACACATAGACAGAAGAAAAAATTTGTTTCACAAAAAAAATTTTCTTGCTTTTTTTTGCGAAAAAAATCCCTTTTTTTATTCTTTAAAAAAATTTTCTTTTTCTTTTTTAAAAAACGCCCTTTTTTTGTCTTATTTATACGCGTTTTTTTTGAGAAAAAAATTTCACGAGCGCAAAACGCCATTAAAATAATATATATTTATATATAGATTACTAGCATTTTCTCTTTTCCCTCCTGGTTTTTTTTTCTTTCTTTTCTTCTTTTTTTTTGTTTCGCTATAATAGTTTATTTATTTATTTATTTTTTAATATATTTATATATTATATTATAATTCTTATATATCCTACGTATTTAAAAATCTTCATCGATCGTGTCTAAATCTTGTCTTACTAAAAACTTGTTTTTTTTCACTATTTTTTTTTTATTATTAAATTCCCCTCCCTCCCCACCCGGGTTTTTTTTTCTATTAATTAGCCCCAGAAAAAAATTTCCCTATTTTTTTTTTGTTTTTATAAATTTTCATCGTCTTTTTTCTTTCGCATATTTGAAAAAAAAAAATTCTATCTCCAAATTTTTATACAGTGATTTTTTTCGATCAGACTTATATATTTGAAGTGTTTTGTGAATGACATTATTTTGCTTGATCTACATATATATGTATATGTTTATTTTTTTTTATTTATATTCCGCAATTAATGAGCGGTGCTTTTCTTTTTTTTGTTTAAAAGTCAGAACGTGAATGCTAAAGAGAATACCTATAAATATATAATATATATGTATGTCATCACCATTTTTTTCAATTTTTTTTTTTGTTTTTTTTTTTTTTGTTTATACTTAACATAGAAAAAATATAGAATTTACTTTGCCTCGAACTTAAATATAATAAACCTCTCTTCTCGAGTATCGTTTTTTTTTTATAATAATTATTTTTTATATATATATATATTTATATGTATAATGTCATAAGTGCGCGGGGTGCATCTTATTACACAATGACAGGGGAAGGACGCTTGTAATCGCCCGGAAATAAAATAAAAAATAAAAAAAATAGACGAATTTTTTCTTTCCTCTCTTAAATTTTATATATTCACTAAAAAAGAATTGAATTTCTCTCATAAAATGTTTTTCTCTTGTCATTTTTTTTTTATATAAATAAGGGTATATTAATTAGTTTACAATATTAATTAGTTTTTTTTTTTTTTTTGGAATTAATATTATAATCAATTAAGATATATTTATACGTGCGATAATTTTTTTTTTGGAGAACGCGAAAGAAGGAAGGACCTTTAAAAGGTCGCCACATTTTTGGAAAAATATAGTTTAAAAAAAAAGAACCACAATATGGGGTATATGTGTTTGTGTGAAAAAGAAAAAGTGGGTTCCTTCTCAGTTCTCACCAACACGAATTAAATATATATATATAAATATGTCGGTGCTACAATGATGATTTGAGCATATTTTCGTAAATGGCAACGATTTAACGAGACCAAGAATTTAATACAAAATGAAAAAAAAAGAAATTTCCAATTTAAAAAGAAAAAATTTTCGTCAACTTTTGTCAGCCTTTTATCACTATAGTTTTCTTTTTTATTTTTTTTGAAAAAGTAAAAAAAAATAACGCCTTGAACAAAATTCACGACTTTTGTTAATTTTAACGGGGTTCGAGCGGGATATCCCAGACAAAAAAAAAGTCGTAAATTCCGTTTTCTTTTAAATATTCTCGCCGGGCCATTTTTGCAAATATTAATATGTGATATTTATATAATATATATATAATATATAATATAGCATATATAATATACGTTATTTCTTCTCTTCTCGAAATAAAAAGCTACATGCGTCGACGATCCCTACACGAAAGGTAGTATATCATTTTTTTTTTCTTCTTTTAAGAATTATGTTTTAATTACTAAGTTTTTTTTTCCTTTTTTTTCATTTTTCAAGAATACAATTTTTTGCGATTGGCCGCTGTTTTTTTTTTTATGCTCCATGATTCGTCATAAAAAAAAAATTTATGTTTCAAAAAGAGAAAAAAAGGAACGAAAAAGAAATTAAAAGACACACGAAAGAAATGATTTCCTCCCGTCACTTTTTTTTCTTCTTCTTTTTGACCCTCGTCTTTTTTTTTTATTACGCGCGAAAAATACAAAATCTAAATTCTCCTCGATAAAATATTCATATATTTATATTTATATTTATATATAATATATTTATGTTTATATTTATATTTATAGAATATATATTATTATTATTTTTATTATTATAATTATTATTTCAATTGCTGTGTCGCTTATATAAAGGTAAGATAATACTCTATGCGAGGGGTGTTGTTTGACGGTAGGAAATGAGCCTGACGAATCATTTCGCTCCCTGATGTTTGGAAAGCAAAAAAAAAAAAAGTGTTTTTAGATTCAAAGTGCAATGCGAAATTGATTCGATTTGCATTTTGAGTGGGCACACCATATCGCATTGTTTTAATTAAATAAATATCGATTCGTTGTATTCGGTTATTTTATTTTTTTTTATTTGGGAACGTGAGCGATGTGATGAATCGAAATTTCCCGAAAATGCTTGGCAGCAGACAGCAGTTGTGGAATTTGAAAATTGTGCGCGTTCATCATATTCAAATTCGGGAGTTTTTTTTTTTTTTTTGACAATTAGCCCTGAAGATGTATTGGTTTTTTGTTTTTCCGTGGTGTCGCGCGCTGGAAAATTACACGAGGACACAAATTTGTCAAGAATGATGATGATGGGAGATAAAAAAAAAAAAATTTCTTCGCTGCTTCTCTCGTTCAGCAGTTTTTCCTTCGTCTTCTTCTTTTTCCGCTTTCGGCTGCTCCGTTGCCGGAGGTGACGTTCTTTTAAGAGAGTATGCGAAGTGCCTGGAGAACGGGCCTCGAGCACACTGGACAACTTGGATCGGAACTTTCGCAGACGCGATTGCCGCAATCGAGACAGAAGAGATTGTGACCGCAGGGCACGAGTGCGGCGGTGATTTCCTTGTCGCCACAAACGACACATTCGCGTCTTCCATTGGCGCTACCGCCGCCCAAGAGGGAATCAGTGGGCGATGCTGGCGAGGCCGATGCTGGCGGCGATGGTCTCGATGGCAGTGCAACGCCAGGGAATGACCAGATCGATGACGATGACGCGGCTTGCGATTCAAATGATGGCGATTCACCCAAACCCTCGTCCCGCTCTAAGCCAGCGCCCCAAATGGCGACGAGATCGTTCAAGCCTGGTGCGCCTGAGCTGCTCGATGAACTGCTGCAACTGCCGCTGCTGGAGAATGCGCCGCTTGAGCCATTCGAGCCATTTGAGCCCGATGGATCGAGACAGCCAAGAATGGAGCCCAGACCGCCGCGACAGAGTGCACCCAAAAGATCGGCGTCCTCAATGCCTGGGCCAGTGCCAGTGCGTAGGGCAATGTGTGCCTCGATTTCGCGTTTCGCCGCCTCAACACTCTCTGGTAGACCGGTGACTTCGAAAACTGGCTCCTTATCGCGACTCGGTGTCACAATGTAGGTGTGCGTTTGATGTTGAATCCTCTTGATTGTCGCTCCCTTTGGTCCAACGACAAGGCCAACAACTCTGTACGGCACTCGCACCTGAATTGTCACGTGTCCTGGAACTGATGCTGGTGGTCCTGGCGGTGCGCCCAACAACGCTCCCAATGAACTCTTACGCGATGCACGAATCTGCGAGAAATGCTCGGCTGCTGAGAGAATTTCACGTTTTGCCTTCGCAACATCCTCCTTGCGTCCAGTCACAACGAATACTGGCTCCTCGCCACGTACTGGCGTCTTTATGTAGGTGTTTGTCTTTGCACGCAGTGCTTTAATCTTGCAACCTGCAATCAGAAAAAAAGAAAACACATTAGAAAACATCATCATCATCATCATCATCATCATCATCATCATCATCATCATCATCATCATCATTATCATCATCATCATCATCATCATTATCAACAACAACTCATTATCATCATCATTATTATCATCACTAATCAAATAGTTTTTTTACTATTACTAAATTAAATAAATAAGTAGTTAACGCAACGCTCCAAGCTTGGAACCCATACATAAGGCTCGTGTTAACTGAGCTTCAAGCTTGGAACCCAGGCGTTTGACTCACTAAACAAGCTTAAGGCTTAGTATCCAGACTTGAGGCTCATGTTAACTGAGTTTCAAGCTTGGAACCCAGGCGTTTGACTCACTAAACAAGCTTAAGGTTTAGTATCCAGACTTGAGGCTCATGTCAACCGAGCTTAAAGCTTCAAACCTAGGCATTTGGCTCACTAAACAAGCTTAAGGCTTAGTATCCAGACATGAGGCTCATGTTAACCGAGCTTAAAGCTTGGAACCCAGGCGTTTGACTCACTAAACAAGCTTAAGGCTTGGTATCCAGACTTGAGGATCATCCAAACTTAAAGCTTGAAACCTAGGCATTTGTCTCATTAAACAGGTTTAATATTTAGTACCCAAACTCTCGACTCACGTTAACCGAGTTTAAAGCTTGGAACCCAGCCGTTTGCCTAACTAAACAGGCTTGAAACTTAGTACCCAGACTTGAGTCTTCTTTTACCAGGCTTAAAGCTAAAAACCCAGGCTTCTGGTGCCAACCAGGCTTGAATCTTATAAACCAAATCATTCACTATGCTAACCAGACTTTAAGCTTGGAACCCAAACTTTTGTCTTGCTAAACAGACTTGAAGGTATATAATTACATTGAATAGCAAGACCCAAGCTTGGATTCCAAGCCTCCTAGTTTGCATTAAAGATTGAGTCTTGCTCCCTGGATTTAAGAATTGTTTACCAGGCTTGGATTTTTTGGGGAAATATACAGAAAAGAAGATTGAAAGAAGGAAGAAAAGAAGTTTAAGGGATAAAAGAAAATTGAGGGAAGGCAGGAAAGAAGTTTGAGGGATAAAAGAAAATTGAGGGAAGGCAGGAAAGAAGTTTGAGAGAGAAAAAAATTGAGAGAAGAAAGGAAAGAGCAGAAATAGAGAAAGAAGACAAGAACAAGCTTGAGTGAAAGAAGGAAAGGATGGACAAAAATGGAAAAATTAGAGAACGAAGGCAAGGGGGAAAATTTAGAGGAACAAGGAGAAAAAAAGAAAGAGAGAGAAAGAGGGAGAGAGAGCAACGAACAGGAAACTGGAAGGCACTGAAAGGAAGGAGGTCCCGACCTGGTCTGGTCCTCTCATTCTCACAGACTCCCTGGCCTTGAGTCGGCGCAATGCTAGCAATGCAGGTGAACCACTCCTCGCCTTCTCTCTCTCTCTATCTCTCTCATTCTTTCAACATTAAAATTTCCTTTCTCTCTCGCTCTCTCTTTTGCTCTCTTCCTTCAACTCCTTTCTCGCTCTTATTCCTCATGGTACAATCCATCCTCCATCCTTTATTACACTCTGACTCCCTTTCGTTTCGTTCACTCTGATTCACTCTCTCCTTCGCGCCTGTCGCGAGACTATACAACAACCCGAAGGTTCGCATACCACTCTCATCCTTCTCTCTCTCTTTTTTTTCTTTTTCTTCTTTTTCTTCTTCTTCTTCTTCTTTTCCACGCACAATCTCATTAAGTGCCCCATCTTTTGCTCTTGTTTCTCAATTCGAGATTTATCCACAATTCAAAATTTGAAACAAATTTTTCAAATTCACAGTAAACTTAATTAATTTTTACAATTTTGAAATTGTGAGTAAATTGTACTTAAATTGTAAGAGTAAAATTTTCATTCCGATTACTCGAAATTGAGGAGATTTTGGGTAATTTTTATTCTCTAGTTTATTTAAAAGCCCAAAAGAGGGCTAGAAGTTTGATATTGGGATTTAAAACGAGCCTGGGGACTTGATAACCGACCTTGGAACAAGGCTAGACAGTGAGGCTTGAAAAGAGGTTGGAAACTTAATAACAAGGTTAGAAAAGTAGCTGGGGGCCTAATAACGAGGCTGAAAGTTTTATATCATGGCTAAAAATAAGTTTTCGGGCTCGGCAACCAGGCTTGGAATTTACTAACATTAAGACATGGTACCTGACCAGAGCCTTGTTAACTAAACATAATTCTTGGAACCCAGGTTTTAATCATGTTAACCAGGCTTAGATCTTGGCACCCAGATAATGGTCTTGATAATCAGGCTTAGAACCCAGGTGTTGGTCGTGCTATCTGGAGTTAGTGATGGAAAGTCAGGCTTTAGTCTTCATAACCAGGCTTAGAACCCAGGTTTTAGTATTTATAACCGTGTTTAGAACTTAATACACATGCTTGAATCAATATAATCATACATACAAGCTTAGAACTCAGATGGTTTTTAAAGGCTTGAATCAAGATATTAAGACTCACAAGCTTGGGTTCCAAATGGTTTTTAAATGCTTGAACTAATATAAGGCTTACAAGCTTGGAAACCAAAATGGTTTTTAAAAGTCTTGAATCAAGATAATCAGACTTACAAGCTTGGAAACCAAAAGGGTTTTTAAAAGTCTTGAATCAAGATAATCAGACTTACAAGCTTGGAAACCAAAATGGTTTTTTAAAGTCTTGAATCAAGATAATCAGACTTACAAGCTTGGAAACCAAAAGGGTTATTAAAAGTCTTGAATCAAGATAATCTGACTTATAAGCTTGGAACCCAGATGTTTTTTAAAGGTTTGAATCGAGATAATCAGACTTACAAGCTTGGAACCCAGATGTTTTTTTAAAGATTTGAATCAAGATAATTAGACTCACAAGCTTGAAAGCCAGAGGGCTTTTAAAGGCTTGAAGCAAAAAAAATCAGACCAACAAGCTTGGAACCGATAGGATTTTTTTCGGGAAAAATAAATTGAAAACAAAGAAATGGAATCAATTTCAGAGTACAGAGGTAATTAGTTAAAGCAGACTGTGCTTTACTATAAAGTAGAGCAGAGCGTAAATAATAATAATAATAATAAACATTTCTTTGAACCAATAAAATTAAAAACTAACCACAAAGGGAAAATTATTGACCGGAAACATTATACGCAATGATTGCACTTAATGCACATTCCCCTTTCATAGTCCATGATCCTTGAATTACGACGCGACAATGTCAGGGACGTTTGAGGTTTATTTCTTCAGGGACATTTTACTTGTGTATTTGTTCGTCGAACAACTCTGTAATCTTGACATCGATACGGACTTTATGAACGCAATTTTGTTTGACTGTCATTGCGCCATGCCACCTACGAGAAAGTACAATTCTTTTGCTCTCTTTCTCTCTCTCTCTCTCTTTTTTTTCTCTCTCTCGAATCGCAAATTCTTATAGACAAGGTCAATTCAACTCCCCCTTTAATTTTGCTCCAATATTAAAAATTTGTTCCATCTAATGTCATACATTTGGTTCAAGATCGTCCATCAGGTACATAATCAGAAAGAAGAAGACGAAAACGAAGAAGAAGAAGAAAGAAGAAGAAGAAGAAGAAAGAAGAAGAAGAAGAAGAAGAAGAAGAAAGAAGAAGAAGAAGAAGAAGAAGAAGAAGAAGAAGAAGAAGAAGAAGAAGAAAGAAGATGGAGAAGAACTTTTTGATACAAATCCCCTCCTCCGTTAAAAAAAAGGAACGTAAATTTTAATATGAAAAAAATTCAAATGCCAATGGAAGAAATTTTCAATTCTCCATCAATTTGTGTTACAATAATAATTATGATTACAGTCTTTAGGAGCAGTTTGCTTTTCAGCAAGAGAGCAGAAGGAGAGAGGAGAGAGAGAGAGAGATTCAAGGCAAGGTGTATAAGGTACTCGACCGCAAGTTAAGTACAAGACCCTCATAACGAGCGACCACTGCTTTTAAAAACCACTTTAGAGCGTCATCTCTCTCTCTCTCACTCACTCACTCTTTCTCTTCTAAGGTTAAATAAAAATTCTTAACCAGTTCGAGTTTTTAAAAAAGTGAAAATTTACTTTGAGTACAAGAATAGTGTGGATGATGATTAAAGAAAAAAAGGGGAAAGAAAAGAATAAAAATGTCGACAATTGCAACAAACTTGGTGTGGATAAAATCTTGTGTAAGGTTAAGTCCAAGGTTGAAAGGAGCACAATCGTATAACTGGGAATATTAAATATTTTTTTTATTCTTTCTCACCGTTTTTCTCTATTTTGCTCTTTATTCCACTAATTTCTCTTATTTTCTCTCTTTTCCTTTCTTTTCCCCTATTCTTCTTAATTTCCTTCACTATTTTTTATTTTTCTCAACTATCCTTTATTTCGCTCTATTTTCCCCTATTTTTCCTAATTGTTCCCTATTTTCCTTTACTTTTTCCTACTATCCTTCATTTTTCGGTTCAATTTTCCTTAAATTTTCACTATTTTCCTTTTTTTAATATTCTAAATAATACCTTAAGCTTGGAGCCCAGGTTTCAAACTTGTTTCGTTGTTTTTTGTTTTTGTATTTTCTTTAATTTTTCTCTATTTTCCTTTATTTAAAATTGTCTAAACTAGACCTAAAGCTTGGAACCCAGACTTAAAAATTGCTATTCAGGCTTCAGGCTTGGAACCCAGACTTAAAATAGCTATTCAGGCTTCAGGCTTGGAACCCAGACTTAAAAATTGCTATTCAAGCTTCAGGCTTGGAACCCAGACATAAAAATTGCTATCCTAACTTGAAACTTGTAATAAAAGCTTAAAATTTACTTTGCTGGCACGAGGCTTGGTTCCATGCTTGGACCCAGACGTCAGTCTTGCCAAACCAGACTTAAAAATTGATAGCCAAATTGTAGACTTGGAACCCAGGCTTAAAGATTAAAAGTCAAACTTAAGACTTCAAACTCAGATTAATGTTTTACTATCCAGGCTTAAAGCGTTGCAGACAAACCGAAAAGCTTGACGCAAGCTTGGTCTTCAAGTCTTAGGGCTTGGAATCAAGGCTTGGGCTTTCAAATCTTAGCTCCAACCTTGCTATCTGGGCTTGAAACTTGTTAATTAAACTAATCGCTTAGTAGTCAAACTGAAAACTATTCCGAAGGCTTGAAAACACAGGCTTGCGTCTTTTTGGACAGGATTTTGCTATTCGGATTTAATGTTTTGTAGCTTAATTTAAGATTGGAATTCGGGCTTGAGTCTCGATAATAAGGCTTAAAACTTGGGCCTTGGTCTTATTAGCGAGGCTTAAGGCTTGTAGCTTAGTCTTTGGTCTTGTTAGTCGGGCTTAAGGCTTGCACTCCAGACTTGAGTTTTACTAATCGGGCTTGAGTATTGGAACTCAGACGTAAGCCATGTTATTTTGGTTTAAAACTTAATGACAAAGTTTGGACCTTTCTAGCCAGGCATAAGGCTTGGATCCCAGGGTTTAGTCTTACTAGTCAGACTTGCTAGCCTGGCTTGGAACCCAGGCTTGAGACTTTTTGGTCAGGATTTAAGGCCTGGAAAACAGCCTTAAGTCTTTTTAAAAACAAGCTTTAAGGCTTGGAACCCAGGCTTTAGTCTTATTAGCCAGACACAAGGATTAGAGATCAGGCTTGAGCCTTTTTAAAGCAGGATTTAAGGCCTGGAAACCAGGCTTGAGTCTTTTTTAAACAAGGGTTAAGGCTTGGACCCCAGGCTTTAGTCTTTCTAGTCAGACACAAAGCTTGGGATCCGGGCTTGCGTCTTTTTGGACAGAATTTAATGCCTGGTAACCAGACTTGAGTTTTGTCAAGTGGGATTCAAGGCTTGGAACTTGGGCTTTAGTTTTACTAGCCGCACACAAGTCTTTGGGCCCAGGCTTGCGCCTTTTTTTGGCTAAATTTAAGGCCTGGAAACCAGGCTTAAGTCTTTTCAAGTGGGATTCAAGGCTTGGAACCTAGGATTTAGTTTTACTAGCCGCACATAAGTCTTTGGCCCCAGGCTTGCGTCTTTTTGGCTAAATTTAAGGCCTGGAAACCAGGCTTAAGTCTTTTCAAGTGGGATTCAAGGCTTGGAACCTAGGATTTAGTTTTACTAGCCGCACATAAGTCTTTGGCCCCAGGCTTGCGTCTTTTTGGCTAAATTTAAGGCCTGGAAACCAGGCTTAAGTCTTTTCAAGTGGGATTCAAGGCTTGGAACTTGGGCTTTAGTTTTACTAGCCGCACATAAGTCTTTGGCCCCAGGCTTGCGTCTTTTTAAGAATGATTTAAGGCCTGGAAACCAGGCTTGAGTCTTTTCAAGTGGGATTTAAGGCTTTGAACCTAGGCTTTAGACTTACAAGTCAGAGACAAGGCTTGGGACCCAGGCTTGTGTCTTTTTGGACATAATTGAAGGCCTGGAAACCAGGCTTGAGTCTTTTCAAGCGGGATTCAAGGCTTGGAACCTAGGCTTTTGTCTTGTCTAGTAGGACTCCAGGCTTGGAACCCAGGCTTCACGTGAAATTCGAAAAAAATCACTAAAAATACAAAATTAACATCCCAAAGTCGAAAAGAGGGGAAATTTGAGGAATTCAACAAAGAATCAAGAAGAACTCGAGGCATAAAAATATAAACCAAGAGTGTCGATCAGTGGGTAGCAGCAGAGGGAGAAAGAGGAAGGTGCATAATAGCAGCAGGCAGGTGAAACGAGGATCGCACGTACTTGCACGCAGGGACAGGACATTGGGAGGAGGTGGAGGGTGATGATAAAAGGTATAGAAGGTTGCCTCGTGGTCTCTAGATAACTAAAGAGGAGTGAGAGAGAGAGAGAGAGAGAAGGGTGACCGATGGCGGCGGCAGTGGTGGGAAGAGAGAAGGTGTAGGTCGGGGAACCAAGTGTAGGGGGGCACGGAAGGAGGGAGGACAGGGGGCGTGGGTCGTAGACAGTTGAAGGGCCGCGGCCAAGGTGAGGTGAGACCGTGAAGCAAGAGAAAACATAAAGAGTGAGACGGAGAGGGAAAGAGTATCTCTTCGAGAGAGAAACAGAGAGAGAGAGATAGAGAGAGAGAGAGAGAGGGAGAGGGAGAGAGAGAGCAAAAAAACGAAGAGAAAGATTCGCCAGAGAATGCGAAGCCGATTTTGCCTTTGTTTGCGACTCGATCGACGAAAGTGGCGGAATCGACACACAGACAAGCGAAAAAGTAAAAAAAAAGAAAGAAAGGGGGGTGGGAGGAAATTGAGAGTACGTCTTCTGTTACGCGCGTATACACTTTACACGAAACAGTAGACGTCGATATAAAATTCGCCCGCATATAATAAAACTATCAAAATATATTAGATCACGCTTCAATTGATTTTGTCGATTGATTTCTCCATTTGGGAGGTCCTCTCATGCACTTTGCTCTGCATTCAGGAAAAAAAAAGAGAACCCCCATCCCTTTCAAGGACGGATGTAATTTCATTCTCTATTTTCATTTTCGTTGAAAAAGAAAAGAGTTTTTTTTTGAGTCTGAAAGGAAGTCCGGTCTTTTGATTGAAAAATTTTATCCTTAAACTATTTTTTAGGTCCCTAAAGTGCATTTTTTTATCATTTTAGAATTTTTTCCCAAAACTTGAAAATAATTAATTAATTTTTAATTAGTGTAAAAAAAAATTTAAATTGAAAAAAACTATTCCACTTTCTGTTCTTCTCCATTTTGTTAAAAATGATAATTTTTTCCCCTTATCCTGATAAGGATAAGAAAAGAAAAGATGAAAAGATGTTAAAAAAAAATGTCTCCTTGGGTTAAATTTCTTTCCACAGACATATATACAATTAAAAGAGGATCAAATTTTGTTTACTTCTTCTATGCATAAGAAAAAAGGGAAAAATTGAAAAGAATTCCTCAATTTTTTTTCTTTTTTTTTGGTGGAAAATCCAAATCCCATCTTAGAAATAAGAGAGATAATGCCCAAGAGCCATTAGACTGCTTTTGGTAATTACCATTTTTCTCCGCCAGCGTTTCTAAAAGAAACGCCCATTGAATATACTTTTCGACCATTTTCGCCTCCGGCTATAATCCGACTTTCTTCAAAAGCATCAGATGTCTTTAGTCTCTTGCTAATTTGTGCACAAAGGAACGAAATACTTGCGAGAGAGGGAAGGATCCCAAAAAAAAGAGAGGAAGAAGAAGAAAAATGCGAAGATCAAAAATAAAACAAGGCTTTTTTAAAAAAAGAAGAAAATAATTTCTAGAGAGACACAGACTGCAAAATTTTGCACTTTCGTTATAGTCTGGAACACAAACAAGCTTGTGAGAGAATGTTTTCAAGGAAACAATTATATACCTGAGAGAGATGGCAAGGGCAACCAAAAAAAAAAAATACGAATTCAAGAATAGAAAATTAAATTTTTCTCCCAATTAACTGAGATATTATCTATATTTTTCGAAAATTAGAAAGGTAAAAATAAGGAAAATTGTAATATTCCCAATGATTTGAATTTTTATGTTGAAAATAGAATTTATAAATTTTTCCTATTATATACTCTAGTCACGATTTGAAAAAAAACAGATTTCAAGTTCCAAGAAAAGAAACAGTTAGAATGGCGAATTCTTTGAAATTATATATTCGAGCAGATTTCAAGAATTTCAACAAGTTTTTAGAATTTTTTCCCTACTTATTTTTTTGATTTTTAATGTAAATTTTCGCAATTTTACCATAAAAACAAAGGTTTATATGGTTTTTTAGGTCAAAATGTAAATTTTCGCAATTTTGCCGTAAAAACAAAAGTTTATATGGTTTATAGGTCAAAAGTTAAGTTTTTTTTTTTTGGTTTTATAGGTCAAACGTGTGAATTCCTTTGGTTTTAATATTGAAATGTAACTTTTTTTGAAATTTTTATTGTAAAACGTAAGTTTTTATGGTTTTCTAGGTTAAAATGTGAATTTTCCCAATTTTACTCTAAAAACAAAGGTTTATATGGTTTTTTTAGGTCAAAATGTAAATTTTCGCAATTTTACCATAAAAACAAAGGTTTATATGGTTTTTTAGGTCACAATGTAAATTTTTACAATTTTATCATAAAAACAAAGGTTTATATGGTTTTTAGGTCAAAAGTTAAGTTTTTTTTCGGTTTTATAGGTTAAAAGTGTAAATTTCTTTGGTTTTAATATCGAAATGTAACTCTTTTGAAATTTTTATTGTAAAACGTAAGTTTTTATGGTTTTCTAGGTTAAAATGTGAATTTCCCCAATTTTACCCTAAAAACAAAGGTTTATATGGTTTTTTAGGTCAAAATGTAAATTTTCGCAATTTTGCCGTAAAAACAAAGGTTTATATGGTTTTGAAGTCAAAAGTAACGTTTTTTTTGGTTTTACAGGTCAAACATGATATTAAAGTGTAACAATCTCAAAATTTTTATCGAAAAAGCAAAGTTTTTATGGTTTTCCAGGTCAAAATGTAAATTTTCCCACTTTTACCCTGAAAACAAAGGTTTATATGGTTTTTTAGGTCAAAAGTTATATTTTCTTGTTTTTACAGGTCAAAAATTATATTAAAATGTAACTCTCTCGAAATTTTTATTGTAAGACAAAGTTTTTATGGTTTTTAGGTTAAAATTTAAAAATTCCCAATTTTACCATAAAAACAAAGGTTTATATTGTTTTTTAGGTTAAAAGTTTTTTTTTGTTTTATGGTTTTTTTTTGGTTTTCTGGTTTTTATATCAAAATGTAACTCTCTCGAAAATTTTACTGTAAAACGAATATTTTTATGGTTATTTTAGGTCAAAATGTAAATTTTCCTGATATTTTCTTTAATCAAAAGATTTTAATGGTTCCTTTAGGTTCTTTAGGTCCCTCTTGAAATTTTTATTTTAAAACGAAAGTTTTTACGGTTCTGTAGATCATAGTAAAAGTTTTCTGATTTTATATAGGTAAAACTTTTTATGATTTTTTAGGTCATACTGTAATTTTCTTTTAGTTGTACAGGTCAAATTGTTACTATTTTAAGGCTTTTTAGGTCTGAGAGTATTTGTTTTCTAATTTTTCCGTAAAACCAAACTTATTTTTTAGGTTCAAAAGTAATTTTTTCTCATTTTTCCGTAAAACCAAACGTACTTTTCAGTTTTTAGGTTCAAAAGTAATTTTTTCTAATTTTTCCGTAAAACCAAACGTATTTTTTATTTTTTAGGTCAAAATATGGGTTTTTATGGTTTTACAGGCCAAAATTTAAACTCCTCCGTTTTTCAGGTCAAAATGTAACTTTATCATCGAAATTCTTCTCAATTTCCCTATTGGAATCAAAATCGAAATTAAAATAATTTTTTAGTTCAAAATTTAGATTTTTTCGGTCCTGTGGGTAAAATCAAAGCTTTCTTATATTATTATTTATCTCGTTCCACAGGTCGAGGTTTAAATTCCACGGATTTTTCCTTTAGGTCAAAATTGAACTTTTCCTAATTTTACTATCTAGAAGAAAAATTTTATGTTTTTTGAAAATTAAAAATACAAGTTTTTCCAAGTTTTCCAGGTCAACGTTTAAAATTTATCCTGTATTTTTAGGTCAAACTGTAACTTATTCCGATTTTTCGACGAAACCAAAAATTTTTACGCCGAATTTCAATAAAAAATTCCTGTTTTTTTCTGTTTTTCATATAAAAATTGTTCGTTTTTTCATATAAAAATACGTCTCCTAAATGATTTAAATATTTTAAAAAGACCATTTACAAACTAATTAACTCAAATGTGTAACATTTCTCATTTCTTTGTATTAAACTCGAAACTAAACTAGTATACGTGTAATGTTTTCAAAAAAAAAAAAAAAAATTCCAAATGTTTTTCTTTCGATAACGCTCTAGAAGCAGGAGATAAAAATCAAAATTTTCCCAGAGAGAAATTTTTCGGAGAGTCAACATTTGATAAGAAGACCAGTATATGAAAAGAGAGAGAGAGAGAAAGAGTCGCATCAGGAAAATATTTCCAAAGGTCCCGAGAGCTAACAATGCCTATAATATAAAATACAGAGTTATTGCACTCAGAATTACTTATGCAAAAAGATAATTATGAAACAGATTGTTACCGCAATAAATACGAAAAAAAATAATCTAAAACTTTCAAAAAAAAAATTTGTTTAGATTTCGCTCCCTAAATAGCGGTACATTTTGCATTATTTCCTCTGTATAGGTGGTCGAGTGTATGTCCGTTTGTCTGTTCGCATTTTTACTTTTATATATATATATATATATATATATATATATATATATATATATATATATATATATACACGTGCATACGAATCGCGGCGTGTATATACAAGTTTCTCAGGCAGGTCAGTGAAACTGCGCCGTCAAGTTGAAGGCCAACACCCCCACAATGCATCGGGCAGGCAACGATGTGTCCCCCTCCCCCCCCCCACCACCGCCGCACCGCTCCTCTGCAACATCATGAGAGTTCGACCCTTCTCTTTGCCGAGCCTTCACTCCATACAACCCGTCAGCGTGGCCGCGCGCTCTGCTTACTATATAGAATATATCCGCCGAGGAAACTCCAATATAAGGTCGATAATGTCGGTGCCTGCCTTTCCCACTTCTAGAGGCTTCGTGCTTTATGGCTCTTTCTCTCCTTCTCTCTCTCTCTCTCTTCTTCCTTCCTTTACCAACTTACCCGGATCATTGCTCTCCAGGTCGTACTCTCGAGGTTATAAAATAAAAAAAAAAAATAAATAAATTCCTTCTACAATATTCTCGAGAGCCAATAGTTTTGACACTCTTACTATTCATTTCTAAAAACCAAATTGTACTTTTTTTTAATAAGGTAATGATTTTTTTTATATAGTCGATTCTTAACTACTCACTGACTCATTACTAAACATCTTTGACTCTTTCCTATACAATCCTTTTTTGTTTTTATTTAATTCTGATTACACCCAATTAGACCGAATTTGTATTTTTGTTTTTTATTTATAATAATAATTATTATTACACTGAAAAAAAAATTTATTTGATTCAAATAACCGATTATTTGTCTATAATCAAATAAATATTTACTTGAATCAAATAATTTTTATTTGAATCAATTAATTATTATTTGCTTCAAATACTGAAATATTTGATTCAAATACAATGTATTTGATTCAAGTAAATATTTATTTGATTATAGACAAATAATCGGTTATTTGAATCAAATAATTTTTTTTTCAGTGTATTATTAATAATATTTTATTATTATTAATAATAATAATTATTATTATTAATAGTAATTAGTAATATTAATTAATATTAATTAGTATTATTAATAATATTTTATTATTATTAATAATTATTATTTTTATTATTGTTAATAATAATAATTATTACTATTATCATAACATTGACTTCACTGCAAAAATGAAGTAATTCCGAAACCGTTTATATCTTAATGCCAAAATGATTGAAAAATAGCCGATTTTTAAGCTTAAAGAAATATTAAGTCAATGTTAGTGCTTAAAATAATACTCTTAAGGCGAAAATACAGTCAAAAATAATAATTCTAATGTTACAAGTTTTTAGTCAAAAGTGGACTGAAAGTAAACAATTTTAGTCAAAACTGGACTGAAAGAAAAAAATTTTTTAGTCAAAAGTGGACTGAAAGTAAAAAATTTTTGAGTCAAAAGAGGACTGAAAGTAAACAATTTTTGAGTCAAAAGTAAACTGAAAGTAGAAAATTGTTAGTCAAAAGTGGACTGAAAGTAAAAATTTGTTGAGTCTCGAGTGGACTGAAACTAACAAATTTTTGAGTCAAAAGTGGACTGAAAGTAAAAACTTTTAGTCAAAAGTGGACTGAAAGTAAAAAATTGTTCTGTCTCGAGTGGACTGAAAGTATAAAATTTTTGAGTCAAAAGTGCACTGAAAGTAAAAAAATGTTGAGTCAAAAGTCGACTGAAAGTAAAAAATTGTTGAGTCAAAAGTGGACTGAAAGTAAACAATTTTTGAGTCAAAAGTGGACTGAAAGTAAAAAATCGTTGAGTCAAAAGTGGACTGAAAGTAAAATTTATTTTTTACCCTATAGTAACTGACCGTTTGCTGTCGAATTAGTCAATTTTACCAAGGAAGTAGTAAAAACTACTTTAATTTAATCTATTATTAAAATTTATTTAGTTTATTAATAAATTTTACTCAAAAGCAGTAGAAATGACTATTTATAATAGTAAATTTTACTCATTCAAAAGCAAAAAGTCAACTAGTGAATATTTTCACTAATTCGAATCTAGAGAGTTGGTGTAATTTCCAAAATTTAATATTAGAAAGAAAATAAAAATTAGGTTTATATTTTTTGGTGTTGATGTTGGAGATATAGTGTAATATCCAAAATTTAATATTAGAAAGAAAATAAAAATTAATTTTTTTTTTTGCCGAATGTAAATTACATGTTTACTAGTACCGAATTTCTACATATTCTGGGCACACTTAGAGCATATATTCATATGTACGTTTAATTTAAATTAACGAAAGGAAAAAAAATAATCTAAATATTACTCGCAGTGGAAGCGTTGACTTTACCTATACTAATTTCTACGAAAAACACAGTATATAAGAAGATTGGCACAGCGCCCAACGAATGAGAATATAGGAATTGCATATGACATTAAATTACATTGCACTCACGATGAAAATTTATTTCCTACAAGGACAATTTTTCTTTTTCCTTCTTTTGTTTTTTTTTCTTTTTCGACTGTAAAGAAACTAAAACAATTAGGATACAATTTATAACTACGTTCGTCTTTAAAAAGAAATCTAAATTTAAACCTATATTTATGTGTGAAAACAAACACGAATTTTTAGCTATTTCGACTGATTTTAGATGCAAAATCTAAAACGTTACAGATTTTCAAATTCGGGTTTGAATTCATCATTTGGGTTGCAATTTTCCAATTTTTTACGTCTCTTCGCCTTTTTTAAAGTATAATTTTCGAAAAAATTAAAGTAGTTAGAGTTAAAACGTATTTTTTAAAATTGTACCAATTTTTTTGCTAAAAAATAAAAAAAATTACAATTTTGGGTTTGAATATCAATTTTCTATTTGGGAATTTAATAATTTTGGACTAATGAAAGTTGTTTTAGTCAAAATTAGGCTTAAAACGAGTCTTTTTTTGTTCTTTGCAGTTTTAGTCAAAATTAGGCTTAAAACGAGTCTATTTTTCCATTCTTTACAGTTTTAGTCAAAAATAAGCTTAATACGAGACTTATTTGATATTTTTTTTTTACAGTTTTAGTCAAAATAAGGCTTAAAATAAGTCTATTTTTAATTCTTTACAGTTTTAGTCAAAAATAGGCTTAATACGAGATTTATTTGATATTTTTTTACAGTTTTAGTCAAAATAACGCTAAAAACAACTCAAAACAGTTAAAATTAAGAAAAATCAAATTAAAACCTAAACTTCTAGCTAACAACAGAAACTGAATCCTGACCTATGTACATAAAACAACCAAAAAAAAAGACCTACTGAAAATTAACCTTTTTCCTCCATCCCTCTTTTTCGCAAAAAAAAAAAAATTATTCTCAATACAAAAAATAAAACATCATGGTGGACCACTCTCACTCACTCCTCGCGAAAAGAGCATGAAAGGACAGAAATTCCTAACCCAACTGAAAATAGATCGATGACACTCGTCCAAGCAATCTCATCTTGCGTGTTCGTATATATATATATATATATATATATATATATATATATACATATATAAATGCGCGCACGTGAGTGTCTCTCTTCTCTCTTAAATAAAGTATATAAGCGCGAGCGGGATAAGGTGCAATGCACGCATGTTGCCTCCTCGCTGCATCGCATATCGTGAAGTCGCCGACTCTGTCGCGAATGGCAGTGGGGGTCATATACTATATTAAGATTGAACTCCACTGACATCGTATCCACTCTGTGTTTGTATGCATGTATATATATATATATATAAATCTATATACATGTATATACCTACTAGCCTTCTCATTTCCTCCTAGCGGTGCGGTGGTCGACCACTTCGACGCTATTATAACTATAAGAGCCATTGGACTCCATTTTTTTGCGACGCTAAACAAATTTAAGCGATTTCACAAACTAAGATTTTTATATTTATGCAATCGTTGTCCTAGTAGTTGTGTTACTTTTACTACTGCTACTACTTATAGTCCTGTTATTGTAACTACTAGTTCTGCCACTATATCTACTAGTACTGCTTCTAGTCCCAAAACTGCAACTACTAGTATAACTACTAGTATTACTAAAAGTTAAACACTAGTATTACTACTAGTTAAACTACTAGTATTACTACTAGTATTACTACTAGTTTAACAACTAGTATTACTACTAGTTTAACAACTAGTATTACTACTAGTTTAACTACTAGTATTACTAAAAGTTTAAAAACTAGTATTACTACTAGTTTAACAACTAGTATTACTACTAGTTTAACTACTAGTATTACAAAAAGTTTAACTACTAGTATTACTACTATTTTAACTACTAGTATTACTACTAGTTTAACTACTAGTATTACTACTAGTATTATTACTAGTTTAACTACTAGTTTAACTACTAGTATTACTAAAAGTTTAACTACTAGTATTATTAAATGTTTAACTACTAGTATCATTACTAGTTTAACTACTAGTATTACTACTAGTTTAACTACTAGTTTAACTACTAGTATTACTACTAGTATTACTAAAAGTTTAACTACTAGCATTACTACTAGTTTAACTACTAGTTTAACTACAAGTGCTACTTGTATAACTACTGGAATTACTATTACTAGTAGTTTTCGTTGTCCCTACTATTTTAATTGATAGCTATATTAATAGTTACTACAATTATTATTAGTAGCTACTAGTAGCCACATTAATAGTTATTGTTAGCATTAGTAGCTACTGATAAAAACTACTAGTAATATTAATAGTTACTGACATAAGTAATTACTACTAGTAATATACATATGGGTGAATTTTCTGAAAGTGACACTTTTAAATTTCAGTTTTTCAATTAATTTTTTTCTTCAATTATATGGTTTTTTCTATTAAAACTACTTAATTTTATACTCAAAGAGTAAGATTTTTAGGTTGCGCAAAATTAATTCTTAAAAATATTAAAGTTTTTTTCATTTGAAAAATATTATTGTTGCTCCATTAAATTAATTTTATTTAATTGGCGAGCTTTTCTATTAAAAATTCACGCTAATATCGCGTTCACGAAATCGAAAATAAAATTACACTGCTTAAAAATTAATAATTTGTATATTTTAATACCAAATCTATTCAATTAGATGAAAATATAAATGTATTCAAAGTATTTGATTTAATGGTAATTTGGGTTAATTTTTTCAAAGCAATGCAGGTAAATACTAAAAACAAAGGAAAAACTAGCATATTTCAAGGAAAAGCGCTTCGGAGATGAATAGCTTTGGAGATGAAAAATAAATTTTCTTTCATATTTTTATACATTAGGGCGCAATTAAAATATGTTTTTTAGTAAAACAGACAAATCTCACACCCTCATTTTATACCACCATCGAAATATTCCGTTAAATTTACTTTTACATTCGGTTATTTATCAAAAAGGAAGGCTTCGGAGATGAAATTAATTTTTACTCGGAGAAAAATGTAAATTTCGATTATTTATAACAGCAATAATTTTTCTCCTTTTTCTAGATAAAATATAGGAAAATTTAACGTCAGATTCTCAGCTTTATTTTAATGTGCATTAAAATTTTGTTTAAGATATTTTTAAAGTATAAAATGTCAGTAATCATTGTAAAGTAATTTTAACCTAAAACTGAAGACAAAGTTTAAACATTTTTATCAAAAATCAAAGTGAGGTCTACAAATTTTTAAAATGCACATAATGATCGAAAAAACGTACTTTCTGACAATATTTTTAAAAAATTTCTGAGAATTTGAAAAAAACCATGAAAATTTAATTTTATTGTAGAAGTCCTATTGGAGACATGTTGAAAAGGCTTCGGAGATGAAAGTAATTTAGTTATCACGTAAATTAAGTTGAATAAAATTATTTAATTTTCTTTTTAAAAATGATAAATAAGTGCTAAATTTTCACTATGGAAATTGAGAATAATTATTAAAGAGTAGATTTTGTAAAATTAATCGAGACATCAAAAATGGCACTTTCAGAAAATTCACCCACATATAGTAATAATGTTAATAGTTATTGCTAGCATTAGTAGAATATACAAAAAGTACTAGTAGTATTAATAGTTACAGACATAAATAATTACTACTAGCAATAGTTGCAGACTTAAGTAGTTATAACTAGTAAATAGTAATAATACAAAAACTACTAGTAGTATTACTAGTAATATACTAGTAATACTAGTAACTACCAGTATTATTACTAGTATTCACAAAATACTAATAAATTTTAAGATATTTGATATTTAAAATTACGATGCCACCATAATTCAGAACTCACAATATACAACATTTGTATAACATGACATGACAAGAATATTATATTTTAGATGTAATTGTATTCTATTTTCTGTGCATTATAATATTATAGACTCGATTGAGACCTAAATAGCAGGTCACTGCGCGGAGGAACGTTGGAAATTTTATAATTTAATAAACTGAAACAAGCGACTGCTAGATGTAGCTCCTCCTATATACGCCATCGTCAGCTGGGGTTTACATTAGAGGAAGTGATATAAGATTCATCAGCAATGGGATCGCTTTTAACCAATTACCGTGGAGCATGCATGAATGTCGTGTGAGACCTTCGATGAAACATTGTGATCGTGACAGAATGTCTATATGGATTGACACCAGTACTGAAATAGTACCACAGTTCCGTTATAAAAGACTTTTCCTATACATGATGTGATGTATCATCTACATAAATGTATATCTATATCATGTATCATATAGAAAAAGAGAGAGAGAGAGAGAACTTTATAGGTATTTAATTGATGATTTGAACAATAGTATTTATTAAAATCATAATTAAAAGAATCATAACTAAAAGAATTATAACGAAAAGAATTATAACATAAAGAATCATAACGAAAAGAAGCATAACTAAAAGAATCATAACTAAAAGAATCATAACATAAAGAATCATAACTAAAAGAATCATAACGAAAAGAATCATAACTAAAAGAAATTATGAGGCTGAAGTCCACAACGTTTTTAAAAACGAAAACAAAAAAATAATGGGACGGTGCTTTTATTTTTTATTGTAAATAATGTTATTTTTTGATGATTGAATCCTTAGTAACAACTGATTTCTTAAAAATTAAGGCACATAAAAATTAGAGATGAATTTTATTTGAAAAAAAAAATCTTTTTTGATTTTTCGTTTTTTAAAACGTTGCGGACTTCAGCGACATAAGAAATTAATCTCTTAGGATTAGAAACTGGTATGATTTTTAAAAATATTTTTTCTTTAAGAACAGTGGTTATCTTGTTTTTGTTTTACAAGAAAGTAAAAGTGAGGGGGATTGAGAGAGGAGACAAATTAGATGTTTTTTTTCAAAGACGACAATAATGGGATGTTTGAGAAGATGATGATAATCGATGGAGAATTTATCGCCTACGGAATTCTTGATTTTGTATAGGTACATTATGAAAGGAGAAGCGTTACAAAATGGTTCGTTGATCGTCTTTAATTAAGGGAGCATCTTTTTTCTTTCCTTTCTTTCTTTCTTTCTGGAGAAAATTCTAGAAAACTTCGTGTGTGACTCATTCACTTTATTCACTGACCTACCTTAAAAATATGATATGCACATTAAACTATAAGCGTAGGAAATAATTTTATTTAAATGCCTAGGAATACAAGATCTTATTTTAGGCCCCTTATTGGTCGACTTTAAGTAAACTTTCACGTTACTTCGGAGAATTGTTATCAAAAAGCATCTTCAAATGCGATTTTCAAAATCGAAGATTGGAAAGTGAGATCTTTAATGTTGCCCTCGACAGTGCACTTTTTCAAGTCTCAAAATATTGAATTTTGATCCTAAACAAGTAAGGTATCTGAATAGGTAAGCTATCTTAGTACCTACGTTAGTGGCACTTTTTTGGGTCTTAAACATGAATTTTGATCGTAAAAGTAAGCAAACCTAGAAAGTACCTAATTGAACTGGTTTTTTTTTCAAGCCTGTAAAAAGAATTTTGATCCTAAACGTAAACGTTTATTTGATCCACATTTTGGTTCTTGGTAATGGGTCAACTTCGACCCATTAAATAAAATTGTCCTAAATTAACAAGTTAATTGAATAAAAAATCTCTTTCGAAACAAAGAAGTGTAGTTTGAAAAAAGGAAACCCAAAAGAACGAGAAGTTTAAAAAATTTTAGAACTGATTCGAAAAGAATCAGAACAATTTTTAATCCAAAAAATACCGAAAGTGCTACAGAATCTAAAGAAAAATTAGAAAAATTGCCCCTACAAAATCAAATCGTTTCGAGTCGACACTCCACACACTATTTCTCACAGACTAAAAAATACATTCAATTTAAAGATGAATTTGATTTCTTTTCCTTTTCTTGTATGATTCTTGGAAGCCCGCATTGCACGCATATACAGTCGATCTCCCCCTTTATATATATATTTTGTCATTCTCAATGGGGTCTGGACACATTTTTTGGCCGTTGATGAAATTCGAGGTCGCATATGGTGCCCGGGAGGCCCCGTTGATCATTCTCTTCCTTCAGACGCGAGCTTCTTTGTTACAGGCCACATACATAACATCGCCATTGGTCCCACTTTATATTGTTATTATTATTATTATTATCATTATTATTATTATTATTATTACTCCTCGTTTCTTTCATTATTAAATTCTTTCAATTTTATTATCGTTCTCAAACTTTTTCATTTATCCCCCAATACTCCGCTCTTTGCTTCTTTGAAAGTCTGTTAAATCTGAATCAAGTCGAATTTTTAACGGATTTCACTGATTTTAGGAAATATTTGAAGTTGTAGGATTTTTTTTGTGGTTTAAAATATCAAATTGCTACCAAAATTAATCATGTCAAAGTGGATCAAAATGCTTCCAAAAATATTTGGATCGAATTGCTACCAAAAATATTTGGATCAAGTCGCTAACAAAAATATTTGGATCAAATTGCTCACAAAAATATTTGGATCGAATCGCTAGAAAAAATATTTGGATCAAATCGCCAACAAAAATATTTGGTTCGAAATGATACCATAAATATTTGGATCAAAACCCTACGAAAAATTTGGATCAATTTTTGATTTTATCTACTTTTTTGGTATCAAAGTTTCAAGAAATTTATACCAAAAATATGGATCAAAACGAAGATTGAACCAAATTTTTGGTATGAATTTTGATACAAAAGTTTCATCCACATTGGTATCAATTTGATACAAAAGTGTGATACCACTTTGATGTCAGTTTGATGCAAAATTTAATCCACTTTGGTAGCGATTTCATACCCAAAAATTTAATCCACTTGGTATCAATTTGATACTAAAATTTTGCTACCATATTGGTATCAACTTGGTACCAAAACTTGATCTATTTTGGTATTAATTTGGTAAAATTTCGAATCAATTTGATACCAAAATTTTGATACCATTTTGGTTTCAATTTGGTACCAAAATTTTTATACCATTCTGCGGTATCAATTTGGTACCATTTTTCTATCGTAAAATTTTGCTACCATTTTGGTATCAATTTGATTCCAAAACTTGATTTTGGTATCAATTTAATACCAAATCTTGATTTTGGTATTAATTTGATAAAATTTCGAATCAATTTGATACTAAAATTTTGATACCATTATGGTTTCAATTTGGTAACAAATTTCGATCGATTTTGGTATTAATTTGATGAAATTTTGAATCAATTTGGTACCAAAATTTTGATACCATTTTGGTATCAAATTTTGATCCATTTTGGTATTAATTTGATAAAATTTTGAATCAAATTGATACCAAAATTCGATCTACTTTAGTATCAACTTGATAAAATTTGATACGTATTTGATAAAATTCGATCTCAATTTGATAAAATTCGGTATCAATTTGATAAAATTCGGTATCAATTTAATAAAATTCGGTATCAATTTGATAAAATTCGGTATCAATTTGATAAAATTCAGTATCAATTTGATGAAATTCGATCTCAATTTGATAAAATTCGGTATCAATTTGACAAAATTTGGTATTAATTTGATAAAATTCGGCATCAATTTGAACGAAATTTCGCTATCAATGTGACACAATCAAGAAAACTATGACAATGAAAATATTTCTTGTTGTCTTGTAAATAAAAGCATACAGTTTATAAGTATTTCGTTTCGTAATGACACAAAGCTTTGCAGCTGCGCGACTCGCTTGTGTTAAAGAAGCGAGAGTGCATGTGTGTGCACACAAACATGCGAACGAACCGGCTAGACTCTCCGACGTTGACTCACAAGGCGAGTGCATATTAATCGTGTGAAAATCTCCATGCTTGCACTATCACTGAATTCGCACATCAATTATTGTATATATTTAAACTTTTCTAATTCAAAATCCTTTTTTTTTTTTTTGACTTTCAACACACAAAAAAAGAAGAAGAATGACAATCTTTATATTCTCACAGTTTTCTTCACTGTCACATTATGATTCTAAAGTCTATTAATTTTTACACCAAAATTTGAATCAAAAATTGATCCAATTTTTTTTAAATTTGATCTAGAATTCGGGTCGAAAATTGATCGAAATTTTATGTTTAATTTGCTCACGGTAAATCGTTGAGTATTAAAATAACACCAAAATGGATTAAAATAACACTAAATTGGATTACTTTAATCCTTTCTGGTGTTATTTTAATACCTAACGATTTACCCTGCTCCTAAATTTGGATGAAAAATCGATTCAATTTTTCTTCAATTTGATCTAGAATTTGGGTCGAAAATTGATCCAAGCTTTACGTTCAATTTGGATAAAAAATTGATCGAAATTTTATGTTCAATTTGCTCCAAAGTTTAAATAAAAAATTAATCAGAATTTTTCTTTTCAAACTGATCGAAATTTTGCTATCAGTTTGATCTACTTTGTAAAATTTGATACTGTCAAAAAAAAGACAACACAGCAATTTAATTATTACAAAAAATAATCAAATTTTTCTTTCTCAAAAAAAAGAATTCACATCCCAAAATTAAAAAAACACAAAAAAAAATATTAACCTTTTAAACTAAACCTTATAAATCTCAATTAAGTAATCTTAATGCAATCTAATCCTCTCCTTTTTTTCCCAACCAGAAAAAACCGAAATATTTCTCCTTTTTTCTAAAATGACCTACATCGCGCAGAATAAATTAAAAGACAAAAAGCGAACCGAAAAACTTTGTCTGGCCTGTACCGATTTCTTTGTTGAATATGTGGGCCTCTATATATGTATATATATAAGATTCCGCGAAATTCTCGGTGGTCAGGGGCCTAGACGCCAAATTCGAGAATCAAGAACGTGAAGGAGAGGAAAAAAGATAGAAAAAAGAGAAATTCACGCAAGGTCGAGATCTTGGGATCGAAAACTGAGAACTATGTGTATGTGTGTATACATATATTTTATTTCAAATAAACGTGTCCGGCATATGAAGAAAAAAAAAGAACGACACATAAACACAAAAGCAATTGTTGTCGCGCATACATTGCATGAAAGTTGAGAGCCTTGAACAAATTTATAATCGTACTGATAAACGATAACTATTTCCCTTTCATTCAGTTTTTCGCTTTTGAAATTATTTTCCTCTTTAAATGAAATAACTTTTTTTTTTATTGATTATTTTTAATTTACGTAATTCGATTTAAATTGTAAATTTATAATGAAAAGAGGGGAAAATGGTTTTGTAATGTAATTGAATTTAACTATAAATTATTTTATTCGCATATCATTGCATTTAAGTATTTTATTTTACAATTAAAAAAAAAATTTAAAAAAAAAAAAAAATCTGTACTCTAATTTATTTGCTTTAACTTGTCTTTTGATTCGTTTGATTAAATACAATTTAACTAAAAGTATAATTTATTTTATTTACCAAATATTTTTTTAATTGCATAAAAAACCGAAAAATATTTTTAAAAAAAATTAAAAAAAAATTTTAAAAACGAATTTACAACAAAAATAAACAAAAAGGAGATTCGATTATTTCTAAATTGTAAGATAGTAAAAAATTGAAAGGAAGAGAAACGAAAGTAGTGTTAATTATTGAAATTGTTTATTATTTCTGATTTTGTTTATTTAAAATTTTTCCAAATGGAGACAAAAAAAATTAACTGCCTTGTGATACACACGTGACTTTTAACGACAGCTACACACAAATCAGGTTCGTAACAACGCCCATAGATTACGCAAATTGGCGGCAACCGTTTGATCTCAAAATTTTTTACAAAAAAAAAATAATAATAAGAACGAAAATATTAAAATAGCCACGGACCAATAAATTCTCATAATCGGAAACAATTTTTTAGATTATTATTTATTCTCGTAAAATTGTACTCTTCTATTTATTACAGGCAAATTTTTTTATTTATTTAAATATTTATTTTGTTCATTTATTAAAAAATGTTCAATACTGCTTTACTTTTCTCTTTTCTGTTCATTTCGTCTTTTTACTACATTACTAAAAAATAAATAAAACATATTTAATAATAACTAACTCATTAAAAAAAAAAAAAAAAAAAAAAAAAAAAAAAAATTGTCATGGGAAAAAATTAGCATTTTTTTCAAATTGAAAATAAATTAATTTAACTGGAAATATTGTGTAAATTTTTCGAGGCGAATTTTACAGTGAAAAATGCGCATTATCTGCATACAAACGTTGCAATGTTACGCGTGAAGAGTGGAGTGTACATGTAGCGTGAGGCGTTGCTCATTCATCGAGCAGTGAACCGACGAGGAGAAGCAGGACGATGAAGAAAAGAGCGAAAAAAAAGTGGGCCCCCTAAAAGACAAGTATCAAAGAGAGACAGGGAGAGAGAAGGAAAAATAAATAATGTAAGAGAGAGAGAGAGAAGAGAGAAAGAGGGGAGACTGATTATTTCAACTGATAAAACGTTTGTTACGATCCAAAACGAACTTCTTTTATATCCCTTTATTCTTCTTTGCCCGCGACAAGAAATATTCAACAATTTTTCAAAAAAAAAAAATTAAATTTCCCTTTAGAGCAAAAAAAAAAAAAAGAAAAAAAATTAATATTTTCCTCTAAAAGTGAAATTATATTTTCAAAAAAGGATCGGGGGAAATAAAAATAAAAGAATAGAAAAAGTATAATTTTTGCTTCTAAACGAGAAAGGCCCTACGAATGGGAAAAAACAATTAAAAGAAAAAAGCAAAAAAAAAAAAAAAACAAAAAAAAACAAAAATCGAAATAGCAAAAAAGAAAAAGAAAAAAAGGAAGAATCAAAAAGAAAACAAAAACCGAAATAGAAAAAAAGAAAAAGAAAAAAAGGAAGAATCAAAAAGAAAACAAAAACCGAAAAAGTAAAAAAGAAAAAGAAAAAAACGAAAATATGGAGAAAAAGAAAAAAAGAAAAAAAAACGAAAGCAAGGAAAAAAAGAAAAATAGAAAAAAACGAGAGGAAAGAGAAAAAGTAAAAAAAGAGAAGAGCAGAAGAGCAAAAAAAAGTAATAAAAATCAAAAAGAGTAGGAAAACAAAAAAAATTTTGAAAAAGCAATAAAAAGAAGGAAAAAACAAAAAAAGGGAGAAACAATGAAAATATCATCCAACATGAACGTTAGCCATTGATAAAGAGCAAAACTGACGTAAAAGCACTGCAACAAATATAAATGGGATCGATTCAACGATGAATTGTTAACGAATAACTCACAACATAAATAGAAACTTGCAATATTTTCTTCTCTCTCTCAAAAAAAAAAAAAAAATACTGTCAATTTGAAAAAAAATTTTATAATAAAAGAAAATTGACAGTAGATTTTTTTTACGTTATCTTGATCACAAACATTCTAAATAACTTTTTTTAAATAAAAAAACTTTGAACGACGATTTTTTTCAATAATAAAAAACTATTAAATGACTATTTTTATAAACAATAGCAAAAGGAGTGACTATTTTTATAAATAAGAAAAAAAATAATGACTATTTTTATAAATAATGGAAAATTGAATGACTATTTTTATAAACAGTGAAAAAAACCGAATTACTATTTTTATAAACACTAAAAAAACCGAAGGACTATTTTTATAAATAATAAAAAATTGAATGACTATTTTTATAAGCCCTAAAAACCGAATGAATATTTTTATAAACACTAAAAAACCTAATGACTATTTTTATAAACAGTGAAAAAACTGAATGACTATTTTTAAAAATAATAAAAATTCAATGACTATTTATATAAACAGTAAAAAAACCGAAGGACTATTTTTATACATGATAAAAATCAAAATCACTATTTTTGTCACCAATAGAAAAAAATAAAAAAAAATTATAAATAATAAAAACATTTAAATGTCCATCTTTATAGGTAATAAAAAAATATTTAAAAAACAATTTTTATTAAATAATACAAAAACTGAATATTCTTTTAATTAAAAAAAATCAATTTATTAGCAATGTATAATAATAACACTGCAGTCCAAAATTATTTATTTAATTGATAAAACTAGAAGGGAGGGAGTTGAGGTTGATAGTAGAAAATGAATTTATAGAGAACAATTAATAATAAATCTTTCTCTCTCTCTCTGTCTCTCTATAGTGAGTGTGTAATGGAGGCATATAATCGAAAATTTCACTCCCCAAACACACTGCATTTCTATTAATTGAATTAATGGAAACGTTCTAGAGAATATGTCATCTACAGGATCTATTATATGCGCCGGTGGGTTCAACAATATATAATGACCCAACAGCATAATGAATCATCGAGTACTACTACGATAACTACGTTTGCCTACATGCATCTGCCCTGTGCTCTATATAAATAATATATAATACATATAATTTTTCCTTTTTTATATTCTCCATAAAATTTTAATTTCCCTGCATTATTATACTTTTATTTTCTACATTGCTATTATCATTTTAATTTCACTTTTTATAAAGAGTGCAGTAAAAAAATTAGTCATTTTTCAGTGTTTTTTTCTTGTAATTATATAGGTATAGTAGTGTATAATTCAGCATGGTACTGTATAATAACGGTACAATACTGTATGATACGGTATAATACAGTATAATACAGTATTTTAATGGTATAATACTGTATTATACGGTATAATACAGTATAATAATAGTATTATATTGTATAATAATAGTATAATACTGTAAAATAATGGTATAATACTGTATGATGCTGTATAATACAGTATAATAATATTATAATATTGTATGATACAGTGTAATACTAAAGAATACTTTATAATTTGGTATAACACTGTATAATAATGGTATAATATTGTATGGTACTGTATAATAACGGTATATACTGCTTAATGCGGTATAATGCTGAAAAATACTTTTGAATACGGTATAATACTGTGTAATAATGGTACAATACTTTTTAATACGGTATAATAATGTGTGATATGATATAATATTGTAAAATATCGGTATAATACTGTGCAATACGGTATAATACTGCAGGAGTTATATACTACATTTTAAGTACACTATTATTTTATACAACTGTACGTAGACCATTAATGCACTCTACTGTACGTATTACACTATTTTTGTCCACTTCTGTACGTCTACTACTATTTACACACATTTATTTATATTTATTCAAGAATGTTCAACTTTTTAATTTCGTTTATTTATATTTTAATTACTCCAACTGCGAATTTAAGTCTCGGTCTAGACGAGACGATTCTTCTTCTTTTTTTTTTTTTTGAAAGGAGTTTCCATGGGAACCATAGGCATACTCAAATCTAGTTACTTTTCCCCTTCTTGGCATATCGATTTTATTAAAGTTCTAGGGCAGTTCGACTCACTGAGAGTGGGCTTTGGTCAAAAGAAACCCGTCTCACGTCAGGCAGAATGAAAACGAAATTTTTGTTCCAGAAAAAATAAAATTCATACAAGAAACTAAATACACAAATTATTATCACTAATTTTTCTCATTTTTTTCTTTAAATTAATTATAAATTACTCTTTGAATTTAAAATTAGTAGACATTTAATTAATTTTTGAATTTCATTAATTGTTTGCTTTTGAATTAGTTAATTTTACTAATAAATAGTATTTTCTACTAGTTTATAGTAATTTGAAGTGATTTGCGGTATTTTTTAGTAATTAACAGTATTTTTCACTAATTTCTACTAATTTATAGTATTTTTACTAATTTATAGCAATTTCGAGTAATTTTTACTAGTTTATAGTAGTTTCGACTAATTTCTACTAATTTATAGTATTTTTACTAATTTATAGCAATTTCGAGTAATTTTTACTAGTTTATAGTAGTTTCGACTAATTTCTACTAATTTATAGTATTTTTACTAATTTATAGTCATTTCAAGTGATTTATAGTAATTTCTACTAGTTTATAATATTTTCTGATAATTTATAGTATTTTAAAGTAATTTATAGTATTTTTTACTAATTTATAGTATTTTGTACTAATTTCTACTAATTTATAGTATTTTTTTACTAATTTATAGCAATTTTAAGTAATGTCTACTAGTTTATAGCCTTTTCTACTAATTTCTACTAATTTACAGTATTATTTACTAATTTATAGTAATTACAAGTATTTTCTACTAATTTATAGTATTTTCTATTAATTTATAGTACTTTCTAATAATTTATAGTAATTTCTACTAATTTCTAGTAACTTCTACCAGTTTATACTAATATCTACTTATTCATTACTAAAACTTACTAATTTACTAATATTCAATTAAATTTTTTAAATTTACCAAAAATTACTATCATATTTTGAAATTTCTTCTTCTCAAAAAAAAATTATAAACAACTTAAACAGTTTTCAGTTATTTTTTTTCTTCTATGTTTACATTTAAATTTGCCTAAAAGTGTATTTTGGAAGAAGCAAAAATCTTTTTTAAATCTCAGTTAGATGAAGAGTTTTGAAAAATTTTTATTGTGGAAAAAAAAATTCGTCGGATGCTTTCTTTATATGGGTAGGCGCGTCATTCTTTTAGTGCGAGCGTCGAAATGGCGCGTCGCGTTTCCACGAACCCAACCCAGATATGAAAAAAAAGGTCTTGTCATAAAAGAAGAAAGCCCCCGACAGTACCGATAATTTTTTGACCCCATGTTCGCCCAGTGAAACATTTTAGATTACAAATCTAAATCATTTTTGCGTCGAGGATGTGAAACGCCTAAAATAAATAAATAAATAAATAGTGCGTAAATAAAAAAAATAAATAAATAGTGCGTAAATAAAAAAAATAAATAAATACAGTGCGTAAAATAGTAAAAATAGCGCGAGAATGTCAAAAACGAACTTTGGGAAAAATTAATCGATTCTAAAGAAAATTGTATGAAAAAAAAATTATCTTACGCGCCTGCGCGATTCTGTCTGCAAGTTTTTTTTACCTCTGACGTTGTGGAAAATAAAATATTAACACTGACTAAATTATTATATTGCTATATAAAGTATTTATATAAATTAAAAAAAAAAAAAAAATGTGACATAAACTGAATAAGCCAAAGTACCTCGTGTAAAAATAAACTCTAACCTACATAGTAGTATACAAAGTTTGTAACACAATAGTTGTCACATGATAAAATGAAGATCTTGAAAAAATTTTTATGGTCCCTCGAAAACTTTACAAACAACAGTTCAACGGTGGAGAAAAGAATATTCGAAAGGGAAGAAGAAGAAACCACGCAAGGTACACACAGGAAAAAAAATATATACATATACAATAAAAATTCGTGAGATTTTCACAATGTTAAATTGAGAGAGACAGAGAGTTGTCGATGCGAATAAGGATTCACTCTTTGAAAATTGTTCCAAGTCCTGTTTTTCTCCAAGATATAAAGCTATGAAAGAAGTTGAATACCTGAAAAAAAAGAGAGCGAGATATCTCAAATTCACTCTGTGTGTTAAGAATCCAGTCGAACGATTTTTGCCCCTTCACAATTGAATTTCTTTTACCTGGCTTCCAATGAGTTTTTGAATGAGAACACGCGGTTAAAAAGTGCGCGCTTATACGCTCAAACTGATCTCAAAAGATATATAGGATTTTCTGTCTCTCTTTCTCGAAGAAGAAAAAAAAACGTCTTAGAAATAAAAATCTCTATTTTCATTCTTTAAAGGATAGGAAAAGAAGACGACGAAGAACCGTACTTGTGTTTCATTCGAGAGAAAAAAAAAGAAAAAATTTCAAGTTTATATACATTGATGATGATGATGATTCACTGTCACAGTTTAATCCATTTAAGACAAGAAGAAAAGAAAAAAAAAGAAAGAAAAAAATAAAGAATAAGACGAGAATTTTAATTTATAAATTATTTCACTTCGATATTGCGAAGAAAGGGAAAAAAAAGAATAGAGTAAATAAGCAGAAGGTGAACGGTAAATAGAATAGTAAATAAACAGTAAAATAATTAAAGTAAACAGTAAAAAAAGTAAATAAACAGTAAGTAAGTAAAGTAAACAGTAAATAAACAGTAAAATAAGTAAAGTAAACAGTAAAAAAAGTAAATAAACAGTAAGTAAGTAAAATAAACAGTAAATAAACAGTAAAATAATTAAAGTAAACAGTAAAAAAGTAAATAAACAGTAAGTAAGTAAAGTAAACAGTAAATAAACAGTAAAATAAGTAAAGTAAACAGTAAAAAAGTAAATAAACAGTAAGTAAGTAAAGTAAACAGTAAATACACAGTAAAAAAAGTAAATAAACAGTAAGTAAGTAAAGTAAACAGTAAAAAAGTAAATAAACAGTAAGTAAGTAAAGTAAACAGTAAATAAGCAGTAAAATAAGTAAAGTAAACAGTAAATAAACAGTAAAATAAGTAAAGTAAACAGTAAAGTAAATATAACAGTAAAGTAAGTAAAGTAAAGTAAATAAAACAGTAAATATAATAGTAAACTAAGTAATGGAACCAGTAAATTAACAGTAAAGTGAGTAAAGTAAACAGTAAAGTAAATAAAACAGTAAAGCTAGTAAAGTGAACAGTAAATAAACAGTAAAAAAATTAATAAACATTAGATTAGCTGTAAGTAAACAGTAAATAAAAAAGTAAAAATAACGGTAAAGTAAGTAAAGTACACAGTACGTAAAGCAGAAAGTCAAAAGTAAAAAAATATTAATAAACAGTAGATTAGCAGTAAGTAAATAGTAAATACAACAGTAAAAAAAATAGTAAGTAAACAGTAAATAAAATAATAAATAAAGTACACAATAAATAGGCAGTAAATAATATTTAAAAAAATTTTTTATTTCATTTAAGAGCATTAAAGTTCAGTAATTAAATTAAATGTTCAGTTATAAATAGAACACTTTAATTAAGCTGTAAATAAGCAGTAAATAAACAGTAAATAAGCAGTAAATAAACAGTAAATAAACAGTAAATAAACAGTAAATAAGCACTAAATAAACAGTAGGTAAACATTAAATAATCCAGTTACAAAAAAATAATTAGAAAAAAAATACATAAAAAAAATAACCCAAAAAATAAAAAATCTCTTATCGAATATGCGATTATAGTTCGAAAAAAAGAATTTCTTCAAGTGAAACCTTGAGAAAACGGCGGATTCACCTTGGAATATATAAGTTGCGAAATAGCCATCAGTGGACCACGATTGACTTGGGAAAAAAGTGCGAGTAGATATGAACCCACTTTTATATATATATATATATATACATATATACCTGTGTTCTGACCGAGAGAGCACAATTTACGAACGAAATGAGATTTTCAGATGAGAATAAAAGACTGTTCCTCAAGAGAAGGACATATTATAAGAATATAACGGAGGCTCTCTCTTTTCTTTCATTTTTTTTTTTTTTTTTTTAAAGAAAAGGCCGCAAAAAGCAAGTTAAAAGCAATAAAAATGATTGAAAAATAAGCACTTTGCCCGTGGTTTAAAAAAAAAAATATTCACCGCGCCGCAATTCGTGAAATGAAAACAAGACCCTGTTGTGTCCGCAGTGTATAGTGATTATCGATCGTTATACAATACATTATAATGCAACATATTTTTCAAACTTGGGAAAAATTAAGAGCGCCAATATTTAATCTCGTCAAACTTGGCCTTAGAGAAAAAAAGAATTGAGAATTTTGTCTATCGATTCATTTTAGAAAAAAAAAAAAAAACTTCTCCCACCAATCGAGTTTAATTTATTAAAAGGAGAAAGTGGGAGGAAAGAATAGAGAGAGAGAGAGAGAGAGAGAGAGAAGAAAAATAACTGAAAGACAGTGAAGCAGCTGACAAATTGTCACGTGACGTGCTTGCTCTCCCTATCTTTGAAACGCCAACTTTTCCACGTTTCCACGAACTAACCGGAAAGACTATCCTGACAAAACATTGTACATTATATAGTTTACATTCTCGGAATTGATCTCTGAAAAATAAGGAAGAAGACACACAAGTATCTTAGTTCAATCAATTTTTTTTTATGAATTATTTTTTTCACTAAAAAAAAGTAAAAAAAAACAATGTTTGCAATAGTTGCTGACTTTTTTAATTATAAAAATTTTTCTGACGGAGGAAACGGTCGTTTTAATCTCTTCACTTGAGAACGCCAAGGTCGCCACTAGGTGGCGGAGGAAATTCCAAGAACAAAACCGCCATCTGTCGGTGGCCTTGGCGTTCGCAGGTGGTGACTTGCATCTCTATGTTAAGTATCAAAATTTTCTTGAATGTTCCTGAATTTATAATTTTTTTTTAGTTTAAAAAAAACAGTAAAGTGTAGAAAAATGCAGGAAAGTTAATTAAAGTACAGTAACGTTCAATAAAGTACAGTAAATTCAGTAAAGTACAGTAAAGTAAATTAAAGTAAATTGAAGTAAATCAAAGTACAGTAAAGTACAGTAAAGATAATTAAAATACAGTAAAGTACAGTAAAGATAATTAAAATACAGTAAAGTACAGTAAAGATAATTAAAATACAGTAAAGTACAGTAAAGATAATTAAAATACAGTAAAGTACAGTAAAGTAAATTAAAATAAATCAAAGTACAGTAAAGCAAATTAAATTATAGTAAAATACAGTCATAAAAATTAAAGTACAGTAGAGTTCAGTAAAGTACAGTAAAGATAATTAAAGTACATCAACGTGAATTAAAGTACAGCAAGCTTCAGTAAAGTACAGCAAAGTACAGTAATGTTCATAAAATGCACAACAAAAGTAATTAAAATTCCCAAGTGGGATTTTTTTTTCTCTTTTTTTATTTAGCCAGACATTTTAGTTCGTCATTTATTTTGATGCACCGCTTCAAGAGGAAAAAAAACAATGAAGAAGAAACGACCTCCCGAAAAATGCGTCCCACGAAATTCGAATTCCAAAGTAAATCGCTGATGCAGGTGTAATATACAAGTGCATTTTTGTTGCACGCGCACCTTGTGCACGCGCTTACTTGTAGGGTGGGAGTTATGGGAAGGGGGAGGGCGAAGTGGGGAGGGGGAGTTGAGACAGAAAGCAGGGAATTTTGTTTGCAGGCGTATCGGCATTATCTCGCAAATTTCATTCCTAAAATGGCAGCTTCTCAAAGCGAAGATGCGCGCGAGTCTAACAAGGAACAAAACTGGAATTCAGCCTCAACAGTAGTGCAGCGCACGAGAGAGGCTGATGGCCAATATATACATAAATATTGGCGAATAAAATTCACTAAAGCGAAGGAAAACGATACTAGAATAGAATCGAGTCTTATAAATAAATATTTCTTTTTAATAATTCATAAATTTATTAAACAGAAGCTTTCAATTTTTTTTTTTTTTTTTTATTTTTTTTTTTTAATAATGAGTTGGAAATTTACTTTTGACCCAATTATCCGGTTAAATAAAAATCGAGCCCTGAATTCAGTGTCGATCTTAGAATCCAAAATCTCAATTTAATGAAGAAGAGAATAAATTTTTTTCCAAAAATAAATATTTTTTTTTTGTTAAAACAAAACTGAGCGCCTATGACTGATTTTTCAAGATTCGACCTTCAAGAATCAATCAATCTTTATTTGTTGGTATTATAAAGAGAGGCGAAAAAAAACTCACCAAATTACGACACTTTTTCTTGTCGAGGAATTATGTAATCGTGAAATATCAACTCACCTGTAACAAAAGAAAAAAACAGGAGACATTAATATTTAAATATTAAATTAGATTCACATTAAATGCAATGTAGAAAAAATACAAAAATTTTTGTCACAAAGAAGAAAGTAAAAATTTCTCCACTTTTGATTCCTAAATTTTAATCCACATTCTTATTTATTTTAGTTTATTTATTATCGCAATTATATAAATTATAAATATCATAAATAATTTATAAATATTATAAATAATTTATAAATATTATAAATAATTTATAAATATTATAAATAAAGAAATAAATTATAAATAAATTATAAATAAAGAAATAAATAAATTATTAGTCTAGAGAAATAGTTTTCTAGAATAGTTTTTTTTCGAAAATAACATTTTCACTATATAATCGAAAAATTTCTTTCCTTTCAAAAAAAAAAAAAAAAAAAAAAATGTAATTCAGAAGAAAAATTGTCTCAGACTTGGAATAATAAAAAAGAAGTCACTACAATGTTCTTTTTATTCAACACAATATATATAAATACATATCTATATTATCCAAGAAGCGTGGAATTCTCTCGAAAAAAAAATGACAACGACTTTATATATTGTAAACATCCTTCTCTTCCATCAAGCAACAAAAGGGCATATTTTCAGTCACAACTTCATATTTCTGAACCATTCATAAAAAAATATTTCTCATTTTTTTCTCCCTTTCTCTCCTACTTCTATTTTTTCCCTTCTTCTTTTTTTTAATATCGATTTCAAATTGTAGGAGCGAAAAATATGGAAGAAAAAAACTTGTAAGAACAACTTGACAAAGAGTCGTTAAACTTTCGGAAAACTTCTTGTACGGTAGTAAATTATACGCAATTGTGCAACCGAATGGATTGACAGTTTAATATTTATGTATCATTTTGTTGTATCGATGAAGAGAAATCAATTTTTTTTTTTTTTTTTTTTTTTTTAATATTCAAACAAAATAGTATAAATAAAAATATTTGTTATCAAAATTAAATCGTAATTTGTTCTTTTGTTAGCACTGTTAATATAGAAAGAAAAATTATTAATACAGAAAAGATTTTTTCAAAATTATTAATATTAGTATTAATATTAGTATTAATATTAGTATTAATATTAGTATTAATATTAGTATTAATATTAGTATTAATATTAATTAATACTAATATCAATAATTTTAAGAAAATCTTTTAGTATTAATACTAAATTAATTATTAATTAATATTAATAATTTTAAAAAAATATTTTAAGTAGTGTTTATACTAATGTTAATAATTTTAAAAAAATATTTTAAGTAGTGTTTATAATAATGTTAATAATTTTAAAAAAATATTTTAAGTAGTGTTTATACTAATGTTAATAATTAAAAAAAAATATTTTCTGTATTAATAATTTAGTGTTAATAATAGTATTAAAATTATGGTCGTGCCAAAATAATTGTATCAACCATAGAAAGACGAGAAAATTCGTTCCACAACCAACTATAATTTCCAAAATTTTGCGCCCTTCAAATTTTTTTTTTTTTTTATTGCTGAAAAGTAGGAGAAATTTTCAGTCGCAGAAAAGGGCTTGTTGTGCCACTCAGCGCATCCCACCCGTGGTTTCCGCCGGCCTTGGAGCCACTGAACCACTCTGTGGTTCAACGCTTCGATGCAACAGAGATTCTCAATTCAAGGCTTCCATAATATATTTTGCCTCCCTTTTTTCACACACAAAAAAAAACAAAAAAAAATCTATATATATATAAAATTGAATTCAACTTTTATACACGAAGGTGCTTGTGGGATTCGAGAGAGAGAGAGAAAGAGAGAGAATGAAAAAAAAATAACAAGAGGAAAAAAAATTAAAGAAAAAAAAAGTATCTTCGCGGCAGGTGATAGGCGGCGAACTAAGAGAGATAAGTCTGTTTATTCGAGATACCCACCAATGGCTGGGAAATATAACCACACTAGAGTCGGCCTTCTAATCCGCCAGTTAACAATTTATCACCGCGGCTTCATTATTATTTTCTTTCCTCTTCAGTATTTTTTATAAATAAATATAAATATTCACGTGTGAACAATGTCTTTTTTTACAAAAAACACACTTTTTTATGGATTATATAATTCAAAAGTGTTTATATATATAATCAACAATGTGATAGTTAATCTAATCCCTAAAGTACATTCAGGCGGGAAAAATTAACTCGATTCAAATATAAACGACTAGATTTCTATTATCGAGTGAATAATTATTTCGATCGAATTTATTTTTATTCATTTCAATTAAATAATTTTTATTATTAATTATAATTATTAACATTATTATTATTATTATTATTATTATTATTATTTTTTTTTTTTTTTGTAGTCGGAAGTGGAAAATCTGCGAATTCATTATTATTATTATTATTATTATTATTATTATTATTATTATTATTATTATTATTATTATTATTATTATTAATAATAATATTTATTATTTACTATTTAAGCCCTTCTTCGGCCTTATTTGCAATTAACTTATTAATAATAAATAAATTCAATTTAAATAAATAGTAAAGATCGTCAAACTTATTTGTTAGGCCTAACGGCCTGAGAAATTAAATTGAATTAAAATTTTTAATTAAATATGTCTTTAAAAATTTATTTTATCAGTCTATATATAATATTTCTATATAGATGTATGCATATACAAAAACAACTAATTATTTCTATTATAACGATAGGGAATTCACGGTTGAAAAACTTCTGATGCATGTCGAGCATGTTCAATTTACTTTCTCATTACCTAAATTCGCGAAGGTAATTTATTCACCGTTGTTAAATTACGAGGGTAATTGATGAATTAAATTCCGAATACCCTTGGCCCTTTAATTATCTTCAGATATATTTAGAAAGATTTTTTTTTGTCGGTTCGACTGTTCAGTTTAAATTTTAAAATGTATTTTTGTTTTATGTGAGATTGAAAATGGAAAATTTGAGTTAAGAATATTTTCAAAAATGTAGGATTGTATTAATAATGAAGAAATAAATTTTTTAAGTAAATGCAAAAGTGGCCAAGAATTACTAAAAAAATATGTATTTAAAATTTTTGAAAAAATTAGAGTAAAGTACAGTAAGGTTAAAAAAACGTATTTAAAATTACATTAAAGTACAGTAACGTTCAGAAATGTATTAAAAACTGCAGTAAAGTACAGTAAGATTCAAGAAAGTATGTAAAATTACAGTAAAGTACAGTAAGATTCAGAAAGGTATTAAAAACTGCAGTAAGGTTCAGAAAAATACTAAAAAGTGCAGTAAAGTACAGTAAGGTTAATTAAAGTAAAGTATAGTTAGCTTTAGAAAAGTACCAAATAGTATATAAAAGTACAGTAAGGTTAATTAAAGTACAGTAAAGTACAGTTAGCTTTAGAAAAGTACCAAAAAGTATATAAAAGTACAGTAAGGTTAATTAAAGTACAGTAAAGTACAGTTAGCTTTAGAAAAGTACCAAAAAGTATATAAAAGTACAGTAAGGTTAATTAAAGTACAGTAAAGTACAGTTAGCTTTAGAAAAGTACCAAAAAGTACATAAAAGTACAGTAAGGTTAATTAAAGTACAGTAAGGGTCAGAGAAGTACAGTAAGTTTCAGTAAAGTGCAGCATTATTTATATTCCGTAAAAATGAATAAATATATTATATAATTTTACTATGATATACACATTTAGCTAGTATATAATATAAAAATAATAAAATTAATAATACAAAACATAAATATAATTTTTTTATAGCTTCAATTAGTTTTTTTAATAAAAATAAAAGGAAACATTAATAATTATACTAATAATGATAATTATACTAATAATAATAATTACATTATTATAATAATAATTACATTATTATAATAATAATTATTATAATGATGATAGTAAAAGTAGTTACGACAGTAATCAATATTTATTAGATGCTTATTCAATATGCAAAACTAAAGTTTAATGAAGTCCCCAATTTATTATACTTAATAGCATACTGAAATTGAATTTAAATAATATGTACACTCTTTTTAATACACTTACGTATTTTTCAAATTAAAAAAGATGTTAAAATAATGCCTGACACATTTATAAATGAAGGAAGAAAATGTATATAATTTTCAAGATCATTGTGTTACGATTATGTATGCCCACCTTGAAATTCTCACATCACCTGGAGAAAGTCATCCGCTAATTAATGCACTTTAAAGTATCATAACACAAACATGTAATGCAATAATGTATAACAGACGTTTGCATTTATATTTACATTTAAAAAAATACCCAATAACTTTTTATTTACATACAAAAAGGAGAATAAATATTAAAAATTAAATTTTACAAAAGAAAAAGGATAAACAAAAAAAAAGGAAAATATTTATTTTCAGATAATATGGAAATGGATAGAGACGAATAAAAATTGAATGTGACAGAAGAAAATAATAATAATAAAAATATTAAAATTTATTTATTAATAAATAAAAATATTAAAATTTATTTATTATTAAATAAAAATATTAAATATTGTAATTATAAAAAAATTTTGTGTAATAAAATAGTTGTTATAATAAAAAAGTTCTAAGTGATAAACAAATTACATAATAAAATAAAAACAGTAAAAGAAGAAAAAAATGTTAAATTAATATTTGATGGAAATAATTATGCAATTGGCTAGGTTGTGAGTGGCTTTTTCACACATACGTATGTTTAGGATAAAAAAAAGATATCATATTTATTTTCTCTGCGTTACTTTTCTGAAATAATTAGCGTGTGTGTTATCATTTTTAGTTGAACTTTAATTCACTGTCTGCCAAGATAAGAGGGATAGTAAAAAAAATTCTTGTATGCAGGAGTTTTGCTATTTTTACCCACTTTTATTATTTTCACCTTTCATTTTATGTTTTTTAATTTAAAAAATTTTCCCCTTTTTATTTCTTTTACAATTTATTTTTTATATCTATTTGTCGATAACTTCACTTTACCATTTATTTATTTTGTTTATTTAACTCTGTTTTGTTTATTTAACTCTATTTTGTTTATTTATATTTGCATATTTATAATTTATTTATATTTGAGTCAATTTTCATTTAATTGCATTTTTTCTTTATTATTTTTTCCACTTATTTCTATTTGTTTATATTAAAATTTGTTTTCTATTTGTTTATATATTATTATTTTTCATTATTATTTTTAGTTATCTTTACTTTGTGGAAGTACTTGTCTATTTTTACACAGTGTGTTGATTAACACTCAACGTAAAAAATGTGTTATGTATTTTACTTTTAGAAGTGAAAAAAAATTTGAATTCTCTTATTCACTAACTTTCAACGTATTTTACTTTAATTTCTTTATTTATAACAACTAAAAACATAATTGTATTTTAAAATAAAAATCATGCTCGAATGTCTCCACTTGAGAACGCCAAGGTCGCCACTAGGTGGCGGGAGAGAAATTCCAAGAAATCTGCCATCTTGCGGAGACCTTGGCGTTCTCAGGTGGAGAGTCTTCGGGCATATTTGCCAAAAGTCATAGAATTAATTTCTTTATCATTGATATTCAAAATTTAGATTTAAGAAATCTGTTAATAAAACAAATAATAATAATAATAATAATAATAATAATAAAAATAATAATAATAAAAATAATAATAATAATAAAAATAATAATAATAATAAAAATAATAATAATAATAATAATAATAATAATAAAAATAATAATAATAAAAATAATAATAATAAAAATACAAAACGGGAGGAAAAATAAAATTTATTCAACGAAAAGTAATATAGAAATTTAGGGAAAAGAAAAAAGGGAAGAAATTTCAGTCAAATTATCAAGTGTCTATTATTAGAGAAACCGCGGTAATAAGACGACCTTTCAGGGTCGCAGTGGATGAACAGGTCCCAGAAGGAAACGAATGAGAAGCAAGCCCTCTCGAAAAAAAAAGAAAGGAACTGTGGTTTTTTTCGAAAATCGAATCAAATTTGGCGATCGTGATTTTATTTCGAGGAAGGTTCCAGTGTAGAAATGGAAGTAAACGAGAGAGAGGGAGAAAATTCGTAGAAAAGGAATTGCAGACCGAAAAGTCCCTCTCTCTTACTCTCTTGTTAATAGGGGAGGGTCGAAGGACCTTTTGCTGGAACGTTCTCTTAAATATACGAGTTGAACAACGGGTTAGAGAGAAAAGAATCTCGTCGATTCGAGACACGTCCAGTCGCCTTCCGTTCTTTTCTCTCTCTCTCTCTCTTTATTTCTGTCTCACTCACTTAGATACCACACAGAAATATAATCGCCAAGTAGCACCCAATTCTTTTCTGTCTCCACCTCTTTACTGGATGATCATGATCATGATGATGATGATCATGATGATGAGACATCGACAGGAAGTGTCCCCCTTTTAGCTTCGATATTATCTTTAGTACACACCTCAAATTTCCCCTTCTCTTCCCCTCTTTCATTCAAATTCACAAAAAGTGCCAGATTTGCATCTAATTTAAAAATTTGGGAACAGTTGAACCAACAAATTGGGACAGTGTTCCGAATTGTTGTTTCAGTTTTATTCGATTTGGGTTTTTTTGCAGCTGGAGTTTGGTTTTTAACTTCATCCAAACATTGGTTTCAATTTCAGGTAAAGTTTGGTTTTACTTTTATCCAAAATGATCCAAAAGTTTGGTTATGTATTTCAATTTCAGCTTATGTTTGGTTCCAATTTCAGCTTATGTTCGGTTTCAATTACACCTGAAACTTGGTAAAGTTTCGTTAAACTTTATTTCATCAAAACTTGATCCAAAGTTTGGTTATCAATTCGGTTCGATTCAATATCGCCTTTTAGCTACTTCGACATAAAACTTTAACCCAAATTTTGACTATCTTTTGATCCAAATTTTAGTTTTACTTTGACTGAACCATCCGTAACAGTTCGATAGCAACTTTGACCGAAATTTTGGTTATAATTCGATCCAAATTTCTCCTCTAACTTGATCCAAGTTTCGATAACAATTCCATAGCAACTTTGGATCTAAACGCTTTTAATTTGATCCAAATTTTGCTTCCAATTTGATACAAAGTCCGGATATCAATTCCATAGCAACTCTGGACCTAAATTTTGTTTTTAATTTCTTCCAGATTTTGCTTCTAATTTGATCCAAGTTCAGATATCAATTCCATAGCAACTTTGGACCTAAATTTCGCCTTTAATTTGATCCAAATTTTGCTTCTAATTTGATCCAATTTCCGATATTGATTAGATTCAAGTCGAGCATAAACTTTGACCTAAATTTTAGTCGTAATTTAATCAAAATTTTGGAATTTAACTTTATTCTAAAATTCACTATCAATTCGATAGTCAATTTTGATCTAAATACTGAAAAAAATTGATAACCAAAATTAAATTAAATTAATTAATTAAAGAATAAACCACAAGATTTGATCCAAACTTTGAGTTTTAATTTTTCCGAAAATTCCAATGTTTCTTATTCTTAAAATTATTTCCACGTCTCGATATACAAAAGAATCTTTCAAGTATTTCCAATTTTTGTAATCTCTCTCTACAATATACAAATATAAACGTAGATACATGGAAGCACATGTATTCAAAATACAATCATCGAAACTTTTCTCTCTCTCTCTCCCTCTCTCCTTTATCGGCTATTTGATCTCAATAATAATAATAACATTTTTCTTCCACTTTCGCTCGATTTAAATATTTGAAACGAGCAAACCGCCTAGGAACCCAAGGTCAAATTAAAAATTAATACCGTTGAGAGAATAGAACAGCCAATGATTTTTATTTTCTGAATTGACAAATGAACCGGCATCGCAGACACGTGTCTATTTTTTATAATATATATATATCGAAATCGAAGTGATACTTTCATAAATAAAAAAATCGTTCACTTTGGGTGTACGTATTATTTAGTAATCATTTCACTCTCTCGAAATTTAAATTCTTTATCAATTTCATGTAATAATTTTTATAATTTACACGCATGGTTTTCATTAATGTATATATGGAATTTTTTTATCTAAAGGGAAAACAAAATTGATGCCTAAAGATCGAATCAATTTTTTATTTGATCCACATTTTTGGTATCAATCTTTTTAGTTTAGCCACATTTTTGGTAACAACCTTTTTATTTCATCGACATTTTTGGTATCAATTTTTTTATTTCACCCACATTTTTAGTATCAAACTTTTTATTTGATCCACAGTTTTGGTATCAATCTTTTTATTTTATCGACATTTTTGTTATTAATTTTTTATTTGATCCACGTTTTTGATATCAATCTTTTTATTCAATCCACATTTTTGGTATTAATTTTTTATTTGATCCACATTTTTGGTATCAATCTTTTTATTTAACCCACATTTTTGGTATTAATTTTTTTTATCGACATTTTTGTTATTAATTTTTTATTTGATCCACGTTTTTGATATCAATCTTTTTATTCAATCCACATTTTTGGTATCAATTTTTTATTTAATCCACATTTTTGGTATAAATCCTTTTATTTTATTCAAAATTTTGGATTTATTTTTTTTATCCACGTTTTTGGTATCAATCTTTTTATTTGATCCACCTTTTGGTATTAATTATTCATTTGATCCACGTTTTTGGTATCAATTAGTTGCAATTTAATAAATTTTAAATTAAGAGTGTAACCAACTCTGTAAATTTGAATTGAAGTCATAAACCATTAACGAATTTTTGAAAAAGTGTCATTAACTCTTTGCTTTATTTAATTTTAATGTCTTATATTTTTAAATATTTTAATATTTTATACTTTTAAATATTGTAATATTTTTCATTTGTAAATATTTTAATACTTTATATTTTTAAATATTTTAATATTTTATATATTTTTAAATATTTAAATATTTTACAATTACTTAGTAAATAATTAATACTTTACTTTTTTTTACTTTAATACTTTATATTTTTAAATATTTTAATATTTTATATATTTTTAAATATTTAAATATTTTATATATTTTTAAATATTTTATAGTTAATTAGTAAATATAATTAAAGTTTACTAATAACTTGCTGGAAATCACGATATTCGTTGCTAAATGTTACTAAATAAAAAGCTAAAAGTAAGTCATTGGGTAAAATTAGAAAAAAAATTCACTAAATTAAATTAAGAAACGAATTAATTTAAACGTAATGTAATTTAATTTCACTCTTAACTTGAAATTATCAAATGGCAACGAATTTATTTAAAAAAGTGGATCAAATCATAAGTTGACACCAATTTTCGTATTATTTTGATTTAATTTGGTACGAATTTGATACTTTTAAGAAAAACTGCATTAATTTAATTCAATTCCTAATTAGAAACAGTTTTAACTAATTTTCAGTCTTGTGATTAATATTTTAAATCCTAAAATTGACCGAACCTAGTTTTCAGCATAAAAATAGGCTATTTTTCAATTAATTTCGGTTTCAAGGATGTAAACACTTCATTTCCGTGTAATTTTAATTGAAAAATTGTAAAACTCTCAAAAGTTAGGAAGAAAATTTTCACCAACGTTGTAAAATAGGAAAAATTGAAAAAAATTTTTAAAAAATTTAAAAAATTGATAAAAAATTGAAAAAAATTGAAAAAAAATTGAAAAAAAGAAAAAATTGAAAAAATTGAAAACTAACACCAAAGTGCAATTATTGATGCAAAGAGTGTGACAACAGACACGAGAATATACATCAAATATATATAGACAAAAAGACCATTATTGCCCCATATATAACCAAGTGCACGACAGACTTTCTTCCTTGTCTGCGACTTTACACATTAACTCCCTCTCTCTCTCTCTATATATACATAAAAGCGAAGTCTGTAAAGTGCATGAATATTGTACCTACAGAGCCTTACAGTCGAGGATCGGGGTAGAGGGGAAGGTGTAGGTATCAGAATACACGTCACGAAAGGCTAGGTCAGTTCTGGAATTGAGAGAGCGAGAGAGAGAGAGAGAGACAACTATAATCATTGAAGCTGCGAAATTCCTTAGGACACGAAAATTCTTCTTTTGTTAAGAATGGTCGGAAAGTTAAAATCTCGAAGAATGTAAATTATAAATATATTATGTTGTACAAATATACCTGCGAGAAAAAAAAATATATTTATAAATATTTTTCTCGCAGGTATATTTATATATATATATATATATATATATATATATATATTTTTTATAAAAGAGGACCGTGATTTCCCCGCCTGAGGTCAGGTTGTGAATTGCCACATGTGTACAAGTTTATATTCTCATGGACGATTTATTACAACTGCCAAAATAACTACGGTCGAATTCAAGGTTTCTCGAATTATAATAAACTTTATTACCAAACGCGAACACACCTTATTTGCTGTTTCACTCGCAGAGATATTCTTTTCCCTCCACGTACACGACGAATTTCTTTCCTCTTTTTTTTTCTTAAGTGTATATCCAATTCTTCTTTTTGATTGCTTTTTGATATTTGCTTATTGGTAAAATTTCAATTATAATATATTTGGTAGCATAGCATTTGTTGATCCAAAGTTTTTTTTTCCTTTTTCGGCGAAATTGGGGTAAAGTGTCTCAACAATAAGGGTATTAGTTTTCAAAGTTGGGGTTATTTTTCGTGCCTGGAATTTTAGTTAATGTTGCGCCTCAAGTTTGGGGTAAAAATGCGCCTCGATTGGCGGAACATTTAGGCCCTTAAGTTTGGGGAGAATTTCGCCCCAGGTTTGGGGTAATATTACCCCTCGAGTTTGGGGTAACATTACACGCATCGATTTTGGGATAATATTACGCCTCAATTTTAGGGTAATGCCACGCCTCGACTTTGGGGTAATATTACGCCTCAAGTTTGGAGGCATTTGCCCCTAAGTTTTTGCTAATATTACGCCTCAAGTTTGGGGAGCATTTTGACCAAAGTTTGGGGTGAAATTAGGCTCCAAGTTAGGGGTAATATTACGCCACAATTTTGGGGTGATATTACGCTCCAAGTTAGGGGTAATATTACGCCTCAAGTTTAGGGGCATTTCTTCCTAAGTTTTTGCTAATATTACGCCTCAAGTTTGGGGAGCATTTTGACCAAAGTTTGGGGTGATATTACGCTCCAAGTTTGGGGTAATATTACGCCTCAAGTTTAGGGGCATTTCCCCCTAAGTTTTTGCTAATATTACGCCACAAGTTTGGGGAGCATTTTGACCCGAGTTTAAAGTAATATCACCCCAAACTTGAAGCGTAATATTACCCCAAACTTGAAGCGTAATATTACCCCAAACTTGAGGCGTAATATTACCCCAAACTTGAGGCGTAATATTGCCCCAAACCTTCAAGGGAAAATTGAGGCTAACCTCGCGCCTCAAATTCGGGGCAACGTTGCAAAATAACTCTCCTGTCCTCTTCGAGAAAATTTCTTCGTATTTTTTCCACTTCCTAGAATCTTATGGATATGAAAAAGCGAAATCAACACGAGGAGAAGTTTGGGACGTTTAATAGAGGTTTGTGTGTGATCCGCTTCTCTCTCGAGCCCTCCCAACTTTTAGACAAAGATGAGAGAGAGAGAGAAACCCCCTTTTTTCCAGTGTTTCTCAACCAGACGATGGTTTTTTGATCCAGTGGCCTTTGTCCGTATAAGAAGACACGTTTGAAGAGAGCCGCGCGCGCCGTCATGGCGACCCGCTCGCCTTGAGACAAAAGCGCGCGCTCTTCTTTTTTTCCCTTCTTTTGCTCTTCTTTTCTCTCTATTTCTCTCTCTTTCTCTTTCTCTCTCTTTTTCTCTCTCTTTTTCTCTCTCCTTTCTCTCTCTCTTTCTCACTCACTGTCTTTTGCTCTCCACAACCCAATATACTCGCAGCGGTGCTCTCTATTATTAAGTTTTTACAATTTATTTGTGTCTGCACTCATTCCTTCTCTCTCTCTCTCTCTTTCTTTCTCTATCTATCTTCTTCGTTTTAACCCTTCCATCGAAAATGGACACGCGCACAAACTTGCAAAAATTCTCATATATATAAATGTTTTCGAGTCGTCGGCCTCGCTCACGTGATTTTTAACCCGGGCCAAATTCGATGCGCCAAAAATGCACCTTTCGCATATACACAGGTGCCGTCCTTCTTTTTCTTGCAGGTCGAGATTCTTCCTATTGGTGTGCTGTATAAAACCCTTTTCTTTTCAATCTTTTGTTGCTCCCAGCAATCCGATATCTTCGCCGTCTGTTTTTCTTCTATATGTATATAATAAAAGCACAGAACCAAATTTTTACCTGGAGGACTCAATTTTCAAAGACAAATTTAACCCTCCCCCCCTCCGCCCTTTTCCTTTCCTGCTCTTTTCACTTTTAAAAATTTTTCATTTTTAATTCTACTTATGTAGGCGCAAAAAATCAATATCTTTGGCAATTTTATACCTAAACTTAATAAATTTTTTAAACATCAATTGAATTTTAGTAAAATCTTTTTTGAAAATAATTGAAATTTGATAAAATTATTTTAAAACAATTGAAATTTGATAAAACTATTTTAAAACAATTGAAATTTGATAAAATTATTTTAAAACAATTGAAATTAATGTGACGCGCTCCGAAGAAAGGTACCTAAGAAGCAAACGAATTATAGGTTAGGGTCGTGTTAGATTTCTCTTGATTAAAGGTTTATTTTTAATTGTTTGAATTTGAAACTAATTTTTATTGGATCTTTTGGATGTAATGAAGACTTGAAGATCAATAATTTTAAATTAATAATTGATTTTCTTTCTGCATTTTTACTTGAAAAATTGAAGACATAACCTCAATTTTTTTGCTTCTTAGGTACCTTTCTTCAGAGCGCGTCACGTTTGATAAAATTATTTTTAAACAATTGAAATTTGATAAAATTATTTTAAAACAATTGAAATTTGATAAAATTATTTTAAAACAATTGAAATTTGATAAAATTATTTTAAAACAATTGAATTTTGCGGCAAAATAAAAATAATATATAATAATAATAATAATAATAATAATAATAATAATAATAATAATAATAATAAAATAAAGATCCTAAAGTTCTGAGCGTTCAAATGAAGAAAATTTATTTGTTTCTTCTAAAAATTAAATTTTTATTGCAGTTATTTTGCTTCACTATCAAAAAAAAAAAAAAATTAATTATACTGACTTTGTAAAAGCAAAATTATAGTTTTTAAATTTTTTGATGATTTGTAATTTTCTAAATTATCTTCAATAAAAAAGTATTTCGTTCATTTGAAAGTTCAAAACGGTTGGGGATCATTGAAAATAATATTGAAATTTGATAAAATCATTTTAAAACAATTGAATTTTGCGGCAAAATCTTTACAAAATAATTGAAATTTGGTGAAATCATTTTAAAACATCAATTGAATTTTGGGGCAAAATGTTTTTAAAAAAAGAATAATTGAAGTTTGATAAAATTTGTTATCTAAAAATAAATTATTTAATTATTCATCAAAATTTCAATTATTTCAAGTATGTTTGATTTTAAAATTCGAAAATTTAAATAGAAAAACAATTGAAAGGAAAAATTTTTCAAAGACTGTTTTCTAGTTATTTTTCACATTTGAAAATCTTTTTTTGTAATAATTATCGTTATCGGTTTATTATTGTTGATATAATTATATTATATGGGAAAAAAAGGAAAAATAAAAAAAAAACATTCATTAAAAATTGGTAATAAAAAATTACGAAATGGAGTAAATCACTGCAGTACTAAATACGCTTTAAATGAAAGAAGAAAATGAAGAAGAAGATGAAGAAGAAGAAGAAGATGAAAAAAATGTAAAAGTGTTTAGTGGTGATTAGTGAATATGTTTAATGAAATAACCTTATGCCATAGTAAGACGCTAATAAGTACCGTTAGTAAATTGACGATAAATGAAATCTTTGCGCAAGATTTTTTTCACCCCATGATTTGCCAATAACAAAAATACCAATAATAATAGTAATAAAAAAAAAAATTATAATAAACGCAATAAAAAAAAATTTATTTGATCCCAGTAGTAACCTATTACTTGTCTTATCTAATAAATTTTTGCACTTGAATTAAATAATTTTTCCTTGAACCGAATAATTTTTTCTTGAAGAAAATAATTTTTTCTTGAATCAAACAATTTTTCCTTGAATCAAATAATTTTTCCTTAACTCAGATAATTTTTCCTTAAATCAAATAATTTTTCCTTAAGTTAAATAATTTTTCCTTGAATCAAATAATTTTTTCTTGAATCAACTAAATTATAACCTTAATAAAAATAAATTTATTTTTACAAACTCAATTTCTTAAAGATTCGAGTCACAAAATTTTTGCAGTAGTAAAATTTTAGGGGCCAAAATTGAAAAAATAAACTTGCTAATGGGAAAAGCTTATTCCCAAACAAGAGAGTAGGAGACAAATATTATTAACGTTCAATATTGATTCGACAATTTTTTTTTCCTAATTTATTTATTTGTATGAAAATAAAAAGACCAAGTAGGAGAAAAAAAAGTGTCTGGAATCTAAGGAGGTATACATGCGCTTGCAAAGCAGGAAGGTCATATGCGATTAAATCGCGTACAGTACACGCCATTACTTTTCTGTATGCATCGTAAAAAGTGTTTGCAATTTCACGTTGTTGCGTTTAATAAATTCTAAAAAGTTTAAAAAAAAGGAAAAAAAGCAGTAGGAAAGGAAGAATGAAAGAATATTCAAGATGCTAAAATTCTTATCATATGTCAAACTCTTGACAATGATTAATTATACTGCATATATAGTTTTAGAAAAAAAATTGTCCCCCATTTGCATTTTACTAATTTCCGATTTTTTCACGTAATTACCATCTTGTCTTAATGATTATATTAAAATTTTTGATTTTTCTTCTTCAACTTGCCGAAGGTGGTATTCTTCTTCTTCTTTTAACAATTCTTGTATTTTTGTTTTTTGAGAAAGAATATAAAAAATTGTACTTGTTGAAGAAAGTAAATTCTTCTTCTTCTTCTTCTCCTTCTTTTAAAAATTCTTGTATTTCTGTTTTTTGAGAAAGAATATAAAAAATTGTACTTATTGAAGAAAGAAAATTATTCTTTTTCTTTTAAAAATTCTTGTATTTCTGTTTTTTGAGGAAGAATATAAAAAAACTGTACTTTCCGAAAATAAAATTTCTGTTTTTTGAGGAAGAATATCAAAAATTGTACTTATTGAAGAAAGAAAATTCTTCTTTTTCTTCTTCTTCTTCTTTTAAAAATGTTTGTACTTCTGTTTTTTGAGGAAGAATATCCAAAATTGTACTTGTTGAAGAAAGTAAATTCTTCTTCTTCTTTTAAAAATTCTTGTATTTCTGTTTTTTGAGGAAGAATATCAAAAATTGTACTTATTGAAGAAAGAAAATTATTCTTTTTCTTTTGAAAATTCTTGTATTTCTGTTTTTTGAGAAAGAATATAAAAAATTGTACTTGTTGAAGAAAGTAAATTCCTCTTCTTTTAAAAATTCTTGTATTTCTGTTTTTTGAGGAAGAATATAAAAAATTGTACTTGTTGAAGAAAGTAAATTCTTCTTCTTCTTCTTTTAAAAATTCTTGTATTTCTGTTTTTTGAGAAAGAATATAAAAAATTGTACTTGTTGAAGAAAGTAAATTCCTCTTCTTTTAAAAATTCTTGTATTTCTGTTTTTTGAGGAAGAATATCAAAAATTGTACTTATTGAAGAAAGAAAATTCTTCTTTTTCTTCTTCTTCTTTTTTTAAAAATGTTTGTACTTCTGTTTTTTGAGGAAGAATATAAAAAATTGTACTTGTTGAAGAAAGTAAATTCTTCTTCTTCTTTTAAAAATTCTTGTATTTCTGTTTTTTGAGGAAGAATATCAAAAATTGTACTTATTGAAGAAAGTAAATTCCTCTTCTTTTAAAAATTCTTGTATTTATGTTTTTTTAGGAAGAATATAAAAAATTGTACTTGTTGAAGAAAGTAAAATCTTCTTCTTCATCTTTTAAAAATTCTTGTATTTCTGTTTTTTGAGGAAGAATATAAAAAATTGTACTTGTTGAAGAAAGTAAAATCTTCTTCTTCTTCTTCTTTTAAAAATTCTTGTATTTTCTGTTTTTTGAGAAAGAATATCAAAAATTGTACTTCCCGAAGATAAAATTTCTGTTTTTTGAGGAAAAATATCAAAAATTGTAGGTACTTTCCAAACATAGTCTTCTTACTTTTTGAAGAAGAATATCAAAAATTGTACCTTCCAAACATAGTCTTTCTGTTTTTTGAGGAAGATCATAAAAATTGTACTTTCCAACCATGTGGATCAAAATTTACTTCCTTTTCTTTCTTCTTCTTCTTCTTCCTCTTCTTCCTTTATTTTCCTCTTTCGAAACACGTGTTTCGAAAATTTGTCCCCAATTTCGCCACTTCTCATCCTTAAAAAAGGAAATAATAAAAATTCATTCAAAATTTGACCTCTCTGAACATGTGGACAGTGCTAGTTTTCAAACATAGGAAAGGACCAATTAGGTTCAAGGTTTTCCAGGGAGGAAAAAAGGAAGTAGGGAATAGTTATGTGAACTAACAAGACCTTGAACGTTTCTCTTTATGCACATCCTATTTCTCTTCCTGTGTTGTTGGCTTCTCTCTTTTTCTCTCGTTCACTCGTTCACTCGCTTTTATAGAGCCAAGAAAGGTTCTCCCTAGCCTACTACGATTACCGAAGCTTGATTTTACTTGTTTTGCGCAGTGCACACAAACACAAATAAAAACACAAGGCACAAACACATAAAGAAAGTCGTATCTCGCTATCTAATGCAAATAGTGTGTCCTGTCTTCTGGTCTTTGCGCAGTCATTCGCTGAATAAGACAAGCAACCACACACGAGTGCATAAAGCGTATATCATTGTCGAATGGCGTAATGTCACTGACATAACGTCGTTAGTGTCTTACTTAGTGTCGAATCGGGATTAGAACACCTTTTTTACACGCTTTTCAGCCTCGTTAAAGAGTCGCACTAACGCCATGCCATTCGTTATTGTAGAAATGCCTTATTTATATTATGAACTGTGACTCAATTCTTTCGGATTAACTGTCATTAATAATTCAAAAAAAGAGAGTTTTTTTTAATTCCTGATTTAAATCAAGGAAGGTAAAAATTAAAAATAAATCCTGATTTCGAATCACAACGGTTACTCTGTGACTAAAGCGAATTCTTATTTCTCTTCGATTAACTATTAAAACTCGTTGTGCTTCAAATCAGGATTTATATTTAATTTTTACCTTCTTTCCTATTTAAATCAGGATTTATATTTAATTTTTACCTCATTTCCTATTTAAATCAGGATTTATATTTAATTTTTACCTTCATTCCTACTTAAATCAGGATTTAAATTTAATTTTTACCTTCTTTGACATAATTCATTCATTATAGCAAAATTAAAAAAGAAATTCAGACTAAAAATTTCTAAAAATTGAAATTATAACCCTTTAACCAATAGTCAATTATTTTCTACAATTTCTTACTAAACTTCATGCCTAATTCAATTATTATTTAATCATTCAAATACAAAAAATCTATTTTTTACAATAATAATTGTAACTCAAGTGTCTATGATTTTCAATTGAACTCATTTTAAGAGATTATTCATTCGAAAATTATAAAATAGAAAAATTCTAAAAACTATAATTTTTTAAATATATTTTTTAGGAATTTTTAAAAGAATTGTACAATAAAAATTATAAAAAGTACAAATTTCTAGATATTGATTTGAAAAAATTTTTTTTATAAATAATTGAAAATTGGTAAATTTTCCAAAAAATAATAAAAAATTTGATAAATTTTTTTAAAAATAATTAAATTTTGATATATTTTTCAAAAAATAATTGAATTTTGATAAATTATTTTAAAATAATTGAATTTTGATAAATTATTTAAAAATAATTGAATTTTGGTTAATTATTTTTAAAAATAAGTGAAATTTGGTAATTTTTTTGAAAACAATTGAAATTCGGTAAATTTTCATAAAATTTATTGAATTTTGATAAATTTTTTAAAAAATTTTATAAATTCAATTCAAGTTTAATAATTAAATTTTGATAAATTTTTTAAAAATAATTTATCTTTGGTAATTATTTTGAAAATAATTGAAATTTGGTAATTTATTCATAAATAATTGAAATTTGGTAAATTTTCTTAAAAATAATTCAATTTTGATAAATTTTTTTAAAAATAATTAAATTTTGGTAAATTTTCTCAAAAATAATTGAAATTTTGTAAATTTTCTTAAAAATAATTGAATTTTGATAAATTTTTAAAAAATAATTGAAATTTGGTTATTTTGTTTTTAAATAATTGAAATTCGGTAAATTGTCTTTAAAATAATTGAATTTTGGTAAATTTTTTAAAAATAATTGTAATTCTATAAATTTTCTTTAAAATAATTGAATTTTGGTAAATTTTTTTAAAAATAATAAAAACTTGATAAATTTTTTTAAAAACAAATAAATTTTGATATATTTTCCAAAAAAATAATTGAATTTTGATAAATTATTTAAAAATAATTGAATTTTGGTTAATTATTTCTAAAAATAAGTGAAATTTGGTAATTTTTTTGAAAATCATTAAAATTCGGTAAATTTTCATAAAATTAATTAAATTTTGATAAAATTTTTTTAAAAATTTTATAAATTCAATTCAAGTTCAATAATTCAATTTTGATAATTTTTTTAAAAATAATTGACCTTTGGTAATTATTTTGATAATAATTGAAATTTGGTAATTTATTCTTAAATAATTAAAATTTGGTAAATTTACTTAAAATTAATTGAACTTTGATCAATTTTTTTAAAAATAATTAAATTTTGGTAAATTTTCTCAAAAATAATTGAAATTTTGTAAATTTTCTTTTGAAAAATTGAATTTCGATACATTTTTTAAAAATAATTCATCATTGGTAAATTTTCTTAAAATTAATAATTGAATTTTGATAAATTTTTTAAAAATAATTGATCTTTGGTAAATTTTATTAAAATTAATTGAATTTTGATAAATTTTTTAAAAATAATTGATCTTTGGTAAATTTTATTAAAATTAATTGAATTTTGATAAATTTTTTAAAAATAATTGATCTTTGGTAAATTTTATTAAAATTAATTGAATTTTGATAAATTTTTTAAGAATAATTGAATTTTAGTAAATTATTCTTTAAAATAATTCAAATTTGGTTATTTCGTCCTTAAATAATTGAAATTTGATAAATTTTCTTAAAAATAATTGAAATTTGATAAATTTTTTTAAAAAATAATTGAATGTAGGTAAATTTTCTCAAAAATAATTGAAATTTTGTAAATTTTCTTAAAAAGTATTGAATTTTGATAAATTTTTAAAAAATAATTGAATTTTCCTAAATTATTTTTTTAGATAATTGAAATTTGGTTATTTTATTTTTAAATAATTGAAATTCGGTAAATTTTCTCTTGAAATAATTGAATTTTGGTAAATTTTTTAAAAATAATTGTATTTTGGTGAAGTTTCAAGAAAAATAATTGAAATTTAGTAGAAATTTGTTTAAATGATTAATTTTTTCAACAAGGTAAACAAATAATTATATTTTTACAAAATTTTACACAAACATGATTTTTGAGAATTCAATTATTTTCAAAGTCGTCAAAAATGAAAATTCTTATATTCAAAATTCGATTTTCAAAAATTTTATAATAAAAGACTTGAAAAAAATTTAATTCAATTCAATTTTGCAAAATATCAATTATTAAAAATTTTCGTAACTTGTACATTTCGAAAATTTAAATAGAAAAATTATTTAAAAAAGAATTATCATAATATTGAATAATAATTTATAATTTATTTTACCTTCGAATTTGTATTTAAAAAAACAAAATTATAATTTTCATCAAGAAGAGAACAGTGTAAAATATCAATTTTAATAATTTCCGATGTTAATTCTCTATCTCTTTCTCGTTCGGTGGAAAATTTTTTAATTCCTTCAAACTCGCACGAATGAAGCGAATAACACACACGCACATTTCAAAACCATAAAAGGGTTATAATTTTGTTTTCTCGATTTTCAAGCGCAGTAACACAAAATTACAACCTCTCAATTTAAAATGCAGTCGGTAGTTGCAGGGATAAATATATCCATGTTTGAAAAGGAGATTCCAGAAATGATCTAATCGCACGGGAGAAAATTCTATTACCGCTACATCGTCAAATTGATATATTTTCGCATAAAAAAATGCGCAGAAGAAAATAAAAATAACTAAATGCAAGAAATTTATTTTTTACACTAAAAAATATAGAAAATATAATGTATTTTGTATTATAATACAAAATTATATATTTTATAATACAAAAAAATAAATTCTAAACAAAAAAAGGGAAATTGACTTTTTTCTCTCTGAAATTATTATTTTATTCATTAAATATATTTTTATATGTATTTATTTATTTATTTTTCTATTTATTTATTTATTTTTATTTATTATTTTATTTATCTTTATTTATTACTTTCTTAATTTATTTTTTTATTTACTAAAAAAATTTTTTTCTTATATTATATATAAAATCTTTTTTTTTCTCTTCTTACCCAGAATTGTACCATTTAAACAGTAGGAGAAGGAATGATTTCAACTCTTACCTGAAACAAAAAGAAAATAGAAAATTAGTCCTACAAATTCGTTTTTTTTTCCTTTTGGGGATTAAAAGTAGAAATCGATTTTTAAAAATAGAAATAAAGACGTTAAATTAGGTTTTATTTTTAGAAAGAAACTTTATTTTCGTCGAAGGAACATTAGATTTATGTTATTGTACTTTATTGTTTTCCTTTCGTTCATATTTGAAAAAGAGACTTATTTTCCTCTTGGAAATTTGGACCAAGGTTATTATTTACAAGACGGTTTACGATCAGAAATTTTTATCGTTTTTCACGAAAAAATTGCAATAATTTTTGCCATTTATTTTTTTTCAATTTATACTTTTCATTATATTCAAAGTCAAAGATTATCGAGAGTTAAGCGAGGACATTGAGTTGCCTGAGGTGAAAACAAAAACATATTAGTCCTCAAAAACAAAATTCCACAGCTATAAAATTTTAAAAAATGTTTTAAAAAACAAAAAAAGAATTTTTTAAATTAAAAAATTGGTTTAAAAAACAAACAAACATATTTAAAGTAAAAAATTGTTTTAAAAAACAAACAAAATTTTTTTAAATTAAAAAATTGGTTTAAAAAATAAAGAAACATTTTTCCAAACAAAAAAATTGTTTTAAAAAACAAAATAAATTTTTAAAACAAAAAAATTGTTTTAAAAAATAAAATAAATTTTTTGCAAACTAAAAAATTGTTTTAAATAACAAAACATTTTTTTAAATCAAATTTTTTTTAAAATTATAAATGTTTTTTTTATTTTTTAAACTTAAAAATATTTTTTTTCTGTTGATAAGGGAGAAAAATAGGAAAAAAGGGAAATTTGTCATTTTTGGGGAGAAAATTTTCTTTGCGCGAGAGAAAGAAAGTAGAAAAAATTCTTTTCTTAATTTTTCGGAGGCGGAAAAAATTGAATATTGAAAAAGAAGGAAAAATTTTAAGCTCGCCACAAAAGGGAAGTGGGTCAGTGCCGTGGATGTCGTCGTCCTGGTTCGTTCACTTCTACCTTCTGATTAGCTCCGTTAAAGACACCGCGAATGTGCCGTCATCGCTTTCCCTTTCCTCGACAGCTTTTCGGTTATATAATAGGCTCTTGAACCATGTATGAACACTCAATCAACTGCATCAAAACTTCTAATTTTTTGAAGCCGTTTAGTCAAAAAATTTCATCATCTTTTCTCAAAATGCGCGGGAAAAAAACTCCACTCTTCAATTTCCGAACCCAAAATTTTTAAATTGTTAAATAAAATAAAAATTATTAATTAGGAATTAATATTAAAAGTTTTATAATTAATAATTAATATTAAAAGTTTTATAATTAATAATTAATATTAAAAGTTTTATAATTAATAATTAATATTAAAAGTCTTATAATTAATAATTAGTATTAAAAGTTTTACAAATAATAATTAATATTAAAAGTTTACTAATTAATAATTAGTATTAAAAATAGTAATTAATAATTAATATTAAAAATTAGTATTAAAAATACTTATTAATTATTAGTATTAAAAATAGTAATTAACAATTAATATTAAAAATTAGTATTAAAAATAGTAATTAATAATTAATATTAAAAATTATAATTAATAACTGATATTAAAAATTATAATTTCTAATTAATATTATTATTATTTTATTAGTTAGTATAAGGTTTAATAATTATTAATTTTGATTTCGAGAAAGGCACCTAAGAAGCAAAGGAATTATAGGTTATGTTCATTTTACATTTAACTCGATTAGAAGTTTCTTTTAAATTAATTAAACTTGAAACCTGGTTTTATTGAATGTTTTGGATGCAAAGAGAACTTAACATCAATAATTTCCAGTAGTAATTAATTTTTCTTTCTCTATTTTTACTCTAAAATTTGTAAACATAACCTACAAAATTTTTGCCTCTTAGGTACCTTTTCTAGGGAGCGCGTCACGTGTACAAAAAAATTGAAAAATAAGAGAAACATAGAATATAAAATGAAAAATAAAAGTAGAAAATAGAAATAGAAAATAAAAGCAGAAAATGAACATAGAAAATAAAATAAAAAGAAGAAAAGAAAATAGAAAATAGAAAATGAACATAGAAAATAAAATAAAAAGAAGAATAGAAAATAAAAAATAAACATAGAAAATAAAATAAAAAGATAAATAGAAAATAGAAATAGAAAATAAAAACAAAAAATAAACCTAGAAAATAAAATAGAAAATAGAAACAAAAAATAAACATAGAAAATAAAAATAAAAACAAGAAATAATCATAGGAATTAAAATAGAAAATAAAAACAAAAAATAAGCATAGAAAATAAAATAGAAAATAAAAACAAAAAATAAACATAGAAAATAAAAATAAAAACAAAAAATAAACATAGGAATTAAAATAGAAAATAGAAAATAAAAACAAAAAATAAACATAGAAATTAAAAATAAAAACAAAAAATAAACATAGAAAATAAAATAGAAAATAAAAACAAAAAATAATCATAGAAAATAAAAAAATAAATAAATCGAAAACAAAAAATAGTTAATTAATATCTTTACCGACTATTGCCGATAGTTAAATTTTGCATCGATTTTTCCATCTAAGTGAAAAATAATTTTTTCCAAATAAAAAAATAAGAAGAAAAATAACTCACTCCCTATTCTTGGCAAATAACGGCAAAAGTATACGCATTACTCCCTCGAGAGATATAAGAGGATAGAAAAACTTTGACGGCGGACCAATCAACCAATTACACACCAGGGTTGCGTGCTATCGCGCGATCTGCAAAGCGATCATCCGATCCAGTGAGCTTCTCTTTCTTTCATTTTTTATCCACTTGTTTTTTATTTATTTATTTCGTTTTTCTTTTTTTTTTTGTTTCTTTATAATCCTACTATACTACTCTCTCAAGATCCGGACTATGCGGGGAAAAATTAGAAAGACTAAAGTATATATTGCCTCGAGCATTGATCTGGATGTAAAAAGATTAATAAACAAGAAAACGCACTGCTTTTATATAAATAAAGTATTTTTTTTCTCTCCAACGTTATAAAAGAATCCTTGGGAAAAGTGAGCGAGAAAAATTTTTGTAATCACGCATTTTAAGAAGATAAGAATGTAGAAGAGAGAGAAAACGAGAGGGAGAGAGAGAGAAAGAGATGGAGAGAGAAAAATAGAGGGAGAAAGAGAGAGAGAATGAGAGAGAGAGAGAAAGAAAGAGAGAGAGAGAAAAATGATGAATTATGATGAAATTGAAAAAAGAAACATTCCAAATGATATTAATGTTAATTTTTTGAGGCCAATACGGTATAATTAATTACATATATATCTCTATATATATGAAAGTGTATAGGTACCTAATTAGTGTAATTAGTATACAAAGATTAATACTTTTTTTTAAGTGTTAATTCATTGGTATGCGCGCTTGAATTTTCAAGTTGGCTGATTCTTGATTGGCATATTATATGGCGAAAGATTTACTTTGTTTGAAATCGAGAGTAAGTGAGAGGTTGAATTGTAGGCGTTTTTTTTTTGCACTTGGAAAAGAGGTTTGGTTGAAAACTTTATTTGGCCTAGAGGCCAAATTATTGGCATTGGGAACCAAACATTTGGGAGAAGGAGCCAAATGTTTGGTAGAAACACGAACAAAGTTTAAAAAAAACTATACCCAAATGTTTGGTTAAAATACCCAAATATTTTAAAATAGAAATTCCCAAATGTTTGGTTAAAATACCCAAATAATCTAAAATAAAAATACCCAAATGTTTGGTTAAAATACCCAAATAATCTAAAATAAAAATACCCAAATATTTTTAAAATGGAAATTCCCAAATGTTTCGTTAAAATACCCAAATAATCTTAAATAAGAAATACCCAAATGTTTGGTTAAAATGCCCAAATATTCTTAAGAAAAAATAGCCAAAGGTTTGGTTAAAATGCCCTCAATGTTTGTTGAAAATACCCAAATGTTTGATTAAAATATCCCCCCCCCTCTAATATTTGGTTAAAATACACAAATGTTTTTAAATAAAAATAATCAAATGTTTGTTGGAAATACCCAAACGTTTGGATAAAATACCCAAATGATTGGCTAAAATACCCTAAACGTTTGGTTGAAATACCCAAATGTTTGGTTAAAATAGCCAAATGATTGGCTAAAACACCCTAAACGTTTGGTTAAAATACGCAAACATTTCGATAAATTACCCAAATATTTTAGTTTTTGCAAATCAAATACGAACCAAAAATACGCCAATATTTCGATAAATTGACCAAATGTTTCATTAAATTAACCAAATATTTCGCTAAATTAACCAAATATTTCACTAAATTAATCAAATATTTCGATAAATTACCCAAATATTTCAATTTTGGCAAATCAAATACGAACCAAAAATACGCCAATATTTCGCTAAATTGACCAAATGTTTCACTAAATTAACCAAATATTTCGCTAAATTAACCAAATATTTCGCTAAATTACCCAAATATTTCAATTTTGGCAAATCAACTGCGAACCAAAAAGACGCAAATATTCCGCTCAATTAACCAAATATTTCACTAAATTAATCAAATATTTCGCTAAATTACCCAAATATTTCAATTTTCGGCAAATCAACTGCAAACCAAAAATACCCAAATATTTCGCTAAATTAACGAAATATTTCAGTTTTGGCAATTCAATTACTACCCAAAAATATCGCAAACATTTCGCTCAATAAACCAAATAGTAAATAAAAATAAGAAAAGAGGTTTATTAAAAGAATATTTTTTTAAAAAAAACTGCCTTATGTACATATATTATGAGTGTGTGTATATAATATTATAAACGATGGAGTAGCGCGATTGTGTTATATAGAAGGTGCCGGGCGCAGTAGTGCGATCACCTACATTGAGATCGTTACCCTGTGTAGGTGCATTTACACGGATGCCTGCGTCAACTGCTGTGTGTCGTTTATACTCTCTCACCTAAACATACATATGAGCACAGGGCGAGTGCATATATACACCAATAGTTCAACGCCAACGAGTTTCACTAGAAAGAAATGGACTCGCAACGGGTTGAGTAGACACACTCTTGAAACTTGACCTAGGACACGCGTTGCCTACGTCATAGTGCGGCTTTACTTTTATAACTGCCGCTTCCTGCGCGGGCAACTTTTTCCCCTTTTTTTCTAACAATATATATATATATATATATATATACACGAATATTTTCCGTTCTTCTTATTTTTTCACTTTCAATGCTATAATTTTATAATTTTTACAGTCTTTTAATTAATTGGTCTTTATGTTTTTGATTTAATGGTAAAATTAGAATAGTTTACAGTGGAAAAATTTTTTATTTGGCAATATTTACTTCTCTTAGCTTCAATTTTAATGGTAAATAATAGTAACAATAGTAGTAATAGTAAATAATAGTAAATAATAGTCAATAATAGTCAATAATAGTAAAAGATAGTTAAAAATAGTAATTATAGTAGTAATAGTAAATAATAGTAAATAATAGTAAATAATAGTCAATAATAGTCAATAATAGTCCATAATAGTCAATAATAGTAAAAGATAGTTAAAAATAGTAATTATAGTAGTAATAGTAAATAGTAGTCAATAATAGTAAAAAAACAGTTAAAAAATAGTAAATGATATAGTAATGATAGTAATGATAGTAAATAATAATAATAAATAATAGTAAACAATAGTAAAAAAATAGTAAAACTAGTAAATAATAGTATTTTTGGTATTTAACAATATTAACTTTTTCCACCTTTAGTTTAAATAGTAATTATGAACATATAATAGTAATAGTAATAATAGTAAATAGTAATAAATAGTAAAAAATGGTTAAAAAATAGTTAATAATAGTCAATAGTAAAAAGGTTTAAAAATAGTAAATAGTAATAATAATAGCAGTTTTTTGTTGTTTTACAATATTAACTTTTTCCATCTTCAATATAAATATAGTAATTACAGTAATAATAGTAAATAATAGTTAATAATAGTAAAAAATAGTTTTAAAAAATAATAGTAAATAATAGTACAAAATAGTAAATAATAGTAAATATCCACCTTCAGTTTTAAAGTTTAAATAGTAATTATAGTAAAAAATAGTAAAAAAAACAGTAAAAACAGTAAGTACTAGTAAAAAATAGTACAAAATAGTAAATAATAGTACATTTTTACCTTTAGTTTAAATAGTAATTATAGTAAAAAATAGTTTTAAAAAACAGTAAAAACAGTCAATATTAGTAAACAATTGTACAAAATAGTAAATGATAGTAAATTTCCACCTTCAGTTTAAATAATAATTATAGTAAAAAATAGTAAAAAAAACAGTAAAAACAGTCAGTATTAGTAAATAATAGTAAAAAATAGTAAATAATAGTATATTTCCAACTACAATTTAAATAGCAATTATAGAAATAATAGTAAAAAATATTTTAAAAAGACAATAGTAAATAATAGTACAAAATAGTACAAAATGGAACAAAATAGTAAAAAACTAGTACAAAACAGTAAAAAATAGTCCAAAATAGTAAAAAATAGTACAAAATAGTTAAAAATAGTACAAAATAGAACAAAATAGTAAAAAATAGTACAAAATAGTACAAAATGGAACAAAATAGTAAAAAATAGTACAAAATAGTCCAAAATAGTAAAAAACAGTAAATATTAGTAAACACCGAAAATTGTAATCATAGAAGTTGAATTGCAAAATTAACATCAAAAACAAAAACCTCATTGAAAATCTAAATGAAATATTAAATACCACAACGTAAATTACTCTGATTTGTGTGTTTATAAATATTAATGCTGTTGACATTTTTTAAAATGTTTATTCATCTTATTTAAATTGAATAAATTTCAATTTAAAGCGAGACGTTTAGAAACGTATTAAAAAAGTTTTCTAAATTACTGTGATCCTTGGCACGATTTTTCTGTTTTTAATTATATTTTTAAATATAAATATGAGATTTTATAATAACGATATTTATGTTTATATCATTTATATAGTCACCGAAACTTTTAGAAAAATAAGAATTTAAAAATTTTCCGAATGTCGAAGTCAGGGGAATATTTTTTTTTTAAATCCTAACGACTTTCAAGCACCCTTAAGAATTTTTAATGAATCTTAAAAATTGTCAAAGAAATTAAAATTTTTTTTTTTTAATTTTTCGTATGTCGAAGTCAGGGCAATTTTGCTTTCAAATCCTAACGACTTTCAAATACCCTTAAGAATTTTTAAGGAATCTTAAAAATTGCAAAAGAAATAAAAAAAATAAATTTTTCTTTTTCATATTTCAGCCCTTTTCGCAATATATATTTTAAACTTCGTTGGCATAGTTTCAGCCCAATTTAGCAAAGAATAGAATTAATGGAAAATTCTTAAAAATTGTCGATCGAATGTTGTGTGATGTATTTTAAGAATTATAAGGGCATGCAAAAGTAATTTCAATTTTATTCCATGTACCTTTAAATTTATATAAAAATAAATTAACAATACTAGTAAAGCTGCTAATACTACTACTATTTTCAAAAAATTTTGACTATATAATCTATCCTGAAAAGAAAATTTCATTTAAATTTCTTATTGTAAAAAATAAAAAAATTTCAATAAAATTTGCTATTGTAAAAAATAAGCAAATTTCAATAAAATTTAATATTAAATTTTTTTTAACGAGGTCTTCTTTTGAATTTGTTATTGTAAAAAATAGAAAAATTTCAATAAAATTTATTATAAGGAATAAAACAATTTAAATAAAATTTGTTATTGTAAAAAATAAACAAATTTTAATAAAATCTGTTATTAAATTTTTTTTAACGAGGTCTTCTTTTGAATTTGTTCTTGTAAAAAATAGAAAAATTTCAATAAAATTTGTTATTAATTTTTTTTAAACAAGGTCTTCTTTTGATTTTGTTCTTGTAAAAAATAGAAAAATTTCAATAAAATGTGTTATTGTAAAAATTAAAAGAATTTCAATAAAATTTATTATAAAGAAGAAAATAATTTCAATAAAATTTGTTTCATGGTAAAGAATAAGCAAATTTCAGTAAAATTTGTTATTAATTTTTTTTAACCAGGCCTTCTTTTGATTTTGTTCTTGTAAAAAATAGAAAAATTTCAATAAAATGTGTTATTGCAAAAAATAAAAGAACTTCAATAAAATTTATTATAAAAAATAAAATAATTTAAATAAAATTTGTTTTATTGTAAAAAATAAGCAAATTTCACTCAAATTTGTTATTGCAAAAATAAAAGAACTTCAATAAAATTTATTATAAAAAATAAAAGAATTTCAATAAAATTTATTAATAAAAAATAAAATATTTTCAATAAAATTTGTTTCATGGTAAAGAATAAGCAAATTTCACTAAAATTTGTTATTGCAAAAAATAAGCAAATTTCAAGAAAATCTTTTATTGCAAAAAATAGAAAAATTTCAATAAAATTTCTTATAAAAATTAAAACAATTTCATTAAAATTTCTTCTTACAAAAAAATTAAAAAAATATCAATGAAATAAGTTATTATGACATTTTTAAACTTTATGACATTTTTAAAAAATTTTATATCCCTACAATTAAGATTTTCAACTGCATTTTCCCCTTTTAAAATATTTTATTTTCATAAAAATGTTTTCAATCTCTTCACATAAACACACAATGTAGTAGAAAATGATGATGATGATGACGACGAAGAAAGAAAGAAAGAAAGAAAAGTCGAACGAATATTAAAAACAAAAGAAATAGACAATTCTTTTGTTCCAAAAAAATGTATTCGCGACAATTTAAGAAAGAAAAGAGGAGTAAGCAAACGAGCTTCTATTTTCTCTCTCTCTCTCTACGCCTTTCGACCCAGTTTTTCGCGAGTCTTTGCACAAATATATATATATATATATATATATATAAAATGTGAGACATTTTCCTCTGGATTGTTGAAACGGAAGTTAGATGTCGGATATCGTTGCGGACCTGCGGATAGTCTAAATGAAGCGAGAGAATGAACAAGTGAGTAAGAGAGAGAGAGTAAAAATACGCAAGCGCAAAATGTGCCCGCGTGTTCGTCAGGCGGTGTGCATGCAGGCGCGTCGTCGAAGAGGTTAGTGCGTGTGGGTGAGTTGCGAACCACTTCCTCCGGGGACGTGTGGTCTTCGAATAATCTGATACTCGTGTGCGATGCTCGACGAGGGACACCACTGCGGACAACGACGCGCACCGGCAAATAACCTCATAACCCCTCTCCCCCCACTCCACCGCCTCCCACCCCCAACTCTTCTCCAACCCACTTATATTTCAAGTCAATCGTCGCATGCACATTCATCCATCGGGATATTGTTATTTATAAATAAATAAATAAGTAAATAAAAAAATGTAAACAAAATTTACCAATTTGCAAATTACGATGACTATTTCTAATTCCATATCTAATTCCATTTCAAATTCCATTTCAAATTCCATTTCTAATTCCATATCAAATTCCATTTCAAATTCCATATCTAATTCCATTTCTATTTCCATATCAAATTCCATTTCTATTTCCATGTCTAATTCCATTTCTAATTCCATATCTAATTCTATTTCTAATTCCATATCTAATTCCATTTTTAATTCCATTTCTAATTCCATTTCTAATTCCAAATCCTACTTTGTTACAAAAAACAAAAAAACTTTGCGATTCGATCCATATTTAAGGTATTATTTCGCTGCAATTTGATATATTTAAGCTATTTATTAGTGTGTTAAAGAACAGAAAAGCGAAAAGCATATGCGAAAATAGTGCTACCAATAAAATAACTTGTTATAACATGTGAAAATTGTTAACAATGTCAAAACTGTCCGAATACATTGAATAAAAACTAGATTCTAGAAAAAGTGGTTAATTTCGAGGTTAGAACGCTAGCGCGCATGCCCAGCGCGCCAAAACACCCATTGGTCGCGAAATTGGCGCGCTTTTTTTGAATATACAATAGTAACAACCTAGAACACTCTTTAATTATTCCCATATTCGACTGCTTTTGGCTACACGGTAAATCGTTAGGTATTAAAATAACACCAAAATGGATTAAAATAACACTAAATTGAATTATTTTAATCCTTTTTGGTGTTATTTTAATACCTAACGATTTACCGTGTATGAATAGCAAAGACGAATTTAAAGCCTTTTAACTTTTATTTATTTATTATTATTTATTATTATTTATTATTATTTATTATTATTTATTATTATTTATTATTATTATTTATTTTTTTTATTTTTAACATTTATTTTTTAACTTTTTAACATTTTTTTTTAACTTTTAAAATTTTAGTATTCTAGAAATATGGTTAATGGTTTAATTTTATTTATAGTTGTGATAATGGGAGAAAATAAAAAGAATTTTGAAAATAGTGAGACTATATCGAAAAACAAGTTTCGTGGGACGATGTGCTGATTAAAAACAAAATACACTTTTGAAGGATTTCCTCGACAAGGATGAACGGTATTCGGTTGCAAGTGTGAGAATCCATCGGAAGTGGAAAATGCCTTTGTTCTTGTCACGTCACCAGTCGTTGATAGAGGATGTTGAATATCGAATATCCCATAAGAGAACTTATTTTTTTACCACCATTCTTTTTTATCCCACTCTGTCGCTCGCTATTTTCACTCTCTAAACACAAAGTCTCAATTTAGGCGCCTATTTTTTTCTAAATTAAATTAATTTCAGTGCTCAAGTTTAAAAAATTCGACAAAATTAGTTTCCTACTAAGTAGAAAAATAAAGTTTCAGCATAGACTTAATTTCTACTCAATTTCTAGTTTTTAATTTAGACTTAATTTCTAATTCTCATTTTTATTTAAAATTAAATTAATTTTAGTGCTTAAGTTTAAAAATTTCGACAAAATTAGTTTCCTACTAAAGTTGAAAAATAAAGTTTCAGTACAGACTTAATTTCTAATTCTCATTTTTATTTAAATTAAATTAATTTTAGTGCTTAAGTTTAAAAATTTCGACAAAATCAGTTTCCTACTAAAGTTGAAAAATAAAGTTTCAGTACAGACTGAATTTCTCCCTTTTCTACCAAATTCAATTCGGAAATGTACGTTTTTTTAAAAAATAATATCTGCCCAATATAAAAATTGGCAAAAATTTTTTTTCTAAAAGCAAAAAAATGATTAAAAATTAAAAAACATTTTTTTAAATTAAAACAATTTTTTACATTCAAAAAAAAATTTTTTTTAATACAATTTTCCCCTGCAGCGTTATCTCTATTCGCTCTCTTAATCTCTCGAGCATTTTTCGATAGCGAGCGATTCATTTGACAATATAAACCATCTCCTCTTTGGAGGAGAAGAATTAGGAGGGGTCCTGAGCGTCTGAGAGTCCAAAGTTTTTGGTCTTTTTGTATCCGCAGACTCTTTGGTCCATACCAGGGAATTTTTTTTTGTTTGCGCTTAGGCTCTGAGAGAGAAAGAGAGAGAGAGAGAGAGAGAGAGAGAGAGAGAGAGAGAGAGAGAGAGAGAGAGAGAGAGAGAGAGAGGAACTCTTTTCTCGGAAATTAATCCTTTTTCTTTCGTTTTGTTTACTCAAGACTTTGCTCCCAACAAAAATCAAGCTTATTGGCCTGGGACGAAATTCCAGGAGGGCAAAATTTTTATACAGCATGAAACAATGCATTTGCAGGTATATTTTATAGTTTTACAACCGAAAACTTTCTCTTCAAATTTCTGAAAATTTGTCTGGTAATTGTTTTGAAAAAAAAAACAGTTTTAAACTTTTCTGAAACTTTAGGAAATTGTCTGAAACTTTCAAACTATCTGAAACTTTAGGAAATTGTCTGAAACTTTAGGGAAAGTATTTGAAACTTTAGGAAATTATCTGAAACTACTGAAAAGTATCTGAAACTGCTGGAAATTATCTGAAATTGCTGGAAAGTATCTAAAACTTTGGAAAAGTATCTAAAACTTTTGGAAAGTATCTGAAATTTTTAGAACAATTCGAAAGTTACTTAAAACTATCAGAAACTGTTCAAAATAATGGAAAATTTTCCGAAACTATCTGAAATTGTTTGAAATTATCTGAAACTATTTAAAAGTTATTGAAACATTCTGAAAGTGTTTGAAACATTCTGAAAGTGTTTGAAACATTCTGAAACTGTTCGAAATTATCTGAAACTGTTTGAAACTATTTGCAATTGTTGAAAACAATCAAAAACTGCTTGAAAGTATTTAAAAGTACTTGAAACTATCTGAAACTTTTGGAAACTGTTTGAATCTGTTGGATAATGTATCTGAAACAATGTGAAACTACTTAAAAGTATTTAATATTTAAAACTATTTGAAAGTTACTAAAAACTATTCGCAATTAATAAAAAACACCAGAAACTATTTGAAAGTATTTAAAACTATTTGAAAACTATCTGAAACTTTACGAAACGATTTGAAAATTTTGAAGACAATCAGAAACTATCCGAAACTTTTTGAAACGATTTGAATTTTTTGAAAACTCTCCAAAACTATCTGAAACTGTTTTGAAACGATTTGAATTTTTTTGAAAACAATCAGAAACTATCAAAAAACGTTTTGTAGCGATTTGAAACGATTTGAAAGTTTTTGAAAACTATCTAAAACTTTTCGAAACGGTTTTAAATTTTTGACAACTATTCAAAACTATCCGAAACTTTTTGAAACGATTTGAAATTTTTTGAAAACAATCAGAAACTATTCGAAACTATTGAAAACGATTTGAAACTTTTGAAAACCATCGAAAACAGCAGAAAATTGCAAATTGTGCGAAAAAGAGAAAAATTCAAAAACTTTCCAACATATGAAAAATTCGGTTTTGATAAATAATGAAATAGACAGACACGAGTCACTTAATCGAGAATATTAACGTTCAAGTGACTTGAAAAACGATTGAGAGCGAAACAAACGTACGTTTCTGTTTGACCCTCGCCTCTTTGCTTCTAATGAACGCAATAATAACGGATGTCACACACTCATCCAGGAATGTAATATAATACTTTCTTCAAATATGACAATTTATAAACCCACAGAGAGAGAGAGAGAGAGAAAGAGAGTCCCCCAACATACTCCAAACTTTCAAATTCAAGGTCAACTTCTACACATTCAGTTTTCTATTTTTGCCATCATTTATCTCTAAACGTTAGTTTAATCAAAAAAATTTTTTTGTGACAAAAAACAGAAACAAAAGATACGAACAAAAAAAGTATACAACAAAAATAAATAAGAATAAAAGTATCAAAAAAGATGTTTAAAGATTAATAGAAACTTAATAAAAACCTAAGGAGAATTTAGTTTAAAAATGACTGACTAATGGATGAAGAAAGGATAAAATTTTTTTAAAAAATTGACGAAAATTTGAAAAAAAAACAATTTATCTCTCGAAAATTCGACTATCGTTTCAGTTACGATTTACTCTCTCTCTCTCTTTCAAAGACAACGCAAGTGTGTTGCTATTTTAAAAGGGGCACGCGAGAGGGTTTACTATTTTAGTACTCGAGTCGCTTTAAGGAAGCAAGAAACTAGCTGTTCAACTGTAATGCCTCATTATATATATTATCTCTAAATAGTTACTCTTTTTAGGGAAACAAATTTTTATTTTATCGCATTTTTTATAAATCGAATCAAAACTTTTCAACTTGAATTATAAGTTTCTATAAGGATAAAAACAAAAAAAAAATTTTTTCCCTAAATTATTGCAACTGTACAGCAAAATAAAAATTAGGCTTAAAAATTATAACATTTTAAAATTAACGTCTGGTCGCTTCTAACATCACTTTTATTTTAAGGTAGTTTTTTACTTTAAAGTAGTTTTTGAAACTTTAAAGCAGTTTTTTTTACTTTAAAGTAGTTTCTTTAATTAAAACCAGTTTTATTAGTTTAAAGTCGTTTTTTACTTTAAAGTAGTTTCTTTACTTAAAACTACTTTTATTAGTTTAAAGTAGTTTTTTTCTTATAGTAGTTTCTTTACTTAAAACTACTTTTATTAGTTTAAAGTAGTTTTTTTCTTATAGTAGTTTTTACTTTAAAGTAGTTTCTTTACTTAAAACTAGTTTTATTAGTTTAAAGTAGTTTTTTAATTTAAAGCAGTATTTTTACTTAAAAGTAGTTTTTTACTTTAAAGAAGTTTTATTATTTTAGAGTAGTTTGATTACTTTAAAGTATTTTTTACTTTGAAGTAGTTTTTTTACTTATAGTAGTTTTTACTTTAAAGGAGTTTCTTTACTTAAAACTAGTTTTATTAGTTTAAAGTAGTTTTTTAATTTAAAGCAGTATTTTTACATAAAAGTAGTTTTTTACTTTAAAGAAGTTTTATTATTTTAAAGTAGTTTGATTACTTTAAAGTATTTTTTACTTTGAAGTAGTTTTATTAGTTTAAAGTCGTTTTTTAATTTAAAGCAGTATTTTTACTTAAAAGTAGTTTTTTACTTTAAAGAAGTTTTATTATTTTTAAGTAGTTTGATTACTTTAAAGTAGTTTTTTCTTTGAAGTAGTTTTTATTTAAAAGTAGTTTTTCATGTTAAGGTTTTATTTTTACTTTAAAGTAGTTTTGACTTTGAAGTAGCTTTTTTAACTTTGAAGTAGATTTTTTCTGAAAAGTACATTTTTATCTTCAAAGTATCAAATTGATACCAAATTGATACTAATTTGGATTAAATTCGTAACAATTTGGATCAAAATCATACGAAATTGGATCGAATTCATACAAATTTGGATTGAATCCATACCAATTTGGATCAAAATCATACCAATTTGGTTCAAATTGATGCACTAAAAATGTAGCTCAATTTTTATTTATTTTTATTTGAACCAAATTTTCGGTATCAATTTTTATTTGAACCAAATTTTCGGTATCAATTTTTATTTGAACCAAATTTTCGGTATGAATTTTTGACTTGATCCACATTTTTGGTATCAATTAGTTGAAAATTCGATACTTTGAAATTAACAGTGATTTACACTCCGTAAATTTTTTTGTAAATTTTAAAAACTTAATCTATTACAGCCCCTTTCTTCAGTAAATTTTCGAATTTACCGTTTTTTTTGCGCGAAATTTCGGGGAAATGAGGAAAAATAAGAAGAATTTTCAATGAAACGAAATTTTAGTCCGGAAACTGGAGATGCGAAAGAGCGCAAATCGGGGTGGGTTGACGGTGCACATGTCAGACAGAATAAATAAAAAGGGAAAAAGTTCTCATTTAAAGAATCTCGCTCTTGCCGTAAACATCTGCTAGGCGAGAGAAGCACGTTTTTGACAGTGACTCTCAATCGGCAAAGTTCCCGCGTTAACAATTCCATGGGCGGGAATCTTCTCAACGTGAGAAGACCATATTACTGGCCCTCTCTTACTCTCTCTTATTATCTTTCTCTCTTTCTTACTCTCTTTTTCTCTCTTACTCTCTTATTCTCTTTTTCTCTCTTACTCTCTTATTCTCTTTGTCTCTCTTATTCTCTTTTTCTCTCTTACTCTCTTATTATATTTCTCTCTTTCTCACTCTCTTTTTCTCTCTTACTCTCTCACTCTTTTACTCTCTTGTTCTCTCTCTCACTCTCTCTTTTTTCTTTTTCTCTCTCACTCTCTCTCTTTTTCTCTCCTTTTCCATCTCTTCATCATGCTCTCCTTCTGTCCTCGTCCGAACCGAACATCGCCGCAGTGGCTTCTCTCTCAACGAGGGTCGAGAGAGGCTCGATTTTAGTTTCGTGCATGAGAACGGAAAGAGAGGCCCCAAAAAGCAGGCAGCTGCAGTTCGGTAACCAACAAAGACCCAAACCCGCTTGTTCTGTCGGTCTTTTCATTTTTCACTCAAAAATCTTATTTCAAAAATTAAACATAAAAAAAAAGAATTCCCAAATAAAAACAGGTCCCCAAAGTTATAGCATCGACGCCAATTGTAAAGTTTCAATTTTCAACAAATTCCAACTTTCAAAATTTGAATTAGTAAAAATGTTTACTAATTTGAATTAGTAATTGACTTTTTCCTTTTAAATTAGTAAAGTTTACTAAGAAATTAGTAGAAATGACTATTTATTAGTAAGCTTCACTAAGAAATTAGTAGAAATGACTATTCTTACACGGTAAATCGTTAGGTATTAAAATAACACCAAAAAGGATTAAAATAATCCAATTTAGTGTTATTTTAATCCATTTTGGTGTTACTTTAATACCTAACGATTTACTGTGTTAGTAAGATTTACTAAGAAATTAGTAGAAATGATTACTCATTAGTAAAAAAAGTCTTATTTGCACCGATTTTACTCAAGGATGTCAAATTGATACAAAAAAACGTGTCAAAATATTTTCGAAACAAGTTCTTATTCGTTTTTTTGTCTCAATTTGACATTTTTAGAAAAACAGTGATTAGGGCATTAAGGAACATTGGCCAAAAGGAAGCGTTTTTAAAACAACAAAAAACTCATTTTTTAAGATCATCTATTTTTGATTCTTGGTTCAAAGATCTTTGCTCTAGAGACACTGTTAACTCAAAAGTATCGAATGGCAACGAATCGATACCAAAAATATGGATCAAATGAAAAATTAATCCACATTTTTGGCAACAATTTGATTCACTTTAGTGTCAATTTTGTACTTTCAAAAAAACTGTGGATTCTTGTTTAAAAGGCTTTTTTTAAAATATTCTTGATAATAATAAATAATAATAATATTATTAATAATATATATAATAATAATAATAATAATAATAATAAAAAAATATAATATAAAATATAATATTATTATATCATTATTATTATTATATTATTATTATTATTTATTTATTATTATTATATTATTATTATTATATCATATAATATTCTTAATAATATTCTTTCTAAAAATGTCAAAATGATACGCAAATGGATCAAAATAATTCAAATATGAAGATCAAATGATGATTTGATCCACTTGTTGACATCAATTCGTTGCAATTTGACACTTTTTAGGTAACAGTGTGTTTAAAGGATCTTTTTTTAAAAGATTCTTGTTTAAAAGATCTTTTTTCGAAAGATTCTTGTTTAAAAGATCTTTTTTCGAAAGATTCTTGTTTAAAAGATCTTTTTTCGAAAGATTCTTGTTTAAAAGATCTTTTTTCGAAAGATTCTTGTTTAAAAGATCTTTTTTTAAAAGATTCTTGTTAAAAAGATCTTTCTAAAGCCTCTAGTTTAAAAGATGCTTTTTTGAAATATCCTATTCGAAAAGATTTTTTTTTTAAAGATCCCTTTTGAAAACAATTTTTTTTAAAGTTTCCTTTCTTAAAACAACTTTTTTTATCTAAATGATCCTCATTTTAAAAATTCTTTTCCGCACATATATAATGCGCACCTCCTCATATCGAGAACAATAATAAAAACAAGAGACAGTGAGAAATGTTTCTTTAAAAAAAAAAAAAAAAATACAAACACAATTTTTCCATTCAAGTCAATAGCCTGGACAGGAAATTCTTAATTTTTGCGGTCAAATTTTGTGGTATTGCGCGAAGAAAAGAGGACGGTTTCAGTCAAAAACTCTCCTGAGAACCCTAAAGAACCGGAAGTTTCCACCTTTCGTGCGCAATGGCCTCGTTTTTTAAACGTATAGTGACACAAAAGAAATATGTATATATATACCCATCACTGAGCCTCTTATTTTCGAAACGAATTGCTATATAAAAAAAAGAGAAAAAAAAATTTCCAAACGCTCATCCATTCCAATAAATCGCCATTTATCGAAAACTATCATCAATTTTCGCCTTTTGAAAATTTATAAAAGGAAATCACTGTAAACTCAACCCTAACTTTTCTATTTAGAACCTAGGTCAGTTTTCCTTTTGAGGCGCGGAAAATTTCCAAGATTTTAAAGACTTTTCTAAAAAAAAAAACTAGCAATTTTAACTCAAAGTGACTCAGCAGTTCTCGAAAGAATGAGTTACGACTAATATTTCTTTTTACACTTGAACACTTTTGGGGCTAAAAAGAAAAGGTGCTTAAAGGTTCCCAAGGTTCCTAAACACGTTAAACTTGTGGTTCAACATTTTGCGATAAAAACTACAATTTCCCCCCCAAAAAACCCCTCATTTCTTCAAAACTAGATTCGCGCCTGAGTTTAACTGATAAAACTTTCCCAGTTGACACATAAGTGTGTATAGAATAGTGTATTGCAAAACCACGAAAAAAAAATATATATATATCGCCAGATATATTTCAAATTCATTCATTGTTCTCATCAAATCTTAATAATTTCAAGTTTTTTTTCGGCCTAGACGACGAAAAATAGATAAGTGACAATCTTTGATTATAAGAACGAGCTCTCTCGAGAGGGTGATGTTGAAAGAATTGAAAATTTCATAAGAGAAAGAGAGAAACAGTCAGCCATGCCACCCACTCGTCGTCTCATGCATAGCACAATAACGACTACCGAGTCCTGTATATTCATTGCAATTGGTGACGTGTATACGTAAATCGTTTACGGTGTGTCTCACAGTCTGCAGCCAAGCGTCAGTTTTCTCTCTGCTGAAGTCTAGTCTCGAACAAATGCAGACAATCGGTTAAAAAAATTTACATTATGTTTCAGATTTTATGTTTTTATCATTTCTTGCATTTTTAGACCCCTGGGTGACATTTTTGGGTTTTTTAGGCCCTGAGTGTCGAGATTTTTGGGTTTTTAAGACCATGGGTGTCAGTTTTGGGTTCTTTAGACCCTAGGAGTCAATTTTGGGTTTTTAAAACCATGGGTGTCAATAATTTTTTGGTTCTTAAGAACCTGGGTGTCAGTTGTGGGTTCTTTAGACTCTAGGAGTCAATTTTGGGTTTTTTAAACTTGGGTGTCAATAATTTTTGGATTCTTAAGACCCTGGGTGTCAGTTTTGGATTCTTTAAACCCTAGGAGTCAATTTTGGGTTTTTTAAACCTGGGTGTCAATAATTTTTTGATTCTTAAGACCCTGGATGTCAGTTTTAGGTTCTTTAGAACCTAGGTGTCAACAATTTTGGATTTTGTAACCCTAGGTGTCAATAATTTTTGGATTCTTAAGACCCTGGGTGTCAGTTTTGGGTTCTTTAGACCCTAGATGTCAACAATTTCAGGTTTCGTAACCCTGGGTGTTAATAATTTTTGTATTTTTTAATACCTTGGATGTCAATAATTTTTTGTGTTTTTAAGACCTTGTCGGCCTTTTTGAGTTCCTTGAGAACATAAAGACCATGAATTTGATCGACTTTTTCGATTTCAATTTGTCGCAGACTTTTATGTTTCAAGAGTTAAGAGTGAATTGTAAATTTTGCACCTATATTTCCTTATGTGTATGTATATGGAAAGAACAGCGGAAAATTCTTGGAGATTATCATTGACAAGTGTAAAGATTGTCCATAAAGCTCTAAAGTTCGTTCACTCGTGCACATGAGGCTATAGTTTGACTTTAAGGCCATAGCAATCTGTCTATATGTGTAATTTTCTATTTATAACACAACACCCCGGGGAGTAAGAGAGAACATACACTATTACATTGTTACGACAACATTTTGATCCGTTTAGATTCTTTTCTCCTTCAAGTTACAATTCAATGTTTCATTCGAATTTCGAGAATAATCTGGAAATTTCTAAAAAGAAGAAAATCATTAATTCTATTGGAAATTTTTTTTTAATTTATTAATTTATGCTTAGACTTTAGATTCGGGGTTCTTAAATCTTAGTTTTTTTGTTAAATTCGATTTAAGGCTTTAACTTTTGGTTTAGGCTTTATGTTTCTTAATTCTTTTTTTAAATTTTCATTTTAGGCTTGGACTTTAGGTTTAAACTTTAGGTTAAGGTTTCTTGTTAATAAGGTTTTGAAAATTTCACTTTAGGCATAGACTTTAGGATAAAACATTAGGTTTAGGCTTCATGTTTCTTAACTTTTTTTTAAATTTCACTTTAGGTTTGGACTTTAGGTTTAAACTTTAGGTTAAGGCTTCTTGTCAATAAGTTTTGAAAATTTGAAAATTTCACTTTAGGCTTAGACTTTAGGATAAAACTTTAGGTTTAACTTTCTTTTAGGCTTCTTGTTTCTTAACTTTTTTTTTTTAAATTTCACTTTAGGTTTGGACTTTAGGCTTAAACTATAGGTTAAGGCTTCTTGTCAATCAGTTTTAAAAATTTTTAAATTTGACGTTTTCACTTTAGGCTTAGACTTTAGGATAGAACTGTAGGTGTTTAGGCTTCTTATTTCTAAGTTTAAAATAAATCGACTAGAGGCTTAAACGTTTAGATTAGGCTTCATTTTTTTAAAAAAATTGACTTCAGGCTAAAACATTAGGTTTAGACCTCTTGCTTCTTATTATTTTTAAAAATTAAACTTTAGGCTTCAACTTTCTGTTCAGGCTTCTTCTTTTTCCAAATTTTTATAAAATTTCCCGTCAGGCTTAGACTTTAGGCTAAAACATTAAGTTTCGGCTTCTTAATTTCTAATTTTTTATTAAACTTGACCTTAGACTTTAGACTAAAACATTAAGTTTAGGCTTCTTCTTTCTTAATTTTTTTTGTGAATTTGACCTCAGGCTTAGACTTTAGGCGAAAAACTCGAATATAGGCATCTTATTACCCATTTTTCTTTTAAAAAAAAGAAAAAAATTTGACGTCAGGCCTAGACTTTAGGTTTAGACCTCCTGGTTCTTAGTATTCTTAAAAATCTGTCTTTAAGGCTTTAAATCTACATTTAAACCTCTCGTTTCTCAGCTTTTTTAAAATTTGACATTAAGCTTAAACCTTATGGCTATTTTACTTAAATAAGGACAAATCTGATCTAACAAGTAACCAACACTAAAAATTTAAAAACTTCAAATCTAAAATTACTTCTAGATTTACAAATTATACTTTTATAATTTAGAACATATATAATGTTTTTAAAATTATTTTTTTTTTCTAAGACACCCTCCGCGTTTCCGGAGAAACGTCAAGGTCGACGAGATATTCCACTCGGTTCACTCTCCGATGATTTAACAACTTCGATAAGTGCTCGTGATATTTCCAAAGTAACGTCATCGTCCAGCAGCCGGCATGGCGAGTAGTCTGGGCGACAGAGGCGCTCATTACATCTTCCGGTTCGATAGAATAAGAGAGAAAGAGACCTCAAGACCCAATATAGTGTATATTTTAACAAAACAGAGAGAGAAAATAATAAACTTCCAACAAATGGCCACATCCTCATAATAGAAGAGCGTATCAAACTCATTCAAATTCATTACTAGTTCGCCACACCATTATGTCATTCACTACAGAACAAAAAAAAAAAAAAAAAAGCCTTCTTATCTTAGTTCTCAACTCTTAAATTTACTCCTCTGGCTAGATTACAAGTTTCATTTTACATAAAAGTGATCTTTTTGATGATTTTTTGGAATTTGTTGTGAAATTAAGTCTGTTTTTAGTTCTTTTTGAGGTTTTTTGGGGGTAAAAAGGGTTTTTTTTTGTTTAAAATAGGGGCAAAAGAGGGCTTCCCTTCTAAAAAGGGGGTAAAAGGGGTTTTTCTCTTAAATATAGGGATAAAAGTGGTTTTTTTCTAAAAAGGGGGTAAAAGGGGTTTTTATCTTCAAAATAGGGGTAAAAGAGGTTTTTACCTCTTTAGGGCTTTTTTTTATGGGTAAAAGGAGTTTTTCTTTTTAAAATATGGGTAATAGAGGGTTTTTCTTCTATAAAGGGGGTAAAACGGGTTTTTTTTCTTTAAAATAGGGGCAAAAGAGGGTTTTACTTCTAAAAAGGGGGTAAAACGGGGTTTTTCTCTTTAAAAAAGGGGTAAAAGCGGTTTTTTTTCTAAAAAAAGGGTAAAAGGGGCTTTTATCTTTAAAACAGGAGTAAAAGAGGTTTATACCCCTAAAAAGGGGGTAATAAAGATTTTTACCCCTAAAAACGGGCAAAAGAAGTTCTTACCCCCTGAAAAATAGCTAAAAGGCCTTTTTACCCCTAAAAATAGCCAAAAAGGGTAATCAACAGCCTTATTCACCCCTAAAAAGGGAGTAAAACAGGATAAAAATGCAAATTCTTCAAATGGAAAGCGAGTTTGGTATTCCGAGGACATTCCTCGTCCTGGGATCGTGTGAAAAAATAAGGGTTTTGAGATCGAGTATTGCGAAACAATTCTCACATATATATTTACATTTATAAACTCGAATCGATAAGACGCATTAAAAGTTCAGTTGTGTTAGAATCGTACGCAAACGGCGCTAAGAGACTTTTGTCTGTGTGTGTGCCATGCCAATGATTCATAATGCTGAATATGTCAAACTGGTTTTCGACTCGTATATTATAAGAAAAAGGTTCCTACACAATGCTTCACCCCTTCCGTCATTGCATGATTCTTCAATTCAAGAAACACTTTCTAAGCCCCCGAAAAGAAATCTTTCGAGTACAAACTCCCAGAGATCGACTCTATAGTTAATTCGCCTCATTTTTCCATTTTGAATATGAATTCTATATTCAAAATTTAGAAGAATTTGTTTAGAAATTATTAAAAAAGAAGAAAAAATTTTATATGGAGAATGGTTATGCTTAATCCAAAAAAGTATTTTTCGGGAACTCTTGTCGAAGTGGGTAAGGCCAATATAGGGGAGGAGTATAAACAATAAAAAATAAAAAAAAAAGAATAAGAATAAGAAGAAAAAGAAGAAATAGAAGTAGAAGAAGAAGAAAAAGAAGAAAAAGAAGAAGAAGAAGAACGAAAATCAGAACACTATTTGAAATTTTCTAGAAAACTATTTGCCATTTGACTGTAAATATTAGCCACCCGATTTGTTCAGCTCGTTTAGTAGTCGCAACCTCCTTATTCCTTCGGCTTCGCACCTATTTCTTCAATCGATACCGACTCTCAAAATTAACTTGACCTCCTTCCGAGCAAAATCACTAAAGCAATCTTCTCTCTCCCTTTTCTCTCTTTCTTTTCAAAGAATTGCAAAATTTTGAAATATTTGAATTTTTTTTCAAATATTAAGCATCGAATGGAAAAGTTGATTAATGTTATAGTACTATAGCGATTAATAAATAGGGAAACGAAGAAAAAGAAGAAAATTGCAACAGCTGTAAAAATTGCGGAAGAATAACACAAAAGTTTTTGAGCAATGTTGTAAGAAAGGAGGTTATTCACCTCCTACTCTCCTCCTTTTCTCACTCGATGCGATGTTAAATTTATCAAATGAAAAAGTATCTCTCTTTAGCGCGAGATTGTTGTCCAAGGTCGAACCCAACTCGTTGGCTTTGAACCTCACACTTTATGTGTGACTGGGATTTGAGATTTGAATTTTGAAAATTAGAAAGGAAGGATAAAAAAAAATTGTTTCGCGAAACGACCGGATGTGACAGAGACGAACGAACGTGACGTGATTGGTCAATGGCACGCGTAATCGAGCTTCACACTCCACGCTCAGTGTATATGTATTTTCAAACACTGGATATTTACTGGAAAAATTCTTTTTACTTTAAGTAACTAAAACTCGATCGCCAAGATTGAAATCTTTTTCGAAAAAATTGTTACCACAGGATTATAGTTTTAACTAATTTTACTTTTTTTCCAAAAAAAGACGAAATTTTGTAAACGGGCCTTTATTCCCCCCCCACAATTTTTCAAATCTTCAACTTTCACGAACAATAATTTAAAACATCAAGCCCTTATCTTTATTCCATCAAAGCCCACTTCTAATTTTTCGTATATCAATCCACGTTCTCTAGATTGGATATAAAAATAATTTTTCGTTCAAGGTCCATAAGGTCACGTCCCTGGAAGCATTAGAATTCTGATCAGGAGCGGATTACTTAAGAAAATGAAGACAAGAGAGAGAGAGAGAGAGAGAGAGAGAGAGAGAGAGAGAAAAGAACTTAATACGGAATTTTTAATTTCTATGGATATACGAAAATATCAAAGCGACGACAAACGTATTTTTCGAACCGAATAAAGAAATTCAGAGAATTATAAATGTTGAATTATGGTCAGAGCAGAGTTTGAAATTCTCTCTTGAAAAAAAAAAATGAGACGAGGATGAATGTAGAAAAAAAAATTATGTGCCGGCCACGTGTCGATGGCGCTTATTTCCTAACCCAAAATCGTACGTTGTTTCGCCTTTCTGTGAACGACTATATACAAGATTTAATCGCTGTGCAAATTCAATGTTTCATAATGAATAATTACTTTCATCGTTGTCGTTCGCATACTTAAGTCATAATATGATAATGAACTTAAATTTCTATCCCTAAGCATTCGGTTAGTTTTTTCTCTTTCTTAAAATTAGGTATCGTTCTTTTTTTAATTTTTAATTTTTTTTTAAATAATTTAAAATTTTTAATGTTTAAAAATAATTTTTAATTTTTAGATTTTTAAAATTATTTTTAAAAAGAATTTTTAATTTTTTTAAATTACTTTTAAAAAGAATTTTTAATTTTTTTAAATTACTTTTAAAAAGAATTTTTAATTTTTTAAAATTACTTTTAAAAAGAATTTTTAATTTTTAAATAAAATTAAAACGTCTAAATTAAGGCACTGGGTCTATATAAGGCCCAACCTATAAGCTTATCAAAGTAGAAAAAAATTCATAAACTTTAAAAAGTGAGTCAAATTTAGGGACATTTTTCGATTTCTACTCAAAAAGCCGAACATAACCTCTAAATGAAGGCACCTCACGTGGCCTAAGGCCGAACGTTAAAAATAGCAATTTTTTAAACAGATTTTGGAAAAATAATTCAATTTTCGATATTTGAATAAAAAAAAGCAAACATAACCTCAAAACAAAGGCATCTTACTGGGTCCATAAGGCCAAACTTATAAAAGTGGAAAAAATTCATAAACTTCAAAAAGGGTGTCAAATTTAGGGACATTTTTCGATTTTTATCTAAAAAGCCGAACATAACCTATAAATGAAGACACCCCACGAGGCTTAAGGCCGAACCATAAAAATAGCGATTTTTTTTACAAATTTTGGAAAAATAATTCATTTTTCGATATTTGAATAAAAAAGGCAAACATAACCCCTAAATGAAGGCTAATTTTAGCCCCTAAAAAATAGCCCCTAAAATGGCTATTTTTATGGTTCGGCTTTAGGCCTCATTAGGTAATGAGGCCTAAAGCCGAACCATAAAAATAGCCATTTTTTTTAAATTTTAGAAAAATGATCCAATTTTCGATATTTGAATAAAAAGAAGCAAACATAACCTCTGAGCAAAGGCATCTTACAAGGCCATCAATGAGACAAGGAAAAGTTTTTATAATCACACAAAGTTTTCAATGAACGAAGACACGTGTTCTTACAGAGTGACTTAACGTTTCTAATTCTTTTTTTTTCACTTTCCGACCCTATTCACTTGTAATTAATAATTATTATAAAAATTTCTAATTTGCACGTAGCTAAAGTTTCGAACGTTCAAATGAACGAAATTTTTGTCCACCTTAATTTTTTTTTAGAAAATTACCATCTAAAAATAAATGATTGAAATTAAATTCAACAATATTTAGTTCGGAATTAATTTGTTTTAATCTAAAAAAAACATGTTATAAAGAAAAACAAATTAGAAGGGAAAAAAATATTGCTATTCATTTGCACGTTCGAAACATGAGGAACATTTAAAAATTGGCAATTTTTTTTGGGGGAAAAATGACTTCAAGAGGTTACGTTTCGTATATTAATGGGGGAATTTCGCCAATAAAGGTACATTTACACTACATTTTCGGAAGCAAAAGATAAAATGAAAAATAAAACCTTTCGAAAATAAAATTGAAAATGTTCTGGACAAAATGGAATAACGCAATGGCAAATTTATTTCGTTCTCGGGACAAATTTATTTCACTATATTTGTAGAAAATAAAAGTCGATTTAGTAACTTTAGGTATTAGTTTGGGATTAAATAACAATTTTACAAAAATCGTATCGAATAACGAAAATTGAAACTAATATACAAAAAAAAACTACTTGAAAATAATAACTAAAATCTAGTATTTTTAGATTAGAACTCTAAACTCAATTTTATTTCTCGGAAAAGAATATACTTACACATAGACACTGATCAAGGTTACGAGTCATCGCCCTCATCGGTTTAGTCACAAAAATACAAGTCTTATACACACCAAATAGGAAACAAAATTATCAAAATTAATTTTACTTTCGATTTTCCCTTTCTTTTCGCAGCTTTTGCAATTTTCGCAACAAACCAAAAAGTGGAATTTTTCCTAAAAGTCACTTGTTATGTAAAACAGTTGGAAAATAGTCGACAAACGGATGTGACAAGTTTCCCATATTCTCAGTTGATAAAGTACGTGACCTTTTCGTCATTAGAAAAATTCGTTTTTCCTCGCCCAGAATAAAATTTTTCTTTAAAAAGCGTGGGAATTTGAAAAATTCGAAAATAAGAAAAATAAAATGGAAACGAGTTTAGTTTTCTATTATCTAATCACATTGTATGTAAGTGTGTCTGTGTGTATTTATTGTAACCAACAGTCCGACAATTCGCAGAGTCCTCGTCCTTATTCAGCGTTTTAAAAACTTTATTTCTCAGCTTACATTTAGGATCTAATATTCGATTCCAAGAGCAGACGGTTTTATCAAGTGTTATGTATATAGAATATGAGAGTTTAATTGAATCATTTCTCGAAATTTATCGCTCTTTATTCGAACTTTAATTAGAGAAGAAAACAAAGAGAATAAGCACATAACCTAGAAAAAAAACAATTTCTCTCCACGAGCAAAACGTAGGATTTTACGTTATTGAAAATAACCGATTGAAAGTGAAAATAAAAGGAAAATATTCGGGAAAAATACTTTTGTATTTGAGGGGAAGAAGAAGAATAATAATAATAGTAATTAAAATAAATAAAACGACCGTTAATATACACACGAGTGTCTACACTACTGTTTACTGCGAGTGTTGCGCAACTTGTTCAAACAAAATTTTCCTCAAATAAATTCGGAGAGTTGGTTGAAAATTTTGAAAAGGAAAAATTTTTGTTTCAGTTTTCTCTTATGGGAATATTGTGAATTTTTTTTTTCTTCTTACCTTGTCTGCCGACAATTTCGGCCACGTGCTCGCTGCTTGGCACCGGTACGCATTCAGTCATGTTCTGGCTTTTTTTCGAGCGTGCCTCCTCAAAGACATTAGTTGGAGTTGTTTGCATGGCGTCTGGATCATTTGGCGAGCCACTTCCGGTTCCGCTTCCCGATCCTGGACATCCAGTGCCTTCAAGTCCAAGCATTGAAAGTTCAAAGGCAAGTTGCAGTGCTCTTTGCTCTTCCAATGAGCCGGCACCCGCACCATTTGAACCGCGGTCCATTTCGCTGAATAAACTTGTCGGCATTTTTTAATCTCTTCAAAAATTTAACCAAAAATAAAACTGAATTTTCTCGAGAGAAATTAAAAACACTTTTTTCACCGAAAAAAAACAACGTTTTCTACACAATTTGATAGATAGAGAGAGAGAGAAAGATATAGATTTGTATTTTCTGTTCAAAAATGATTTCCTCAGGAAATTTTTGTTTGAGTAATCACGTAGAAAAAGCGATGCACTTTTTTTGTTGTATAAAAATAAATTAATTCACCACCTTTTTTTTTTTATCTCGAGTATAATAACTATTATTCTTTTTTTTCCGGGAATGAAGTACACACAGTGCGCGGCGTCGTCCTTTCTCACAAGAAAAAAGGATCAAAAAAATTTTCCTCTGTTTTCTTTCTCGAAAAAAAAACAGTGTCGTCTTAATGTGTTTTGTTCAAGACTCGTTTTGTTGTCTCGTTTGCCGCTTGTTCGTTTTCTTTTTTTCTCCAACAATTAAATCGCGAGTGTATTTTAAGTGACAATAAAATTTTTGTTTGTTTATTTGTTATATTACTTTGTAGTATTATTTTATTGTGCAATGATTACGTTGGCTTCGTCAACGACTGACTGAAGCAGTGTCGCGCGACTAAAAGCTTTACTTTGGGAAACGCGTACAACTACTCTTAACACTCGTATACCACTGCGACTAACTGCGGACTGCGGCGGCTCGACCGGCAATCCATGTGCCGGACGCCGGGTTTCCAAGGCTCCCATTGGTGCGCGCCAACTTTCCCCACCAAATAATTCGTGACTACATTCGGTTGTAATCGTTTTGTCTCGTGCTTCTTCGGCGCAAGTTCCTCGTCCTCTTCGTTTTTCGCGCAGGCATGCATACACACACATAGGGGAGGCTTGTTTTTTTTTGGGGAAAGAAAAAAGTTTTTCCCTCCCTTTTTCTTTTTTCTATTAACGTTTTTCTGATTAGTGTATATAAAAATTTCACACATTCTGAGTTAATAATTTCAAGATAAGTATATTTTAATTATTATCTATTTTTTGAGAAAAATAATACTGATTTATTTAGTTTTATTTTGTATATTTTGTTTTAGTTTGTTTTATTTTATTTTGTTTATTTTGTTTTATTTTTAGGTGCAGCAGCGTTTCATCTTTAAACATCTGCAGTCGGAATACTATAAAGATAATTTTTTCTCGCATTAAATATGGTAATTATAAACATACTTAAAATAGTTTAAGTGTTTTAATAGATAATGGAATAACTTTAAGTGCCACCAACCTGTATAATCGACGATTGTAAGTATACTCCAATTTTCATATTTTTCTCATTCATAATAACTGAGGTTATGTTCTGGTATTTTAATGTTTCTTTATTTTCAGATTTTTGTAGGTGCTTGATATGAAAAATCCAGTTTTAAAAGGGTAAGTACTTATGCCGTGGGACTATTTTGTCAAATCTAATGTTGAATATTAATTCAAAATTAGATTTGACAAAATCGTAACGGCATCGAATTGTTCCTTAAATAAATTAGTAGCAGTAGTTCAGTTTTAGTTAAGTTTTACTAGTTCTTTAGTTAATTGCACGTTTAGTTTGTGGTAAGTGACTAAAAATGAAAATTATGCTAAATGAAGTTTATGTCAAAAGAACTTTATACTAAATCATGAATAATTATGCCAAGGGACTATTTTGTCAAATCTAATCTTGAATATTAATTTTAAATTAGATTTCAAAATTAGATTTGACAAAATAGAAACAGCACCAAATTGTTCCTTAAATAAATTAGTAGCAGTAGTTATAAGTTTTAGTGACAAATTACTAGTTCTTTAGTTAATTGCATTTTTAGGTTATGATAAGTGACTAAAAATGAAAATTATGCTAAATGAAGTTTGTGTCAAGAGAACTTAATACTAAGTCATGAATATTATGCCAAGGAACTGTTTTGTCAAATCTAATCTTGAATATTAATTTTAAATTAGATTTCAAAATTAGATTTAACAAAATCGAAACAGCACCAAATTGTTCCTTAAATAAATTAGTAGCAGTAGTTATAAGTTTTAGTTAAGTTTTACTAGTTCTTTAGTTAATTGCATGTTTAGGTTGTGGTAAGTGACTAAAAATGAAAATTATGCTAAATGAAGTTTATGTCAAAAGAACTTTATACTAAATCATGAATAATTATGCCAAGGGACGATTTTGTCAAATCTAATCTTGGATATTTATTTAAAATTAGAATTCAAAATCAGATTTGACAAAATTTGAAGCAGCGCCGAATTGTTACTTAAATAAATTAGTAGCAGTAGTTCAGTTTTAGTTAAGTTTTACTAGTTCTTTAGTTAATTGCATGTTTAGGTTGTGGTAAGTGACTAAAATACTAAAGTAGATCAATGTCAATACAACATAAAAAAATAATTTTAATACAAAAATGGTAACGTTAAAAATTCTATACATGGAAAAAAGATAAAAGTCCTATTAAAGATACGGTTTTAAGAACAAGTCAAATGAAAACATTAAGTTAGTGAAAAATTCCAGTATGTATATCGAATTCTTTATTTATAGACAAGTTTATTGGAAAATTATAATACGCTATTAAAAATACGATTGTATGACGATTAAGATTTTTGTTTCGAATTAGACTAAATTTAAAATTCTCTACTCCAGTACTTAGTAGGCTGCCAAATTTCGCGTGAATTTGACTCTTTTTTTAAAAAAATCCTAACCTTAAAATTTTCCTATTTCTTATCTTCTCGAGTCTGAACAACGTTTTTCAACATTTGAAAATTCAAAATATATGTAAACGTCGTTTAAAAGATCTATTTTTTCTCTCTGTCTCTTTTTTTTGTAGAAAAATTTATAGAAAGACAAGAGGAGTTGAATTATCGTGAGAAGCGCGTGCGTGATGGCCGGGCAAAGAGCCACAGTTCGATGTCCTTTGAATAAAGTTCCAGAAGCTGCTTTTGAACTGAAAATCATTATTGGCATATTATCACAATATATATATATATATATATATATATATATATATATATATATATATATATATATATATATATATATATAAAAGTGTGTGTAAATTCATGTATGTATACGTATATAATATTGTATATATAAAAGTATATGTATATTATACGCGAATTTACAAAATTAACTTCCCAGCCTCTCTAAAATACCCTCTTTGCTCTAAAAACTTCTAGTTCACACTTAATTACTTATTTATAAACTGAAATTTATAAATAAATAAATAGTAATTATTTGGATAGTTGTTATTTTTTTGGGGCAAAAATTAATAAAAGCATTACAATATTTCAAAAACAGGCGCACAAACACACTTATACTATAGATGATGTATGTTATTATAGTAGCGAATAAGTGTATCTAGACACCTGCTTCTGCGTCTTTTGCAAATTCATTAAGAATGATACACATGCGTCTTTTTTTTTGCTTATGTGATAAATGTCAGCGGTTCTTAACATTATTTCTCATTCTTCGAGAAAAGCTGATTAGATTAAAACCACTCCACGTGTTTAGTATTTATTTTAATTATGTATATAAAGCAATCCATTTCTCTATTTAGTATATACCTCGCAGTTTTCGTGACTTACTCTCAAGAACTAAATCAAACTAAATAATTCAATTTTTTTTGTAGAAATTGACTAATTTTCTGGAGATTTTTTTATTTATTAGTTTTTATTAAGTATTTATTATTAATGTTTTATTAAAGTTTATTAAGGTTTATTAAGGTTTATTAAGGCGGTGTCAAAGTCGATTGGATTTTTGCATTGAGCTTCAATGGGAAAATCCCATCGACTTTGACATCCCCTTAAGGTTATTTTTTAAAAATAATTATAGATTTCTAGAAGGTTTTACACCGAAATTGTTGAAAATATTCCACAACTATTTTTTTTTAATTTTTGAATTCATATAAATGTACTTTTGTATGATGTATAATTGAATGTTTTGAAATAATTGAAATTTTCAAATGATAAATTGTTTTAAATTAAATTTTCGTAAATTTTGATTATTTTCAACAGTTTTTTTAGAGTTTTATTGAATTTTTTGCAATAAGTAATGAATGTAAGTTGGGTATGAATAATTTTCAAAAATATTCCGCTTTCATTTTTGGATAATTGAATTTTTATAAACAAATATTTGTAATTTTTTAAAAGAATTAAAATTACTCAAGGTATATTTAGGATTAAATTAAATTTTATATTATGAAGAATTCGACTTTTTTTCTTAAAAATTATTTTTAAATAAAATCGTAGTTTTCAAGTTTGAAACCGTTTACAAAAAATTAAAATGACTTAAAAACATAGTCTATTTTTAAGCTTGAAACCGACATTATACCTAAGTAGATTTTGGGAACTAAAACCACATTCTTAGGGCTGAAAGTAAACACAACTTAAAACCGTAATGATTGAAAATTGTCCCATATTTTTAAACCTGATACTAGATTAAGTTCACATTACGATTTGCAGTCACAGTCTCGAGTCTAAAATTCAGTCAAAAAATGCTTATAAACATTCTTCTCGTTGACAATTTTTAAAAATGTTTTAGTTTTTTAAAATGGTTGAGTTTCATAAAAAGCTTCATTCTTTAAAATGTTTCAGTTCTTTAAAATGTTTGAGTTTCTTAAAAAGTTTCAATTTTAAAATGTTTTTGTTTTTCAAAATGTTTAAGTTTTTTAAAAAGTTTCATTCGCATCTTTTGCTTTACATTCAAAAGTCGATTGAAAGCAAAAATTTCTTCTACATGTAGTATTATCGTTCAAAATAATTTTCAGTCAACAACTGAATTACAAATTTTAGTATAAAAATAATTATCGATTAAAATTTCAGATTTATAGAAAATATTTATTACATATAAACGATACACATATTTTAGGCTAATCTGCCATATGTATATAAGAAGGATACATTCTTCTTCATATATATAATAATGATGAATATAAATTTTCTAAAAATTTTTCGCAGATTATATTATCCGCACAGCACACAAAGAGAAAAAGAAATTTACAGTATATTATAAACGTGTATATAATTAAATACTTGTATCTTATATAAAAGAAGGTCACAATATGTATTCCCTCGTCAGATAATTAGAAATGAAGTTTACTACAATTCACTGAACTTGTCCTCTGGGAGTTCGTTGAATCAGAAGTATATGTATATAGTAAATATTTCTGTGTATCGTAAAAGACAACCTTGAAAACAAGCCTTTTTTGTTTGCCCGACAAGAGTTCAATAACATTTTCATACCGACTTTACTTGATTTTGCTCATCATGATCTAAGTCTATTTGACCACGAAAGTTATATATATATATAAAATTTGTGTTCCTACAAAGTATTTCAATGTATAATTGTATTTGGGTACAAAATATATAGTCGGATTTTTAAACAATGAACTTGGATAAGAGTTATATTGTAATAGTGTTCCATTATACTGTAGAATTATTTTATACTGTACTATTAATACAGTTTTCTATATAGTATATTAAATACTATATACATACAAGTATGTTTAATACTGTACAATACTATATTTTACCATATTATACCATATAGTACTGTATTATACCATATCATACCATAGTTTACTATATTATACTATATTGTACTGTATTATACTATATCATAGAATATTGTACTATATTGTACTATAGTTTACTATATTATAGTTTATTTTACCGTATTGTACCACATAGTACTATATTGTACTGTATTATACCATATCATACTATAGTTTACTATATTATACTATATTGTACTGTATTGTACTATATCATACAATATTATACTATACTGTACTGTATTTTACTATATCCTACAATATTATACTATACTGTACTATATTATACTATATTATACTATATTGTACTGTATTGTACTATATCATACAATATTATACTATACTGTACTTATTTTACTATATCCTACAATATTATACTATACTGTACTATATTATACTATAACATGCTATCTTATACTATATTGTACTGTTTTATACTATATCATACTACATGATACTTATTATGTACAATATTTTATATATAGTATTATACTATAACAATTCTATGTCATATAAAAATTATGTTACATTAAATTACATTATTTTACACATTTAATCGTCTCGTACATTTACCATTTTAAAAATATAAAATAAATTATAAACGTCTGTATATGTGTTGGCAAAGTTTTCTCAAAAGGATCAAGTTTGCTTCTAACAAACGAAGGCAGTAATTTTAATGTTTTCAAACACAATTGATGTGTTGTACTTGTATTTATAACTGAAGGTTCACACGGCTTTTGTAAAAAAAAGACAGGAAATCGAAAAGAGACATATGTTATGTACTGAAAACATGAGGGTATTTGTCTTACATTATATAGGCAACTATATTGAAATAAATATATAATATATATAGTTGAAAAGAACTATTGCTTTTTTATTTAGCATAATTTTCAACCCCTATATAAATATGCTTCATTCCAAGGTGTTTCGAAACATGTATAATTATATGCTAAACGATTTAATTACAGGAATATTAAAAAAGAATGGTGACTCTTTCTTCCGTTATTATTAATATCTTATAGTATCCTCACATATAGTCAGTAGTTAGAACATTCCACATCGCAGTAACTATTGACTACACAATTTTCTTGAAAGTATCAAATTGATGACAAATTGGATCAAAATGATACTAAAATTTGCATCAAATTATGATTTGATTCTCTTTTTGATATCACTTCGTTGTCATTTGATACTTTTAAGTTAACAGTCTGATTTTGAGGATAGTAGGATGTTAATAAGTCTGAATATGCACTTTTTTTGGAAAATTCTTAGTGTGATGTTTTTGGAAAATAAGTCGGAAAATTAATCCCAAGATTTCTCTTAATCATTTATTTTGAAAATTAATCCCAAGATTTCTCTCAAAGATTTATTTTGAAAATTTATTCCAAGCCTACCCCAACATGAAAGCCAGAGGTTAACTTATATTTTCACCACATAGAGTTGGAGGGGAATTTTTTGAATATCGTTTACAGCTGCGAAAAGAATTGTGCGCGGCATTTTTTTTTCGCCTTTTCTTTTTCAAAACGGTGGGAGTGTTTTTTGAGAAAAAAATTTTTTTTTTCCATTACATAATTATAGTATAATCTACCACGCGCCATACGGCACTTTAAGAAATTACCATAGAAAAATCTAAACGGCGAAAGGAGGATGAAAAAAAAAGAAAATGAAGGGAAAAACTATTTTTCCAATCCTAGAAAAATAATGAATCAAGCTTAAAGGTCCCAGGTATATGACATCCGGGGTAAAAGTTCTTTTGTACTTTTTTTCACCGACCAAAAGTGAAGTTCAGACCCATATATACATATATACATACATATAGATACTCATTTTGCAGCTGTGTGGCAAATTAATGGACCTTTCGAAAAAGTTTTCAGCTCCTCGTTTCCAGGCAAATTGTCTTCCCCCCCCACTCCTTCTCTTCGACTCACTTGAGTTTCTCGTTTCTGCTAAATTCTGTGTTTTTAAAATTTTCTGAAACATTTAGAAACTTTTTAAAAACATTTTAAAAACTTTTAAAAACTTTTAAAAACATTTAAAAACATTTTAAAAACTTTTTAAAACATTTAAAAACGTTTTCGAACTTTTTAAAACATTTGAAAACGTTTTCGAACTTTTTAAAACATTTGAAAACATTTTAAAAACTTTTTAAAACATTTAATAACTTTTTAAAACGTTTTATAAAATATTTAAAAACGTTTTAAAACATTTAAAAACTTTTCAAAACACTTTAATACTTTTTAAAACATTAAAAATTTTTTTTTTAATTTAAAAATATTTTTAAATATTTTAAGAGTATTTGAAACATGGCGTCATAGTTTTAGAACGCACATGCTTTACAAAAATTGTAAATGACGTCATGATGTTACAAATTCAAGAAAAAAATTTTTTTTTTAATTTTTGGAAATTCTTTTTTGAAAATTATTAAATGTTTTTTTGAAAAATATTAAAATTTTCATTTTTTTTTCACTTTGCCAGTGGAGAATATTGCCTGCAGGGAGGCAACCGAGTTGGTCGTTTTGCGCTACTGCGAATAAGTATATATAAGCCGACTCAGAGGCCAGCAATGCGGTTCTCCTCTTGCGAGCATGTTCACTCCGATCGAAATCGAAAGAAATATCCTCTCCCGCCTCGTGTACGTATCGCACGTATATATTGCCTTGTATAAATGTATACCATAGCCAGGCCAGGCCATGGCATGGACAAGAGTTGCCAGTTTCGCAAAGCGACGACAATGATTGCAAAGGCAACCGGTTGCATGCGCTAAAAATACGAGACGGAACGCCGAAGACTTAGTTAATGCTCCAACAGGAACAGTTGCATCCTTAACTCCCATGATTATGATTCATACATTCACAATTCTATATTTATATACCCCCTTTGACATTGATATTAAAAAACAACATCCAATAAGAAATCGCTAAAAACCAATTTTCTCTCAATTTTATCTTTCTGGCGTGACCCGAAAATAAAAATTAGAATTTTTTTTCAATTTTCAACGTTTTATGTAAATTTGATTTTGAATTTTCCCGCTCCAGCTTTAATTCACGCAGGTGGCGCGACTGATGATTGCTTTTGTCTTTCTAGGAGTGGAGAGCGGAGCACGTGACAGTTGAAAATAGAGAAAAGGGAAAATTAACAAGAGACGTCGGGACTAATTGATGATTATGTAGTGCTGATCTTAACCATCACGCGGTTCGAGGAGGAAAATCAAAGTTGAGAGCCTGCAACCAAGCAAGAAACATCCAATGATTATCCTCCTGACCTTGAGATATTCCTGGATTGTTGCCCCTTCTAGATGTCATCGTACTCTTCACTATATATACATATTCCATTCTCTATTAATAATTGGCCAATCAAATTTAAAACAACGTGAGTCATTGCAGCATTTTTTCAGCTCTCGAAATTTCCTTTCACTTACTTATTTCTTTTATTTATTACCTACCGCTATTTATTACACTAGTTTCCCACTAAATAGAAAAAAATCAGAAACAAATTTCATACAGAAAATTGAATCTTAAGAATTTCAAAAAGAAAACAATTGTTTGGATACAAATTTACAAAATTGACGTTTAGAAGTGTGAATAAGTAAAGAGTTTAGGGAAAAAAAATCTGTTCTGTATTTTTTTTTCTTTGCTTTCCTCAATGGGAGAGACATTATTTGGTCCATATTTTTTTCCCCCTGGTTCCGCACCTACCGCGCTCCTTCCTGCGCGATTGAACAATGAACCTGGCGGAAACCGATGCTAGCCTCAAGGTTTTTGAGAAACGGAAGCCCCTGGAGCTTTTTCGTTTCTCTTCCAAGTTATTTCCATTTGAAATACTTGAAAGACACGCATGGATAAATGAAAAAAAAATAATAATAATAAAGAGAGGCACACCAACATCACAGGAATCGTACACGCTCTTTTATATATCCTCCTCTCTCTCTCTCTCTCTTTCTCAATTGAGAGAGAAAGTTACTCTCTCATATATAGTGTGTTGTAGAGACACACACCGCGATCGACATCGATTACGTTATATACTTGTGCGATGGCAGTTGGGCGTCAAAACGATACCAGGTGTTTCTTTACGATGATCGATTGTATCATCCCAAACGAGCCTTATGTCTCTGGCGATAAATTTTCCAAAAATAATTTCCGATTCGTTTATAATATAAAATATGCATTTTGTATATATTGAGAGATATAATTTACTTACAATGATGGAAAAATCTTAGTTATCGAGCACATGGGACTATAAAAATTTACATTCGAATTGCTTTTGAGTAAATCAAGACTGAAATCTTGGAACAATGATTTTGAGGGTTCAAATTGACTAAATGTGGTTTTAATGTTTTAAACAGGGAAACTTTTCTTATATTTTCAATTTAAGACACAATTTGGTGTCGTTTCAACTTTGAGAGCACGATTTTAAGATCTAGAATTTACTTAATCTGGTTTTAATGTTTAAAATAAGAAAATTTTGAATCATTTTGATTTCAAGTTAAGTAATTATCATGATTCAAAAAAGGAGATGCAGAATAGTGAAAATAAAAAGTATTTGTAATTTACACAATCGAATATAATTCAAAAAAGAAGATGCAAGATGGAAGATAAAGAATTATTTGTAATTTACACAATCGAATATGATTCAAGAAAGATGATGCAAGATTTCAAGAATAAAAAGTATTTGTAATTTACACAATCGAATATGATTCAAGAAAGAAGATCCAGCTTGGTAAGTTTAAATTTTTTATTTTAGATTAAAAATTATTTGTAATTTACACAATCGAATATAATTCAAGAAAGAAGATGCAAGATTTCAAGAATAAAAAGTATTTGTAATTTATACAATCGAATATTATTCAAGAAAGAAGATCCAGCTGGGTAAGTTTAAATTTTTTATTTTAGATTAAAAATTATTTGTAATTTACACAATCGAATATAATTCAAGAAAGAAGATGCAAGATTTTAAGAATAAAAAGTATTTGTAATTTATACAATCGAATATTATTCAAGAAAGAAGATCCAGCTGGGTAAGTTTAAATTTTTTATTTTAGATTAAAAAGTATTTGTAATTTAAACAATCGAATATAATTCAAGAAAAAAGATGCAGAATGGTAAGTTTAAAAAGTATTTGTAATTTACAAAATCGAATATAATTCAAGAAAGAAGATGCAAGATTTCAGGAATAAAAAGTATTTGTAATTTATACAATCGAATATTATTCAAGAAAGAAGATCCAGCTTGGTAAGTTTAAATTTTTTATTTTAGATTAAAAAGTATTTGTAATTTATACAATCGAATATAATTAAAGAAAGAAGATGCAGAATGGTTCATTTTTAAAAGTATTTGTAATCTACAAAATCGAATATAATTCAAGAAAGAAGATCTAGCTGGGTAAGTTTAAATTTTTTATTTTAGATTAAAAAGTATTTGTAATTTACACAATCGAATATAATTCAAGAAAGAAGATGCATGATTTTAAGAATAAAAAGTATTTGTAATTTATACAATCGAATATTATTCAAGAAAGAAGATCCAGCTTGGTAAGTTTAAATTTTTTATTTTAAATTAAAAATTATTTGTAATTTACACATTCGAATATAATTCAAGAAAGAAGATGCAAGACAGGAAAATAAAAAAGTATTTGTAATCTATACAATCGAATATAATTCAAGAAAGAAGATGCATAATGGTAAGTTTAAAAGTATTTGTAATTTACACAATCGAATATAATTCAAGAAAGAAGATCCAGCTGGGTAAGTTTAAATTTTTTATTTTAAATTAAAAATTATTTGTAATTTATACAATCGAATATAATTCAAGAAAAAAGATGCAGCTTGGTAATTTTAAAGTTTCTTATTACTTACTTACTCAATCTACTTTAATATTTCAAAATTTGTAATTTTCAATGATTTCGTTTTTTAATTTATAATTGATTTTAGATTTTGCTTTTCCTCCTTATTCTCATATTTACTTGAATATTCTTAGCTGAAAATCATAAATATTCCCAAGAATTCTCTTTATGAAACTTTTGGTATTCAGTCAAAATCTGAATTATATTCTTGTTAACGGCTTTTTATACTTTAGCTCCATTTTACGTTCTTAAATACTTTATCCACTGTACCTACTAAAGGAGCTTAAGAACTCCCAACTTAGTTAACGTTATTAATATCAAAAAGCAGAATACGAAAATGTGTTTTAGTTTTAAGTTCTTAAAAATTTTAAAACTCATTTTACCTACAGCAGCTTCGTATACTACTTTTCTTCATGAAAATATTTTCCCTTGTCGAAAAATTATACAAAATTACACGAAAAGTTGTTATTCAAAAAGAAAACATGCCTCTTGCTTTCATAACTCTACTTTTATAAAAGCGCTTTGATAAGTGATTTTTTTACATGATAACCCTTGGGGTACCATTTACAAAATCGTTCCCTTATTATTTTTACTTCTTTTATTATTATTTAACCAAAATATTGTACTGTACATTAAATCCTTCTTCGTTTTCTTAAAGTGAAAATCAGAAGCTGGATTCTTCGATATTTGAAAAGAAATATTCTCTGAAATATGAAATTCAAAATCTTGGAAATTCACTTTTTAAAAGGAGGGTTTTTTTCCTCGCCTGTGTATCGTGTAACATTGTATATGTGAATTCTCCACGCATATGGCGAGAGACCCAAACCCCCTAAGATTCTGGGTAAAAGTGTACCGAGTGGTGTTCTTTTTGGGGTCGGAAATTTCCACAGATGTTCCAAAATTATGATTGAGAGATTGCTATACTGTATATATGAGATCAAAACTCATGTGGTCAACTTAGTAGCAGCTTCCACTCTCTGGTTCTCTAAATGCCATTTAGAATCGATAATGTAGTAGATGTGGTTCGCTAGTATCTATTTATAATCAAGTGTCGTACATCTAAAACTAGAGTATATACTTGTCATGCTTTTATTTTTCAAAATGTTGACCGATGTTCTTTAAACATTAGAAAAAGGTTTTTCTCATATATGTGAAATAAAATTAGTAGGAAAACAGAAGAAAATCATTCAGATTTTAACCTTTCTCAAGTTTTATTAAAAACAAACTTGTTTATTTTGCGTTTTTAACTTATTTTGTCAATTTCTATTCTACATCTCAATTACGAGCGGTTAAAATTCAATTCAATTAAAAGATTCCAATCTAATCTAATCTCGTCTCTTCATTTTTTCTTTTACGGAAAAGAATAATTAAATTTTCTTCATAACTAAATTATAGTACAATAGTTTTATTAATCTAAAAAGTAAAAAAAAAGGTAAATTTTGACTGAAAAATGAAATATTTTGTTAAAAGTATTATACTTCTTCTCGAGACCTTTGGAAATATTTTGAAAATATAAGATGGCAACAAAAAAGTATATAAATGAATGACCGAGGAAATTTAGTAAGCCGTTACGAAGTTAATTGGTCACATAAATGTAACGTTTATGGTTTAAGTTACTTGTAATTTACTGGGAAAATTTAACAAATAGAAATTTGTAAAGAGAAACATAAAATTTATCCTCCCCGGTATGGATCGTTATTCAGAGAAATGGCCCCTTGCTGACAACTCGCTTGCGACAGGTACCTCGGTTTAGGATCTTTAAGGTCGCTTTCTACCCAAGACGGTATTCATTCATTATTATTTTCCAATGGATCAGGACCTATGGGTATAATTGTTATGTTCAAAATCGCTTTATTTTTGTCTCCGAAAAAATTTCAATTCTACACAGAAGGCAAATTTTTCACTTTACAATATATTTTGCATTTGAAAAGTTTTAATTCTCAAATTGAGATTTTTCATTATAATACAATACTTTGGCCAGGTAATATTTTTGTCATCGCAAGCATTTCTATATGGTGGTAATTTCAATGTCTCTCTCTCTTTTCTCTTTTCGATTGACTTTTTCGTATTTTGAATATTGAAAACTTTTTGGTATTTTGAAAAATTTTTATTACAGAAAAAAATGTATGAAACAGGAACTTTTGAGGTTATGTTTGGGAAATGTTTTGAATTTTAATCAAAAGTATATTGTATATATAAAAAGTCAGTAAAGTGCAATTGAAAATAAGCTGTTTACGCACTGCTGGCGATTTTTATCGACAGTCACATGTTACGACATGAAAAGATATAACGATTTAAAGTAGGGCATGTGCGCGCGAAAGGGCGAGAACTCGGGGCCCTGGCTGGTAGTTGACAATGAGGGAGAGTTCCCTTTATGAACAGTACAGGGAAACAGCTGTTGGTCGATGAAGAGAAAAAAAAAATAAGTCTCGCGGCAAGGGTAAGAGAGAAAAATGGAGTAAGAGAGAAAGAGAGAGAGAAAAAGAGTCTACCACCTGGCTTACGTTTTACCTGAAACCGGCCAAGTACCTACCTACCTGAGCATTCTTTTGTTGAGAGAGTTCAACACGCACCTATTTACACACGAGACGGAATAAACTGCCTCAGCACAAAGCTACTTGTCGTGTGCGAGAAACTCTTTTTAGAAATTATTTTTATATTTATTTAAACAATAAAAAACGAGAAGAAGAAGAAGTAAATCTCAATTCGTTCTTGTCGAAAAAACATTGTCGACAAATGTCATATATAAATAATCCTACATCGTTTTATCATTTTCAGGTCGCGTGCAGAATCGATTTTTATACCCAACTTTCATTCAAATTATGTATTTTTTCGTATTCTAGAACACTTATTATAACAGAGAAAATTGTTTTTCAGTTAATCTCCCAATCTTTATAGGTTTCGAACGATTATTTCTGCTCAAGTGTTCTTATTTTAATGTTTTAACTTTTCTACCCTACTAGACATATTTAATGTGTAAAGTATTCTGAAAAAAATAATCTAATTATGAAAATTCGCATATGGCCGACAAAGCTCGCCTGAGTTGCAACTTTTCCCCCACTAGGAGCGCTAGGAACGTTTCGTAAAAAGTTTTTACTATTCTCCTAAATGTTATACTCAACCTAGAAGATTATTTCGAACATTATTGCGAAAACTAATAATTTCTTCATTCTATTCTTTCTTTAAAAAGAAACTTAAAAAATTTTTTTTCTAAATTCACGATTAGTTGATTATGTTAAAATATTTTCGTATGCTTATTAAAATGGGAATTGAAAAAGGAAAGAATAAAATAGATCGTTTTTCTTTTTCGCATGGCTCACGGTTACTTTCCGCACCCTCGTTTCCGGTCGTGAGTCCATGACCATTACTCGACTTCACACAGAGGAATTCCATGTTTTCGTATTCGAGAACCATCGCGCAAAATAACCTTGAAAAACTTCCTATGTATTCTATATAGGCGTGTATATGCTTCCTTAGGGTTTACAATATATGCGATGGATGGCTTTCTTTCTTTAGATTATAAATGCATGTCCATAAATTTCAAAATAGACACTAAATGAAAATTCACCATTCGTCAAATCGGGAAGAAAACTATTTTTCTCAGAAAACGGACAATATTCTAGTTAAGAAATTAATTTTTGAGGTTATTTCACACGTTTTTAATCAAAGCTTCTTTTGTTTTCTTCATTCCTTCGTGATTACGAATTTGATGTCAGTTTTCAAAAATTCAAAATGGCTGATCCAACAAGGTGGATTAATTTTCTAAAAATCGCCTCTAAAAGTGTTTTTAGCGTTGCTGATTACGAATTTGATGTCAGTTTTCAAAAATTCAAAATGGCTGATCCAATATGGTGGATAAATTTTCTAAAAAACGCCTTCAAAAGGGTTTTTAAGGTTAATGATTACGAATCTGATGTCAGTTTTTAAAAATTCAAAATGGCAGATCCAACAAGGTGGATAAATTTACTAAAAATCGCCTTTAAAAGGCTTTTTAAGTTGCTGATTACGAATCTGAAGTCAGTTTTTCAAAAAAACAACTAGGGAAAGAAATATTTAGGTTTTTTTTTTATAAAAACATTTATTACAAACTTATGCAATAACTTACAATATATTATACAATACACTTAAGGAATAAAGTCCGCAAAAACGACGTTAATAAAAAAAAATGACTAACATTATATCGATGTACCCCGTAGTGCTTCTTGTAATTTTCTCCTCGCAACAGCCACACGATCTTCCTGTCGTTTAATATCATCGTCTGCTATCGACACAGCCTTTAAAAAAGCAATAAATTATTTTAAAACACAAAATAATTTCACTAAATCTTAAATTGAAACCTAAAATTTAATTTTAAATTCAATCTTAAATTTAATTTCATTTTAATACTAATCTTAAATTTAATTAAATTTTAAATTTAATTTCATTTTAAATTTAATACAATTTCAATTTATTCTTTAGTATTAAATTAATGTCTAGTCGTAAATTAATCACTAATCTTTAAATAATTAAAACTACAGGGTGCAGAACATTCTCTATAGAAAAAAAGTTTAATTTCAAATAAAAATAATAAAAAACAATTTTTTTTGATAAAATATAAATTACGTGCCACTCAATTGGAAACCTGAATCGCTACCTGAACGAGCGGCTGTTCGGGATTGAGAAAGACGCCTGGATTTTTTTCTAAGGACATTTTAGGACCTGTTTGTCCTGTGACGGGTTGTGAAGAAACATGCAATGCAGTCGCAACACTTTGCAATAAAGTTTCCTCAGTAATATAGGGTCCCACTGGTCTTAAAGATTTCGGTAAATCCATAACATCAAATTCAAAACCATCTGGATCACATGCTCTCAGTCCCTCGAGTCGTTTTTCCCAGAAGAGCTAAAAATAAAAAAATACTAAATATTTAGATTTGTTTTTTTTTCAATATTGAGGAGAAACATATTCTTCTCGTATTATATTTTTTTTTACGAATTAAATACTTAACTCCTTTAAAATATAGCATATTAACTAGTGTCTAGAGTTAATTTCTTCATTAATATTTTTTTTTTTCTATGAAGAAATACGTGCAAGGTTGATTATGAAATGAAGCAATTTTTAAGTATCATTTTCAAAGTACCAAAAAAAAGAGAAGAAAATTTGCTAAAATCAGATGGTGCAAAATACAAAATGGAAAATGATGAGTGTGGTAAATGAAATTACCTGCTTGGGTTTATCTTGTGAGCCATTTTTGCTGTCAGTTTTTTCGGCTCCTTCCTAAGGGACCAATTGGACATTTGTATATATCATGTGCAACAATAAGATTATCAAAAATTTGCAATGCCAATTTGCGTAGGTAGAAAATTAATGAAAAAAAAAGAATGTATCCAATCGATGTGGGTTCGTTAAAGAGAAAACAAAGAATTGGGAATAGGTGTTAAAATTTTGAAGCCTTTGTTTTTTAAAAAAATATATTAATACCAGAAAATTGTGCCCTTAGATTGAAATTTATAAAAGTGCAAGAAGTTTTTTTTTTAAAAAAAAGGAAACGAAAAGAGTGTGCGCACAAGATTTAAGTGTCATTAAAAAATTTCAATGTGAAAAGAAGCATATAAAAATATTAACCTGCTTTGGTTTCTCTTGATTTCCATGTTTAATGTCTTTAACTTTTCCCTCTTGTGTCTTATAAATTGTTACTGGTTGTTTAAAAATAGACGCCGTTTGCCTTATCGGTGGTACTAATGAAGCATCATTTCTCACCCCTCGACTGTAAAAAGATTTTTTTTTATTCTTCAATTAAAAGTAATTTAGTACCATTCACAAAAAAATAAGTTTTGGAATGAATTAATTTTTTTATTTTAAAATAAATTAAAATTGCAAATTTACTCTATTTGTAATTGATTGTAGTTGATAATTTTTATTTTTTTCTTATTTCTTAAATACTCCATATTGTGAAGTATTAAAAATATGGCTAAATTTAACTTAATTTTTCGAAAACGGTTTCTTTGAATTAAGTAAAGAAAAATAATACCTGTAGTAATAAACCTCAACCTTCCCTGTCGATGTCAATTGATTTTGACTTTTTCTTGACTGCTCGTCTCTTGTGGGCCAATTTGTGGGCAATGCGGATGGGAACTTCTTTTTCTCCACTGCCATATTCATTTTGAATTCGAACTTTATGTACAAAAAATGTAAACAACTAATGAACACGTATAAAAAACAATTTATGTCTCTCGAGCATTTCTCAAAGCGTCTACTAGTTTTCGGCCATATTGGAAAAATAGTTCTTCGATTGACGGAAGGTGGCAGTAGCTATCGAACTAGAATTCGTCTCTAGCGCTTTGGTGCTCTTTAAACGAACTATAATTGTTCTTTTCTTACCGTAAGATGTTAATTCTTTAGAAGGTAGATTACCAGTGGTTCAGTTCAAAGAAAATAGTTCATTATGTTGGAAACAGATGGCATTAGTTGCAGAATACTAAAGTGACAGTTTATTTTGATTTCACACAATTTTGGCAAATTAGTAAAAGAAGTTTCGAATATAAATCGTTTTTCGGTAATAAAATAAATTAATGACGGTTACTGCAATGTTAACATTCGGTAACAAATTTAAAGAACGAATTAAACTCCAAATAATTTCTTTGCTTGAAATCAACATCGCAGTTAGAAAAATAAAGGGAAAAATAATTTTTTAATATAATCAAACGTCGAAGAGGAAGGAACACCGTCAGGAGTAGAAGGCAACAAGGTGGTCAGTATAAAGTAAAATTTATTGCCCTATTTCAAAATACGAAATAATTTGTTATTTCTATTTAAAAAAAGACTTTTGACTAAATTTGATTCGGATTTTTTCAGAAATAGAAGGAGCTGCAAGATGGAACATATCACAATGTAATGAAAGGTTAGAAATCCATACAATCGAATATTATTCGAGAAATAAAATAAAAAAAAAAAATAAAAAAAGTATTTGTAATTTATACAATCGAATATTGTTCAAGAAAGAAGATGCAGAAAGGTGAGATTAAAAATTATTTGTAATTTATACAATCGAATATTATTCAAGAAAGAAAATGCAACAAGGTAAGTTTAAATTTTAGATTAAAAATTATTTGTAATTTATACAATCGAATATAATTCAAGAAAGAAGAAGCAGCTAATGATAAGTTTAAAAAGTATTTGTAATTTATACAATCGAATATAATTAAAGAAAGAAAATGCAGCTAGGTAAGTTTAAATTTTAGGTTTAAAATAAAAAATTATTTGTAATTTATACAATCGAATATTATTCAAGAAAGAAAAGAGTGGATGGTAAGATTAAATTTTGTTAGTAATTTAAAAACTCTTTAAAACGCTTTAATTATTTTCATATAAATTTGTCGAATATTATTCTAAAGAATTCAATCTTTTTCAATAATTCTACTAATATCATTCTATAAATATTCAATAATTTTACTTATTTCATAAAATTAAACTAAAATTGTAAATTATTAAAAGAAAGTTTTAATAAAATTTTTCTCAAAAATGGAATTATTTTTATAAAGAATCTTATTTTCAGAGAAATTCAATTATTTTAAATACAATTTTCATAAAACATTTTAAAAGAAATTAATTATTTAAAACAATTTTTAAAAAATTTTCCGAAAGAAGCATTTCATAAAAAAAAAATTATTTCAATTAGATTTCCAATTATTATTTTTTAGCAAATAAAAATATATTTCCAGCAATTCAATTATTTGAAGAAAACATTAATAATATTCTTTGGAAGAATTCAATTATTATTCATGAATAATACAAATTTTAAGAGCTTTTCAATTATATATAATACAATTTTAAGGAAATTGCTCGAAAGATGAAATTATTTTTAAAAATTTTATTAAAATTTTCAATAAGAATTCAATAATTATTTTTAAAGATTTTAAGATAATTTTTTGATAAATTCAATTATTTCAGTAAATAATAAAATTTTTGTCAGAAATTGAATTTTTTCAATACATATTTAATAAAATGTTTCTAATAAAACTTGATTATTGTCATGAATAATAAAATTCTTAAAGTAGCTTTTCAATTATATTAAATACAATTTTAAATAAATTTCTCGAAAAATTCAATTATTCTTAAAAATTTTATTAAAATTCTTTGAAAAAATTCAATTACTTCTTGAGATTCAATTCATACAATCGAATATTGCTAAAAAAATGTGTATGTTAAGATGTTAAATTAAATAAAATTAAATTTTGTTAGTAATTAAGAGAATAGAATATTGTTGAAGGAAAAAAGATTATATTTTATTTAGTAATTTAGCCAATCGATTTTTTATTAAATAATATGAGCGTAAATTAAACAAAATATTCTACTTTTAAATATAAAATTAGTTGTTTTAAAAAAGTGCTAAAAAATTTTATCCTTATTTAACAAATTATCAAAAAAGTTTAGAATTCTCTGTTTTACAGTTATAAAAAATTGTAAAGTTTGAACTTAAATAAATTTGAATTTTATTACACGATTTATAAAAAGGATTTTTGGAATTGCAGAGGGTTTCGAAATAAATATCCAACTTTTATTATGAATTGTAAATATATATATGTAATATATACATATATATATATATGATTTAATTGCCAAAAGAAACAATTTTTTTTTGTATAGCTAGGAACAACATGAACTGCGCTTGGAAATGATACTTTTTTTTCAAAATAAAAACGTAACATTTTTTTTCGACTCATGCGAAATAAAGGGTATGTAAGAGCTCGGAGATACAGTCCAATGATGCAGGCAATATTGTAAAATTAAAACAATTATCCAATTATTAAAATTTTGTTCTTTTGTTTACTGTAAAAGAATATTGCTTTGTACAGTTATTTCGTTAGTGATAACTAACTATTGAAGATTTGAGGTATCGTTGTTTCTATTGGTCTATTATATCGAAACTGTGATTATTCAAAAAATTCATTTTTCCTCTATAGTTTAAAATTTTTTCAATATTAACGATACATTTTTTTTTAAAAAGAAAAATTCTGTTAGGGTTTTTTTGTCCTTAATTTTTTCAAAATGAATTAAAAATGGGCAGGGAAAAATCGAGTTTTGCAATAATCACAGTCAATGACATTGTAAATGTGTGTGTATCCTGTAACAAAATATAAATATCCTTGTCTGTATCTGTTCTCTCATAGCTGGCTTTGAATAATAACACGTTATCTAATACCCTATGAAAGAGGCTGAGAAATTACGAGTGGATTCCTATCAAGCTCCTTACTTAGCACAGCGGACTAAAATCACTATAAAGTCGATACAAATTTTTTTTCGGGGTCGACAAAATCGATTCTTATCCACCAGGTAAGCGCAAGATTATTACCGATAGTCACAAAAATATCTCGTTAAATATCTCGCAAAGAGCTTGCCTCTGTAAGTGCACCGTTACGCTTTATAATTCTTAAATCGAGAGCACTACCACAAACGACGTCAGTCAGCGAAATAGTAAATCGTCGAACGCTCTGTTTTTTTTTATTTTTCATTTCATTTTTTTTTGTGTGTGAACGCATCATCACCTGCATACAGTATAAGAAATCGCGTAAAAACGCATTAAAATGACTCGCTGCTAATTCTCCGCATCATTAATCGTCCTACGTTTTACAAATAATTTAGCTTTCGTTCATTCTAATACAAATTCCATTTTTTTTCTTCTTCTTTATTTTCAGATCGAGACGAATTTTTTTTTTTCTTTTCATTTTACGTGGGAACATTAAAATTTATATAATATAATATCCCTCCCATTGTCACGCGGAGTTAAATTGCATTGCAGTCATACATAAAAGATAATAAAATTCTATGTTACAAGAAAATTCATACATATTTCTTTCTCTCACTTTCTATTAACGCTTTCAGCTCTCTACTTATATTTAGGTTCTATACAAACTTATACACCTACTTACACTTTTGTCCATATATATATTTATATTATATATAGAAAAATTTCAATATAACTTCAATTGTTAAACTCTGCTTTTCTAATTCATTCTCTTAATTGAGAATTCAGTCCGTAATTCGGGTTGATCCTGATTCCGTCAGCGCTGACAGAATGAAAAATAAAACTGAAGCTTGCAGTAAAAAAAAAGAAAAAAAAATATACGAGAAAATCTCGTTAAAAGAAAATTTGAAATTAAGTTTTCAGCAAAATTTCAAATAACAGATACTGTGGAATCTCAGTTTCGTCACAGAATCAAACGTTCTCTCTCTCTCTCTCATCGCTTATTTTCATTTATTCCATTTTTTTTGTATATGACACGACGCATTCTAATTCCATAAATATCTTAACAAGCTTAGACTTCAAAAAATAATGATATTAACAAGACGATCGAGATTAGTATATCACTTCATAGACTGTTGCTTTCTTGTCACCAGATCCAGTCACAATGTATTTGTCATCTGTCGAGATGTCACAGCTCAGCACTGATGATGATTCCTTTGACTGCAAAAAAAGAAGTAACTTGTTAGAAAACATATTAATCGAGACAGAAGATGCAAGATGGTAAGACATAAAATTCTAATTTATTTAGATGTAAAATTTGTTGGTATTATTATTGATCGAATTTTTTTCAGGATGGAACGAACAAGATGGTGTGCTCTCAATTTCAGATGGTAAGATTAAATTTTCTTAGTAATTTACACAATCGACTATTATTTAAGAAAGACGATGACAAGATGGGAGAATAAAAAGTATTTGTAATTTATACAATCGAATATAATTCAAGAAAGAAGATGCAAGACAGGAAAATAAAAAAGTATTTGTAATTTATACAATCGAATATTATTCAAGAAAGAAGATCCAGCTGGGTAAGTTTAAATTTTTAATTTTAGATTAAAAAGTATTTGTAATTTATACAATCGAATTTTATAAAAGAAAGAAGATGACTAGATGAGAGAATAAAAAGTATTTGTAATTTATACAATCGAATATAATTTAAGAAAGACGATGCAGAATGGTAAGTTTAAAAAATATTTGTATTTTATACAATCGAAAATAATTCAAGAAAGAAAATGCACCTAGGTAAGTTTAAAGATTTAATTTTGGATGAAAAAGTATTTGTAATTTATACAATCGAATATAATTCAAGAAAGAAGATGCAGAATGGTAAGTTTAAAAAGTATTTGTAATTTACACAATCGAATATAATTCAAGAAAGAAAATGCAACTAGGTAAGTTTAAAGATTTAATTTTGGATTAAAAAGTATTTGTAATTTATACAATCGAATATAATTTAAGAAAGAAGATGCAAAATGGTAAGAAAAAAAAATTTTTTTAATTTATACAACCGAATATAATTCAAGAAAGAAGATGCAACTAGTAAGTTTAAATTTTTAATTTTAGATTAAAAAGTATTTGTAATTTATACAATCGAATATTATTCAAGAAAGAATATTGAAAGTTAGAGGAATAAAAAGTATTTGTAATTTATACAATCGAATTTTATAAAAGAAAGAAGATGACAAGATGAGAGAATAAAAAGTATTTGTAATTTATACAATCGAATATTATTTAAGAAAGACGATGCAGAATGGTAAGTTTAAAAAATATTTGTAATTTATACAATCGAAAATAATTCAAGGAAGAAGATGCAACTAGTAAGTTTAAATTTTTAATTTTAGATTAAAAAGTATTTGTAATTTATACAATCGAATTTTATACAAGAAAGAAGATGACAAGATGAGAAAGTAAAAAGTATTTGTAATTTATACAATCGAATATTATTTAAGAAAGAAGATAAGATTAAATTTCGTCAGTAATTTCGAATTTGAAATCATCTTCAATATCAGATAGTACTACAAATATAGAAGAATCAGAAATATTTACACACCTGGAATATCGAAGCCCCATAAGGCGTACGCCAGGCGTTAAGTAGATTATCCTTTCCAGTGGACACGAACCATTTACCACAGGAAGCAAAGCGCAATGATAGAACGCAAGACTCGTGCAAATGAAGTTGATATTTGTCAGGTTTCGTGGCGTGAAGTACTTCAACATTCGAGTTCTCCATTCCCACCGCGAGCCATTCCCCAGAGGGACAATAGCCAAGTGAGAATATTTGCGAAGTAAAGTCATGTTGCTGCAATTGTCTTCCCTCACGTAAATCCCATGACCTCACAGTATTATCCAAACCACCAGTCCACAATTTCGAGCCACATGCTGAAATATCGATGCATGATGCACCATCCGTGTGCCCTTGGAATTGTCTCACAAGCGTTTGATTCTGTAGATCCCAAACGGCAATGTTGCCATCGCTGCAACAACTGAAGCAGACCTTTGAGTCGGGCGATATTGCCAATGCGTAACATGCAGGCGCTGATGATGTCAATTCGGCTTTAATTCTTGGCGTGGGACTCGCCAAATCCCAAATACTGAGATTACTCGCTTCACCACCAACTATAAGTGTCCTGCCATCGGGCAAAAGTTTCACCGATCTAATATAATTGTCCCGTTGCAGACAGTCCAACTGGGAAACTGGTTTTGCACTACTGCTGCCGCCTTGACTAATGTCCCAGACTTTGACGCAGCCTTTACCTCCTGTGTAGACGTACTTTGTCGGGTTTGAGATCGTTACTGCACACACAACCTCTCCATGGGTCAAGGTGTTGATCTGACGAGCGTGTCGTGGAATGCCGGCTCCGATTAACGCATCAGGTGGGAAAGGCACGGGTTGCATTTGACCTTCACTCGAGACATGGAAGCTGTAGGCTCTGTAAACAAAAATGCACATTTACTTTCATTTTTTTTCTTTTATAAATTCCATTTATTTTCAAAACGCTTTTCAACAATCAATCCACTATAAAAGTAATGTAAAAAAATGTTATCAACTTTTTGAATACGAAGTTATTTTTTATTTCGGGTAATTAACGACGTAAATATCTGAATTTATTTAATGATTCAATGAAACAGTGACGTATTTGAAATTTTATGAATAATAAATGATTTTTTGTTTATAAATGGAAGATTTGTATATAATTATAATTCAATATTTTACATTAATCATTACTGTGATGAAATTATTCCACAACTTTGTGCATTACGTATATATATATAAATGAATGATGAAAAGAATTTAATATTTAGTACAAGAGTTAAAATAGCCATTACATTCGTTTGTTTAGTCGTTTTTTTAATCTCGTGTTTATTTGTTCTCTTGCTTTTAAATTCACATCTCTCCTGGTTCTCATTTTTGAAATTTTATATTGCACTGGATTAAAAAGTAAAATACACAATTTGCTTATTATTAAAATTCACAACACAGAAATTAATTAACATTTTTTTTTTTTGAAAAATTATAACTCAAATATGATGATTTGCACGAGATTTATTACAAACTGGTAAATAGAAAAGCTAAAAGTAAGAGAGACTGAATATAATTATGAAATTTTATTGGAAATATGACTAATATATGTATACAATAATCTAAGTCTGGAAAAGTAGAATACGTATACCGACCAATGAAAACAAACATTATCCAAACTAAACAGTATTTGAAATTTGTGAATTTTGATTAATAAATCACTGGGGGAATTTAATGCTTTGCTTTTTTATAAAAATGTTTTTTCTGTTTTGATTAGAGCTTTATATTATCTTTGACTATTTAAATTAATGGATTTTTAAATTATTTTTTTTTATTTCTTTAAACAAATTAATTGGATACTAGTTGGAATGAAAACCTTGTTTACGATTCGCAACTAGGAGAAAAAATTATGAAACTTGAAACTCAGAAGCAATTAGCAATTCTTTACTTAGGAGGAAAGATCCAAGAGGAAACGATCTGATACTCAAGTTAATTTAGATTAAAATAATATTTGTAATCTACAGAATCGAATATCATTGAAGAAAGAAGATGCTGCATGGTAAGAACGAAAAGTATTTGTAATTTATACAATCGAATATAATTCAAGAAAAAAGATGGAGTGTGATAAGATTATATTTTGTTAGTTATTTACACAATCGAATATTTTTCAGAAAAGAAGATGGAGGATGGCACGATTCGAGAAAGAAGATGCGAGATGGTAAGATTAAAAAGTATTTGTAATTTATACAATCGAATATAATTCAAGAAAGAAGACACAGCTAGGTAAGTTTAAAAAGTATTTGTAATTTAAACAATCGAATATTATTCAAGAAAGAAAATGCAACTAGGTAAGTTTAAAGATTTAATTTTAGATTAAAAATTATTTGTAATTTATACAATCGAATATTGTTCAAGAAAGAAGACTCAGAAAGGTAAGATTAAAAATTATTTGTAATTTATACAATCGAATATTATTCAAAAAAGAAAATACTAGAGTTGAAGAATAAAAAGTATTTGTAATTTATACAATCGAATATTGTTCCAGAAAGAAGATGCAGAAAGGTATGATTAAAAATTATTTTAAAAAAGTATTTGTAATTTTGACAATCGAATATTATTCAAGAAAGAAAATGCAGCTAGGTAAGTTTAATGATTTAATTTTAGATTAAAAATTATTTGTAATTTATACAATCGAATATTATTCAAGAAAGAAGATGCAAGATTTCAAGAATAAAAAGTATTTGTAATTTATACAATCGAATATTGTTCCAGAAAAAAGATGCAGAAAGGTATGATTAAAAATTATTCAAAAAAAAGTATTTGTAATTTATACAATCGAATATTATTCAAGAAGGAAGATGCAAGATTTCAAGAATAAAAAGTATTTGTAATTTATACAATCGAATATCTTTTAAGAAAGAAGGTTTGCATCTTCTGCAGCATGATAAGAATAAAAAGTATGTGTAATTGATACAATCGAATATCATTTAAGAAAGAAGATGCAGCCTGGTAGGTTCAAATTTTGTTAGCAATTTGCAAAATCGAATTTTATTTAAAACAAAGGATGGAAGATGACTCTTTCTTCATATTTTAAATTTATCTACTCTCAGTTCTTTAAATTAAAAATTTTTATTAAGCGTGAAATATTGAGAACGAAACGTTCTCACACTAAAGTTTATTTACAGAAAATTATTTGTAATTTACACAATCGAATACTATTTACGAAAGAAGATGCAAAACTAGATCTTGCAACAATTTTACTACCTCTCAGTAGGTCATCCCCACACAAAATCTTCGCATACTGACTCGTCGGTTTATTTTAGTTCAACGTTTATTTTCCTATTTTCGGATTTAATTTTTCGACGTGAATATATAGTTGGGACGTAAATTTTAAGGAATTATTTGTTGGAATCAAGTGTGTACTTACGGTTTACCACCAGGCACTCCTAGTGGACCGAGGGGCGCTCTCATTCCTCCATGAGGATCATAGAGTTGCTGAAGCGGTGGCCTTGCAGGGAATCCGTTGAGAGCTCCCGCTGGATAACCCAGCATATCTACATGCGGTCCTGTGGGTGGATGATGTTGTGGTGGATAATGTGACGGATAAGGACCCACTGGCGATGCCGGCACCATTGGTTTACTCGAACTCGAAGGTTTCATACCACCTGAACCGGAACTACTTCCCCCTGAAAACATATCTATCGTTAGATAGATCAATCAATTGCAAATTATAAACAGTCAACAATTTCGAACTAAAACTAGTGAAAAAAAAATTTTAAGAAAAAGTGATTAGATTTTTGAAAAGACATTTTACCTGCGGAAGTTGGTGTGACTGGTTTTGAAATTGGTGTCGATGGTTTTTCTCGTTCTTCCATTTTTTTGGCTGATGGTGTACTGGCATTGCTGCTCGTACCACTGCGAGGTGATGGAGGTGGAACTTCTTTTTTCACTTGATTGTTCATTGGAACGTTAGATGGACCATGTTTGTCAAGACCATTTTCCCTTGGTGATGATGTTCCATTAGCGGCAGGACTGTTTGGTCCTTCGCTTGCGTCATCGACAACCAAGTCTTGATCACTCTTCTCACCATCGCTTTGCTGCAATAATTTCAGAAATTTTTATTAAATAGATCCATCTTTATTCAGTTTTAGAGAATTTAAAAATATTTTCTTGTTTTAAATTTTCGACGAATATCAAAAAATTTTTTTTTATAGACTTACGTGGCCAGTGTCCTTGTCCTGTTCTTTCTTCATCTTTTTTAACGTAATGTGGTCATGATGCTGGGAGTCTGGTGTACTTCTTGGTCTACTGTATTTTTCACGATCTACTGGCGATATTGAGTTTCTCTGTAACACAAGAATTATTTATTACTATCAAAAATTTCACATGACTTGTTTCGAATGATATCTTTAACGGAGAGGTTCACTTGGTACGATTTTTTTATAAGAACTAGTTATTTATTAATTAATCATCTATTTGATATTTTTAATTATAGTAAACACCCACATTTAGTGCAAAAAATACAAGATAGTTTTTACCTTCTTGTATTTTAGTGATCGCAAATATATAGGATGGATCTGAACACGAGAGTTGAATGTAACATTTTAGTCGAGATTATAGACGGGAATTTATAAAGTTTATCGTGACTTGACAGAGAAATAGACAATTATTAGCTACGACAACCGTGTCTCCCGTTTACGCGAAATCACTTGCTCATCCGGTTGTCATGAATGTGGTAGCGTTTCCCTAAACATTCATGTGAAACAGTGTGCATTTCTGCCATCTGTCAGAATGATATATCTAGGTCGATTTGGCACGTTGCCGTTACGTGGGCGTTAACATGGACAGAGTTGAGCATTAAGTGATTTGTTATCAGCTCTGCTTCTAATCGGGCGTAATTGCCCGCATGCATTAAATGTAAACATAGTCTGCTTGGCATAATTCATTCTAACGAAGAGAAATATTTTCCATTAGTGAATTCTTCCTACCTACAATTTCCACTGTGCGCGCGACAATTTAATATTTCTATTCAAATTAAGTGAATCCAACTATACCAACTCGGAAATTTAAAAATTTATTCTTCCAATTCTGTTTTTATATATATATATACACTTTCGTCTCGAAATTCAGCACAATAACAATTTATTATAAAGCATCAACTTCGCAAGAGTCATTCCAGAATATAATTCAACAAAAAAAAAAAAATGATTCGAATCGAATTTTTGCGAAACATTCGTATTTTTTTTTCTCTCCACCCCAGCAGCAGTATTTCCCAAGTGTAATTTACTAATCCAGCAAAACTTGTTTTCCGCGTCTCTCGATTCGTTGTGTCTTGTCTCGTCACCGAACCAGAACGGATTTACCCTCAGGGAGAAATCGCACGTCAGGGGTGTAACTTTTTGCTCTCGGCGATTTTTTTTTCTCTCGATTAAATGAAATGACTTTTTCGTGTTTGCCAAACGTGAGGTCTACTAGTATAAAAAAAAAATACTCTCCTTTTTTTTATTTTATTTGCGGAATTGTGTAACGATGTCAATCGAGAAGAGGGCGTTTCGAGTCAAAGAAGCACTCTGCGCTTAAATAAGAATTTAAAAAAAAGACGATTTAAAAAGAAATGTTTAAATAACAAGTGAAATATATAAGGCATATAAAGTAAACATCTTGTAATTGAATAAATCTCCCAGGGACGAAAGTTAACTGTATCCGAGAATTGGAGAGCGTTAAAGTTCCGGTTTCTGATTTCGATATATCGATTTCTCTTATTCGTTGAAAGTGCTCGATATCCGTCGTCGTGAAGTCAGTAGTTCGCAGTCTTCCGGTTACCCTTTTCGATGCGCCAATAAAATTCCACCCCCCCCCCTCACCCCTCCCTGTTCTTACCTACTATTTCACCCCATTCCACGTTTTACCCGATAGCGGCTGTTGAGCTCCAAGTCGAAGTAAATCTCCTTTTCTCAATTACCTCTCTGCCCTCTCTCAACGCCTCTCTTTTGCCCCATTACCTCAACTTCTTCGTTTTCTTCCTTTCCACCCCCCCTTTACTTCCTGAATGCACGAGAGGATGTGGATAAAAGTAAGACATACATCAATGACGTTCTCAAGTTCTATCCGCGTTAAACTACTGAAATTACTCGAGCCATTGAGACCGGAAAATGACCCTGCAAATGCAGCCGACAGAGAGGAAAATAAAAGGCGTCACCGAGTGAAGACTTATCAGATAACAGGAGAAATATTTTACACTATTTAATGGTGCAGAAAATATTTTTGCTAATTTTCATTTTTTAAAATATTTCATTAAATTATAAAAATAAGTTAACAATTTTTTTTTAAATAATTTGTGAATTGCAAAATCGAATATTATTCAAGACAGATAGATGCAGCATGGTGAGATACAATTTTGTTAGTAATTTACAAAAACGATTATTATTCAGGAAAGAAGATGGAGGATGGCAGATTTAAAAAAGACAATGGAAGATGGGAAAATAAAAATTATTTATAATTTATACAATCGAATATTATTCAAGAAAGAAGATCCAGCTGGGTAAGTTTAAATTTTTTATTTTAGATTAAAAAGTATTTGTAATTTACACAATCGAATATAATTCAAGAAAAATGATGCAAGATTTCAAGAATAAAAAGAAGATCCAGAAAGGTAAGTAAAAAAATTATTTGTAATTTTTGCAATCGAATATTGTTTAAGAAAAAAGATGCAGAAAGGAATGATTTAAAATTATTCCAAAAAGTATTTGCAATTTATACAATCGAATATTATTCAAAAAAGAAAATGCTAGAGTTGAAGAATTAAAAGTGTTTGTAATTTATACAATCGAATATTATTTAAAAAAGAAGATGCAATATTTCAAGAATAAGAAGTATTTGTAATTTATATACTATCGAATAGTATTCAAGAAAGAAGATCCAGAAAGGTAAGATTAAAAAGTATTTGTAATTTACACAATAGAATGTTTCAAGAAAGAAGATTAAAAGTTAGAGAAATAAAAATTATTTGTCATTTATACAATCGAATATCATTTTAAAAAGATAGATGCAAGATTTTAACAATGAAAAGTATTTGTAATTTATACAATCGAATATTATTCAAGAAAGAAGATGCAGCGTGGTAAGTTTAAAAAGTATTTGTATAAATTATACAATCGAAAATTAATCAAGAAAGATGATGCAATATAGTAAGATTAAAAGGTATTTGTAATTTATTGAAGAAAGAAGATACAAGATGGTAAGAATTAATTTTGTTAGTAATTTACCCAATTGAAAATTACACAAGAAAGAAGATACATTAGGATGGTAAGATTTAAAAGGATTTATAATTTATACAATCGAATATTATTTTTATTTTAAGAAGATCCAAGATGGGAGAATAAAAAGTATTTGTAATTTAAACAATCGAAAATTATTCAAAAAACAAGATGGGAGAATAAAAATTATTTGTATTTTATACAATCGAATATTATTGAAGAAAGAAGATGCGACATGGTCGGGATTATTTTTGTCATAAATATATGCAAACAAAAAAATCCAAAAAAAGAATAAAATTTTCCACCATCTTACGGCTCTAAAGACAAAGTTCAATTAATTTGTTTCACTCACAGCAGTAGGATATCTGTTTTCTTTATTTGAAAAAAAAATAAAGAAAAATTGTGTTAAAATCGACAATTTTCATCAACATAGAAAGTTGTTGTTGGTTGGGTTCGTTAGATGTTATATAGAAAAGCGAAGTAAATATACTATTCACTTGGAAGTTCAGTGAAAAGACGTAGAGGCAGAGGCCTCGTTATCCAGTAATGGTGAACCACCATTTATCCGCGAGACCAGTTTATATACATAAGGTTTCTTGGAATGGAAAGCGAGAACCTTCCTCTTTGGCAAAAGGTTGAAAAAAGCCAGGAAAAAAAAAGAACTCAGGAAGGTCTCTGAAGTCAAAGCGAGCCGAGAGACCTCTCAGAGCAAGAAAATCTTGAAAAGTGCCGATGTCCCGTTTTCGATGATAAAAAGCAAGGAACCATTGGCGCATATAGGACGTCTTTGATTTTACTTTTTAAGTATATATAGAATTCCTCAAAGAAATAAGGTATTCTATTTAGTTTAGAAAAAATAATTACTACAAGTTTCTTTTTGATTTGTTTTGATTAGACAAAACGTAAATTAATGTCTACTGGATTAGATTTTGAATAGTGAGGAGTATTTGTTGTATATGCAGTAGTTTTTATCGTGTGGAGAAGTCATCTTTTGCCAGCAAAACTCGCAACGTGTCTCTTTTATAAAATGTGACGTCTAAAAAAGGAGCTCGCTCGTCGTCTCGGCTTTAAAGGATACAACTTTGTCGCTTTTGCCACACACACACACACACAGACACACACAGATACGAATATACAGGGAGAGTAATTCTAAGTCTGCGTGGAACGCCAACTGATACGCGAATGTATACAAGACGTGTAAGAATACCTAAGTATACTTAGGTACCTACTGCTGGCGGCAACCCTTGAGTAAAGAGGGTTTCTGCCACGATCAATATGGGGTAGGTACGAAAGGTAGGTAGGTACGGTATTCCGAAGATGTATAGACTTTGTAGTGTTAGGGCTGACTTGGTGTGTACAGGCAGGCAACTTGGCAAGCAAGCAGAAGGAAGGAAGCGATGGTGTGGGAAGGGTTTCGTATTGAGGTTGGTGGTCGAAGCCATGCCGGCAGGCCATGAGGGTGGTAAGTGAGTGAGCGACTCCTTCAAACCACCTTACCACGTCTCTCCTCATCCTTCGGGTATATTTCCACCCGCCACCCTCTCTTACTTCCCATTCCTTCGATCCCAACCCTCACCTTCAACCCAACCCTCATCTTCAAACCCCTCTCATTCCTCAACTCCTTCACTTTTCTCCTCTCACCACCACCACCACTACTCTGACTCTTTAGTTTTCTCGGTCTCTCTTACCACCCCCGAGTGCCATCTCGGAAGCCTGTTTCCCTATTCCTCACTCTACCAATACCTAGTACCAGCCCCCCTCCCCCACAAGGAGGTTACGAGTTGAAGCTCGTCTCCTTTCCAAGACCCCGCAAACCCCAGCTGGTACAAGATTGCACCCAGTGATTCTCATTCCTTCCGGTTGCTACCTCTCAATACCCCAACTAAAACCTTCTGCTCATAGAACATCGATATTCGTTGAGTGCAAAAACTATATATATATACATATACTCTATTTTATGAAAGTCCTCCTTTCAAATGTTGTGACTAAGTGAGAAATGTGAACTACTTTACTCGCTTCGGAAGAGGGTTGAAGAGCAACAGAGAGAGAGAGAGAGAGAGAGAGATTCAGAGAGCGATGCCAGATTTTATGAAGCAATTAATTCACCGCGTTGCCAAGCTTCGAAGTACACTCGGGATTTAACGATCAAGGATATAGAAGTTACAGAAAGAGAGAAGAGGTGGAAGATGTTTTTCGATCTCAGAAATGAATTTTAACAATTTTATCTCTCCTCCTTTTCCGCCGAGGAGATTATGAACATTTCTTTTTATGGGAATAATCTCTCCGGCGGAGTAATTTGATTATTTTAAAATAATACCATTGTGGCGGACGCATCCAGGGATAATCTATATTAACCGGTACGTAAATGTAAATTTCCCTATGATTAAAAATACAATTTCCGCACACTACTTAATGGCAAAAAAAGAGTAATCGAATAGATTTTCGAACAGATAAAATAGTCAAAAACAGTTGAAAAAAAGTATTTGTAATTTATACAATCGAATCTTATTCAAGAAAAAAGATCCAGAAAGGTAAATATAAAAAGTATTTGTAATTTATACAATCGAATCTAATTCAAGAAAGAAGATGGAGTATGGTAAGATTATATTTTGTTAGTTATTTACACAATCGAATATTTTTCAGAAAAGAAGATGGACGATGGCAAGATTCAAGAAAGACGATGCGAGATGGTAAGATTAAAAAGTATTTGTAATTCATACAATCGAATGTTATTCAAGAAAGAAGATGCAGAATGGTAAGTTTAAAAAATATTTGTAATTTATACAATCGAATATAATTCATAAGAAAGAAGATGCAACTAGTAAGTTTAAATTTTTAATTTTAAATTAAAAAGTATTTGTAATTTATACAATCGAATATTATTCAAGAAAGAAGATGCAAGATTTCAAAAATAAAAAGTATTTGTAATTTACACAATCGAATATAATTCAAGAAAGAAGATGCAAGACTTCAAGAATAAAAAGTATTTGTAATTTACACAATCGAATATAATTTAAGAAAGAAGATGCAGAATGGTAAGTTTAAAAAATATTTGTAATTTATACAATCGAATATAATTCATAAGAAAGAAGATGCAACTAGTAAGTTTAAATTTTTAATTTTATATTAAAAAGTATTTGTAATTCATACAATCGAATGTTATTCAAGAATGAAGATGCAACATGGTAAGAATACTAAAAAGTATTTGTAATTTATACAATCGAATATTATTTAAAAAAGAAGATGTAAGATTTCAAGAAAAAGAAGTATTTGTAATTTATACAATCGAATATAATTTAAGAAAGAAGATGCAGAATGGTAAGTTTAAAAAATATTTGTAATTTATACAATCGAATATAATTCATAAGAAAGAAGATGCAACTAGTAAGTTTAAATTTTTAATTTTATATTAAAAAGTATTTGTAATTTATACAATCGAATATTATTCAAGAAAGAAGATGCAAGATTTCAAGAATAAAAAGTATTTGTAATTTATACAATCGAATTTTATACAAGAAAGAAGATGACAAGATGAGAGAATAAGAAGTATTTGTAATTTATACAATCGAATATAATTTAAGAAAGAAGATGCAGAATGGTAAGTTAAAAAAATATTTGTAATTTATACAATCGAACATTATTTAAGAAAGAAGATGCAGCATGGTAAGATAAAAAAGTATTTGTAATTTATACAATCGAATGTCAGTAAAAAAGAAGATGCAGTTTTGTAAGATTAAGAAGAATTTGTAATTTATACAATGGAATATCATTCAAGAAAAAATATGTAGCATGGTAAGATTACAAATTATTACAAAAAGTATTTGAAATTTTTACAATCGAATATTATTTAAAAAAGAAGATGCTAGAGTTGAAAAATAAAAAGTATCTGTAATTTATACAATCGAATATTATTCAAGAAAGAAGGTCCAAAAAGGTAAGTATAAAAAGTATTTGTAATTTATACAATCGAATATAATTCAAGAAAGAAAGTCCAGAAAGGTAAGTATAAAAATTATTTGTAATATTTACAATCGATTATTGTTCAAGAAAGAAGATGCAGAAAGGTAAGATTAGAAATTATTCCAAAAAGTATTTGTAATTTATACAATCGAAAATCTATTGGAATATATCGAATAGACTTTCGAACAGATAAAATAGTCAAAAACAGTAGAAAAGAAGGTTAATTCAAAAAAAGGTTAACAGTTTCAATAGCTCGGAAATTCACTTCTAAGAAGAGTTTTAACTCGTTTTGTTATTGGGAGTCACAACTCGATTGGGATTTCATACCAAATAAAAAATTTGCCAACAATGTTTTTTTTTATTCAAAATATTCCTGTTTTCCATCGTTTTTGCCACTGTAATTACGTCACTTTGAGTTTTACATGAGAGATACCTGAAAAACGAAAATTTTTACTCCGTATACATTACTCTCCACTCTGGTCACTCATCCATGCATAGAATATTTAATGACTGCGACACAGAGTGGTCCAACAAAAAAAAAAAAAAAAAGAAAAAAAAGCGTCACTAAAATACGACGACGTTCGCGTTTATTTGAATCACGGTGCTCAGCGAAACGTTGTCACAGGGTGATTTAAATTGAACGCAACGGCATATTTAAATTACTCAGAAATATGCTCCCATAAAATACAAGTGTCACGCGCTATTAGAATAAATTGTTTAAATTATTTTCTTAATTGAGAATGACCGACGAATAGTAGAAATATATTTAGAAAAAGAAAAATAAAACACGCACGAAATGTATATGAGTGAAAAAGGTCCCGCAAAATATATAAAAATAGGATACTTTGAGTGTGACAGAATAAATATTTTAACTTTTTAATTTTTTTTACTAAACCTTACTTTTCAATGATCTATGGGGTAGAATAATATAAATTTAATACTAGAAGGTTGTAAAAAACAGGAGTACAAATATAATAGAAATAATTAAAATGTAATAATATATGCATATATGTATATAGTGTCTCTGGGCTTTGGTGCTTTTTTCTTTTATCTCTTGTTGGTCTCTCTTCCTACATCCGACTCGTCCTCTTTCCATCCGGTCTCTGCGGTAGAATTTGCATTTTTAAATTAACTCGTCTCTGTTTGCAGCTATCTCGGCAAGCAGCGTCGAGGGTTTTACAATTTTATGCAACAACGCGCCGCACCACGAGCACACCCAACGCTCCTGGGGTTATCGATATTATTATGATTATTGCTGTTATTATTATTATCGGTCTCGACGACCTCCAGCGGTGTTCGCGATATTATTATTATTATTATTGTTATTATTATCATTATATGGTTATTACCAATCTGCTTCCAAATTACCTTTGTACGATTTAAAATTTAGTTTCTAAATTTTGTGCTTTACTAACTGTTGAGAATCGAATTTTTATTTTGTTCTTCATGGAGTGTAGTGGTAATTGTGTTTTTTTACTAGGGGGCATTGAATGGAAAAATTTGAGGGTTGGGGAATTAGATAATTGAGGGTTTTAGGATGTAACAGATGAGAAGTTGATGTTGTTATCGAATGGATGGAAGTTCTTTGTAGGGATAAAATTATTTTGGAAAAATAGGTTGTAATTTACACAATCGAATATTATTTAAGAAAGAGGAGGCAGCATAGTAAGATTCAATTTTTTTAGTGATTTACACAATCGAAAATTAATCAAGAAAGAAGATGCAGCTAGGTGAGTTTAAATTTAATAATGAAAAGTATTTGTAATTTATGCAATCGAATATCATTTAAAAAAGAAGATGCAAGAAGGAAGAATAAAAAGTATTTGTAATTTACACAATCGAATATCTTTCAAGAAAGAAGATCTGCATCTTCAGCAGCATGGTAAGAATAAAAAGTATTTGTAATTTATACAATCGAATATCTTTCAAGAAAGAAGATGCAGCATGTCAACATTAAAAAGTATTTGTAATTTATACAATCGAATATCATTTAAAAAAGAAGATGCAAGAAGGAAGAATAAAATGTATTTGTAATTTACACAATCGAATCTAATTCAAGAAAGAAGATACATCATTGTATGCTTAAAAAGTATTTGTAATTCACAAAATCGAACATCATAGTAGAAACTATTTAGCATAATTTTTTTTAAAAACCATTTTTAACAAATACTTCAAGAGAAATCATCTAAGCGAATTAAAAAATAAAAACAACCGCAACGCACAACCATAAAAAAAACAAAGTAGTTTTGTTTCCGGAACTAGTGTCTCGTAAATCAGAACAATTCTCCTTCCCAGTAACTCTTTGTCGTTTTCTTAGCATCGGTAGGGACCATTATATTAGCTGCTTATATTTTTTTTCTGTTTTGTAATGACCTTAAAGCGGTGAAGTGGTCAGGTTTACGTAGCCATTCGTTAAACCACAAGTTCGCGTTAGTAACCGCGCGAGAATGTACCTCTGAGGCATTGTTGTGAGGGGGTTTTTTTTTTCTTTGAAGGCTCTAAGAGAAGAGGAAGATAAAAGAGGAAGGCGAGTCTGTGAAGCACGTGAGATAAAGCAACGATCGAGATCACGGCGGGTTTTTCAATTACCGTGCCTCCCTTTTAACTCCCTTCCCCACCTTCCGCCTCTTCTTGTGTCTATATATATATATATATATATATATCTATATATATATATATATATATATATATATATATATATATATATATATACCTTTTCCCTTTATTCTGTCACCCTTTTCAGGACAATGGAACGAGTCGTTTTTTCCGCCATCCTTTTCATTCATTCCAATTCATTCGAATAACGTAAAAGGCACCTAGTCTCGTACATATATGCACGTGACAGCTAATGGGGTACTTGAGCAATGGGATGTTTAACCATAATTTATTGTCGTCAAAATCAGAATTTTTTTTTAGTACTTGGAATTTTGTGTTATTTTTTCCAAATCTGTGTTAGGATTGAAACTAAATTTTCCACTACTGCTTAGGACTAGCGAATCGTCAGATACTACACTGAGAAAAAAATTTTTTAAACCAAACATAAGCAGTCGACCAAAAAAATATGTTTAATTTAAACATATTTTATTATTGAATTAAACCTAACTTTTATTGAACCAAATTTACTACGTTTTGAATCAAAATTATTATGTTTAAATCAAACATAATTTTTAGTTGACTGTATAACAAAGCGATACTTATGTTTGATTCAAATTTATTGTTTTCTCAGTGTATAGAGAAACAAGGATGAGATTTTTAAAACAATTATTCAGATGAAATCAATTATATGATGTGAATTAGAAAACGGCGGATAAATCTAAATTAAGGAGACGTCTCACATTTCGAACTATACATAATTCTATATAGGTACGTTTTGTATAGTATCCATATAGTTATAGAAGTAGAGAAAAAGGGGATTCGCGAAGAAAACCCATGGGTGATGCGCGGCACAGTAAAGAAACGATTATTATGAAATACTGAGGCGTAATTATGGGGCGGCCAGCCGTTCAGCATTTACGGCAAGCTCATTAAATTACGAACTAATTACCGGCGGCAAATTATTAAAAAGTTCACTCGGTCGTAAAGTGAGCGCATCGTAAAAGTACGTAATCTTCTCTTTGCGCGAAGGTATCGAATTCAATATATATATATGTACCCACAACTAATATATGTTTGTGCCTGTGTTAAAAATCCTAGCCTAGCTTGATTAAATTTAATATACCGCGTCTTCTCTAGACATTTTTAACGATTTTTTAATGAGGACCTGCTTGTTTTTCGAAAAATTAGTTCAAGTTCACTGAAGAGTTGTTTTTTTAACCTTTAAAAAAAATTTGTCGGATTTTGTAGAGAGTCTTCTATATGGGTGAATTTTCTGAAAGTGCCATTTTTGATGTCTCGATTAATTTTACAAAATCTACTCTTTAATAATTATTATCAATTTCCATAGTGAAAATTTGGCACTTATTTATCATTTTTAAAAGAAAATTAAATAATTTTATTCAACTTAATTTACGTAATAACTAAATTATACTTTCATCTCCGAAGCCTTTTCAACATGTCTCCAATAGGACTTCTACAATAAAATTAAATTTTCGTGGTTTTTTTCAAATTCTCAGAAATTTTTTAAAAATATCGTCAGAAAGTACAATGTTTTTTCTATCATTATGTGCATTTGAAAAATTTGTAGACCTCACTTTTATTTTTGATAAAAATGTTTAAACTTTGTCCTCAGTTTTAGGTTAAAATTACTTTACAATGATTACTGACATTTTATACTTTAAAAATATCTTAAACAAAATTTTAATGCACATTAAAATAAAGCTGAGAATCTGACGTTAAATTTTCCTATATTTTATCTACAAAAAGGAGAAAAATTATTGCTGTTATAAATAATCGAAATTTACATTTTTCTCCGAGTAAAAATAAATTTCATCTCCGAAGCCTTCCTTTTTAATAAATAACTGAATGTAGAAGTAAATTTAACAGAATATTTCAATGGTAATATAAAATGAGGGTGTGAGATTTGTATATTTTACTAAAAAACATATTTTAATTGCGCCCTAATGTATACAAATATGAAAGAAAATTTATTTTTCATCTCCGAAGCTTTTCATCTCCGAAGCCTTTTCCTTGAAATATGCTAGTTTTTCTTTTGTTTTTAGTATTTACCTGCATTGCTTTGAAAAAATTAACCTAAATTACCATTAAATCAAATACTTTAAATACATTTATATTTTCATCTAATTGAATATATTTGGTATTAAAATATACAAATTATTAATTTTTAAGCAGTGTAATTTTATTTTCGATTTCGTGAACGCGATATTGGCGTGAATTTTTAATAGAAAAGCTCGCCAATGAAATAAAATTAATTTAATGGAGCAACAATAATATTTTTCAAATGAAAAAAACTTTAATATTTTTAAGAATTAATTTTGCGCAACCTGAAAATCTTACTCTTGAGTATGAAATTAAGTAGTTTTAATAGAAAAAACCGATTGGGGGACAATTTTCCCAAAATCCGTTTCCCAAAAAAAACTTTTTCCCAATATTAAGTTTCCCAAAAAATAAATTTTCCAAAAAATTTTCCCAATGTTAGATTTTTTCCAAAATGGATATTGATTATTGAGTTAGAAGAAAATAACAAAACAGCAACCAAATTTTTCAATAATTTCTCCTAGACTGAAAAAAATATTTTCAATAAAATGACATTGAAAAAAAATTTAGTTTTGAGTAATTTTAAAGAAGATAATTTTTGTTATATTTTTAATCTTTAAAAATAATCAATTTAAAAGGAACAATATTCAAATAATAATTGAATACTTGCACAATTTTTTTCAATTTTAATAAATATATTACAATAAGAGATAAATGTTTTGCTTGAAGAATATTAAATTTTCTTTAATATATGAGAGTGATTTAAAAAATATATCTTAAAAGAATATTAAATAAATAATTATTGTAATTATTTTATTTTATTTATTATTTAATTATTATTTTTCATTTCATTTTTATTTGATTTATTAAATTTAATTGATTAATTTAATTATTTCAATAATTAATGAAAATTATTCTGTACTTTATTCAAAATAAAAATATTTAATAAAAATAAAATTTTAACTAACCTTGAATTTGTTGTACGCATTTATTTTTCTGTATTTTTATTGATTAGAATTTAGAAATTATTTAGAATTTAGAATTATTTATTTAATATTGATTAGAATTAATAAAAAAATGTATAATTTAAAAAATAATTAACCATTATAAATTAACAAGAATAGACTTTAAGGTTTTTTCACAATTTCCCTGAAATTAAGATTCAACCGTCTTTTGTTTTTCCGTGAAAAAAAATTCCGTAAAAAATAATTTCCGTGAATTAACACCTTACGAAAATGTATGTCGCGTTGGATTCTTTTTTTTTGGGAAATATTTTTTTTGGGAAATTTGATATTGGGAAAAATGATTTGCTTGGGAAATTAATTTTTTGGGAAACTTGATATTGGGAAAAATTTTTTTTGGGAAAACATTTTTTGGGAGAAAAATTTTGGGAAAATTGACCCCCCACCGAAAAAACCATATAATTGAAGAAAAACATTAATTGAAAAACTGAAATTTAAAAGTGTCACTTTCAGAAAATTCACCCATATACGTTAGATAATAGTATTATAAGTAGTGATTTTTGTTTGTTGATGATAAACGAATAATTATTTTATATATATGTGACGCGCTCCGAAGAAAGGTACCCAAGAAGCAAAACGAATTACAGGTTAGGGTCGTGTTAGATTTCTCTTGATTAAAAGTTTATTTTTATAACTATTTGATTTGAAAGCAATTATTATTGAATATTTTGGATGTAACGAAGACTCGAAGATCAAATAAGTTTTAATTAATAATTGATTTTCTTTCTGCCTGTTTTTACATGAAAAATTAAAAACATAACCTCAAATTTTTTTGAAGCAAAAAATAAGAAGGAAAAAATTTGAGGTTATGTTGTTCTTAGGTACTTTTTTTCGGAGCGTGACAAATATTAGTTTATATATGTATATATATATATATATATGTATATATATATATATATATATATATATATAAGTATGTGGAAAAAAAGCGAGCAGTAACGATGAGAAGATTTAGGAAGATTAAAGAAAAAAAAGGGGCCGAGTAGTGTTTGAAAAATATTATGTGAACCTCGGCTGGATTTTGAATATATAAGGGTGACTCTAACAAGGGGTGAGATGTCGAGGCATTGAAGCATGTTAAGAAAGCCAAAGAGGGGGCAGGGGGATTCCCCGCAGAGAGCGTTTCAATTAGTAATTAAAACGTGCCATAGCGCGTTGCGCTGTGTACAACCCTTTAGAGCTCGATTCCCCCTCGACGAGGTCCTTCCGACGGCGTCGCCATCTTGTAAATTAATTAATGTGTCCCTAACGAGATCAGAGGTGTCGGTAAGGTAGGAGAGAGAGATCAGAGTGCCCTTCTATATAGTCGCGTACTGAGTGGCGCGGTGTGATGCGAGAAGGGTTCATGAAGGCAAGTGAGGATGAGGGTTAGGATAGTAGTTGGAAATTGGAGAGAGAGAGAGAGAGAGAGACAGAGAGAGAGAGAGAGAGAGAGAGAGAGAGAGAGTGAAGGAGCAAGTGAGAGAGAGAGGTATGAACGGGCATGAGGTGAATTAGTCTGTTCTAACCCACTAGGGGTAGGAAGAGCAAGCTTGTAGGAGCTTTAAGCGGGTTGCCGGGCATTTATAGGGGGAGTGAGACAAGAGGGGGGATAGCGTCAAGCTTTACGATCTCTCGACCCTTTCAAAAACCCTTTCACTGACGCGTCACCCGCTATATACCGCTTACATAATGCAGCCACTCTAATTAAAATAAATTACACTCTCTCTCGTCGAGCCGACTTTTTTTTTGTATTTTTTTTTTTGTGTATTTTTTTCTCCCTCACGTTCTCTAACCTATCCTTCTGTAACCCAGTCGAATCTCCTCTTCAATTCGCCACTTTTTACCAAAAGAGGGGTGTGTGTGTGTGTGTGCTTTCACAACCACCTCTCTACTTTACGTCTATACCCTCAAACCAAAGGATTTTTTTTTCCCGCCCGTTTATTTGCACTTTATTCGAGATTTAATTTACCGACCGACGACGACGTCGGTGGCGGCGGCGGCGGACTACTCTTCTGTTCTGTTCGATCCACTGATGGGATTAAAAGAGATAAAATGGTTTGGTGGGGGGATAAGAGTTAAAGGGGAGAATGAACCGAATGTGCAAAATACATAGTAGAGTCGCAATGCCAAATGGTCCACTGTTCGAAAATGGCTCACAATCAAATTTTTTCTATAAATTGTTTTTTAATTTTTCCCCTAAAATATCCCTTTGACCTGATTCTGATTTTGATTCTAATTCTGATTCTGATTCTGATTCTGATTCTGATTCTGATTCTGATTCTGATTCTGATTCTGATTCTGATTCTGATTCTGATTCTGATTCTGATAATTATAATGATAATCATAATGATAATTATAATGATAATTATAATAATAATTATAATGATAATTATAATGATAATTATAATGATAATTATAATGATAATTATAATGATAATTATAATGATAATTAAAATGATAATTATAATGATAACCATCAATTTAATTTGACAGGTTTTTATTGAGAGCAACATTCAAGTGTGACTAAACTATCAAGTCAATTTACAACAGATAAATCACCATTATACTGTTGAGGAATAGGTCTCAATTAGATAATTCAGTAGATTTAATAGCGACTTCGAGATAGTTATTATGAGAGAGGTCGAGAGTCGATGGGAATTCAGAGAGAGAGAGAGAGAAAGACCAACTTGCTGTTTCCACTTACATTAAGCTGAGATAGGAAGATTTGAGTTTCCCTTATAGCTAGAAGCAGATAGACAAGTTTAAACGAGATCTCCTCGAAAACTTTTTAATCACCATGTAACCAATTATCCGAAGAAATTAATTAGAATAAATTTAAGAAAGTGTTATTAAATATTGTTTCTCAACATGAAACCCAGAAAAAAGTTCCCCTTCAATAATTAACCCCAAGTTGGTTACTAACTATTGGTTTCAAAAATAGTTTCAAAAATAGTTTAAAAAATAGTTTAAAAAAATAGTTAAAAAATAGTTTCAAAAATAGTTAAAAAAATAGTTAAAAAAATAGTTTAAAAAATAGTTAAAAAATAGTTTAAAAAATAGTTAAAAAATAGTTTAAAAAATAGTTTAAAAAATAGTTTGAAAAATATTTTAAAAAATAGTTTGAAAAATATTTTAAAAAATAGTTTAAAAAATATTTTAAAAAATAGTTTAAAAAATAGTTAAAAAAATAAAAAGTGGTAATAGAAACACGGTTACGAATAGCTCAGTCGACTGAATGCGGCAAAACGTTGGGGAAAAATATGTGTAGCTCTACAAGAATCTCAAATATATTTATTAAATGAGAAAGAAAAAAAATGAGAAAAAAAAATATTTATTAAATTGCAATTACAATTTTCAATTAGGCAAAGGAAATTTCGAGGATAAAGTAATTGGTTCGCTGATTATTGAGTTTATCGTATTGCTTTGGGGGAAATAACTTTTTCAGTGGCGGGAATTTAATCCCAAGTGTAAAGTACCGGATCGAAAGAATCCAAATCCCTTCGGCTTATGGTAGCCAATAAACTCTCCGCGATTAAATTAATGCTATAAAATGTTATCACCGAATCTTTAAATTTTACTCACTTTCAGATTTTTTTCCACCTTTAAATTCAATACTATATTCTAATATTTGAAATTTTGAATTAAATAAAAAAATTCCAAATATTTTAAGTTTTCAACTATAGTTTTGAAACAAAATTAAAATTTGTCGAAAATATACGCAAAAAAAGTGAATTTTCTTAAGAAAATTCGTAATTCCGAAGCAATTTTAGAGAAAGAAAAATAGATGTTTGAAAGTAGGAGTAATAACCTTCTTGAAAAAGTCTCCATTTAACAAAACGAAGTGTGTGTGTGTGTATGTGTGGCGCCGAGGTAAATTTTTTAAATCCGATTTCCTTCCGTTTTATTTTCAACCCTCAACCATTTGTTCTTTTTCCAACTCATTTTTCTCTCCCATGAGTCTCGCTTCTTTTCATTTTATGAATTCGTTATGAGCCGATGTGCGCCACCTTCGCAGCGGGATTTCTTTTTTTTTTTCCTCAAATGAACATACAGATGCGACTCTCTCGCATTTTCCAATGTCGATTTAATAAGGGGAGAGAAATATTTCTCACTCAGGAGAATATTCTTGTGCAAATCTCCCTTGATACTGTGAAGGATTTGAAATCTCTTTATACCCGGTAGGAAATTTCGGAAACAAATCTTCCCCTTTGACGACATCGAATCACAGTAAAAGAGAAGAAGAGAGAGACGGAAAGAGAGAGAGAGAGAGAGAGAGAAAAAACGAGAAATGCGGATTGGCGAAAAGAGCTGATAAAATCCCGCTAGCAAAAAGCACCGCACGACTGGGAAATTCATTTTCTTTGGTGTGACGTTAATTAAAAATGTTCAGCGAGTAAAGAAAATTCGAGAGCACTTACCCGGGGATATCGATTAATAAAAAATGTTTTCTCTTTAACGAAGTTGGAGTACTTTATTTGTCAAAGTGTGTAAGTTTAGGAAGTGGAAGGTTTAAGTAGGGGGGGATTTATTTTAATTTTCGATTTTTTGTTTGATTAATGTTGTAGTGTGGGGGCTTTGCAGTAAATCGACTATAATTCAAGAACGAAGATGCAGGATGGTAAGATTAAAAAGTATTTGTGATTTATGCAATCGAATATCATTCAAAAAAGAAGATGCAGTTTCGTAAGATTGTGAAGAATTTGTAATTTATACAATCGAATATCATTCAAGGAAAAAGATGCGAGATGGTAAAACTAAAAAGTATTTGTAATTTATACAATCGAACATAATTTAAGAAAGAAGATAAATTATGGTTAGATGAAAAAGTATTTGTAATTTATACAATCGAATATTATCAAGAAAGAAAATGCAGTATTGTAAAATTCAAGAAAGAAGATCCAGAAAGGTAAGATTAAAAAGTTTTTGTAATTTATATAATCGAATATTATTCAAGAAAGAAGATGCAAGATGGTGAGATTAAAAAGTATTGTAATTTATACAATTGAACATAATTTAAGAAAGAAGATAAATTATGGGAAGATTAAAAAGTATTTGTAATCTATGCAATCGAACATCATACAAGGAAGAAGATCTGCTTCTTTTTTGCATGGTAAGAATAAAAAGTATTTGTAATTTGTACAATCGAATGTCATGGAAGAAAGAAGACGCAACGTATGGTAAAAATAAAAAGTATTTGTAATATATACAATCGAATTTCTTTCAAAAAGATGCAACATGGTAAGAATAAGAAATATTTGTAATTTACACAATCGAACATCTTTCAAAAATAATACCTGCTTTTTTCAGCATAGTAAGAATAAAAAGTATTTGTAATTTATACAATCGAATATTGTTCAAGAAAGAAGATTAAAAAGTATTTGTAATTCATGCAATCGAATATAATTTAAAAAATAAGATGCAACATGGTAAGAATACTAAAAAGTATTTGTAATTTAAACAATCGAATATCATTCAAGAAAGAAGATGCAACAAGGTAAGATTAAATTTTGTTTGTAATTTACACAAACAAATATTATTCAAGGAAGAAGATGCAATATGGTAAGATTCAAGAAAGAAGATCCAGAAAGGTAATTTATTTGTAATTTATACAATCGAATATAATTTCAGAAAGAAGATGCAGAATGGTAAGTTTAAAAAATATTTGTAATTTATACAATCGAATATTATTCAAGAAATAAAGTCCAGAAAGGTAAGTATAAAAAGTATTTGTAATTTATACAATCGAATATTATTCAAGAAAGAAGATGTAGAATGGTAAGTTTAAAAAATATTTGTAATTTATACAATCGAATACAATTCAAGAAAGAAGATGCAACTAGGAAGTTTAAATTTTTAATTTTAGATTAAAAAGTATTTGTAATTTAAACAATCGAATATTATTCAAGAAAGAAGATGCAGAATGGTAAGTTTAAAGATTTAATTTTAGATTGAAAAGTATTTGTAATTTACACAATCAAAAAATATGATTCAAGAAAGAAGATGTAGCATGTTAACATTAAAAAGTATTTGTAATTTATACAATCGAATATTATTTAAAAAAGAAGATGCAAGAAGGAAGAATAAAAAGTATTTGTAATTTACACAATCGAATATCATTGAGGAATGAAGATGCAACAAGGTAAGATTAAATTTTGTTTGTAATTTACACAAACAAATATTATTCAAGAAAGAAGATGCAATATGGTAAGATTCAAGAAAGAAGATCCAGAAAGGTAATTTATTTGTAATTTATACAATCGAATATAATTTAAGAAAGAAGATGCAACATCGTAAGAATAAAAAGTATTTGTAATTTATAGAATCGAAAATTATTCAAGAAAGCAGATGCAACATGGTAAGAATACTAAAAAGTATTTGTAATTTATACAATCGAATATTATTCAAGAAAGAAGATGCAGAATGGTAAGTTTAAAAATATTTGTAATTTACACAATCGAATGTTTCAAGGAAGAAGATTAAAAGTTAGAGTAATAAAAATTATTTGACATTTATACAATCGAATATTATTTAAAAAAGAAGATGGTATAGTTGAAAAGTAAAATGTATTTGTAATTTATACAATCGAATATTATTCAAGAAAGAAGATGCAGAATGGTAAGTTTAAAGATTTAATTTTAGATTAAACAGTATTTGTAATTTACACAATCAAAAAATATGATTCAAGAAAGAAGATGTAGCATGTTAACATTAAAAAGTATTTGTAATTTATACAATCGAATATTATTTAAAAAAGAAGATGCAAGAAGGAAGAATAAAAAGTATTTGTAATTTACACAATCGAATATCATTGAGGAATGAAGATGCAACAAGGTAAGATTAAATTTTGTTTGTAATTTACACAAACAAATATTATTCAAGAAAGAAGATGCAATATGGTAAGATTCAAGAAAGAAGATCCAGAAAGGTAATTTATTTGTAATTTATACAGTCGAATATAATTTAAGAAAGAAGATGCAACATCGTAAGAATAAAAAGTATTTGTAATTTACACAATCGAATATTATTTAAGAAAGATGGTCCAGAAAGGTAAATATAAAAAGTGTTTGTAATTTATACAATCGAATATTATTCAATGAAAAAGATCCAGAAAGGTAAATATAAAAAGTATTTGTAATTTACACAATCGAATGTTTCAAGGAAGAAGATTAAAAGTTAGAGTAATAAAAATTATTTGACATTTATACAATCGAATATTATTTAAAAAAGAAGATGGTATAGTTGAAAAGTAAAATGTATTTGTAATTTATACAATCGAATATCATTTTAAAAAGATAGATGCAAGATTTTAACAATGAAAAGTATTTGTAATTTAAACAATCGAATATTATTCAAGAAAGAAAATGCAACTGGGTAAGTTTAAAGATTTAATTTTAGATTAAAAAGTATTTGTAATTTATACAATCGAATATCATTTAAAAAAGAAGATGCAAGAAGGAAGAATAAAAAGTGTTTGTAATTTATACAATCGAATATTATTCAAGAAAGAAGATGTAGCATGTTATTATTAAAAAGCATTTGTAATATATACAATCGAATTAGAAATTAAGCCCCTAGTAGTATGTCGAGGAAATCTGTCTTGAATACATCCTCCAATTTTTCACCCTTCCCTCACGAAAACAATAAGATTCCCAAAATTCTCAATCTAAGAAAAGAGATTTTTCAATTTGTTTACCAAACTTCATTATCGGGACGAAACTGCCATAATGAGAGTGAACTTCCCCACCAATTGAAATAGGCCAAGGCTGGTAGTCATGTAATAAGGGCAAATTCGTGATTATACGAGGCTGTAATTCAAGTAAGCACGTGCACTTTAGCAGAATAATCCCCTACTATTCGAGTGTAGCACACATGGCACCTTGTGTGCGTGTGAGGATATTGATATAGATCCATAGTATGGGATGCACCTGATCGAGTGGGTACTTGGAGAATAGCTTTGGCCATTAAGGCAGCGCAGGAACAAGGGATATTGAGATACATGCCGTAGACGTAAACAGTGCAATATAACCGTTCTATAATATATATATACACCCTTCACCTACCTCAGCAAGTTCACTACATTAGCATTCATATTTCAATTTCATAACCCTCAGGCTTGCATTTCAGAGGCCAAGTGCTCTCTCTCTCTCTCTCTCTCTCTTCAGACGGGAAAACCACGTCCAAACGATTATTATCTAGCGGACACGTGAAAACCTATTACCACCTATATATATCGTCTCTTCTAAGCGCGATGTAATCAACCGCTTGATTATCAGTTCCTCGCATAATTGCGCCTATTAAATTATCGATAATTATTGAATCGAAAAAAAGGCCTGTTTCCTTCAAAAGCGTTTAAGGCAAATTACGGGAAAATTTTGATCTATAATTGATACTTTCGCGTGGAATTACGAACATGAAAAAAACGAGAATCGAGTAATTTTCCTTAACTGTTTTTATTAAATTCCGTTAGTAATTCGCGTTTATTAGTTTCCTAATTGTCACATTAAAATATCTGCTTGTTAAACAAAATTATGTACCCATTTTTTCCCCTCATCACACGTTTTTTCCGCAGTTTTTAGAAACTTGTCCCAATCCGGAAGTTGGAAAGTCATAAAAGGAGTAAAATTTTTATACTATTTTTACATACTCGTTTAACGTGCAATTTACTAGAAACTTGCGTGCATTATCAACTATTAAAAACTTATCAGTTTAAAAGGGTTTTTTATAGTAATAATTTCTCTCCAATTGATGTTTACTAAAATTTAATTAGAACATCTGATTTTTCTTGTGAGTAGCTCAAATGTTCGCAGCTAAGAGGACAAAGTGAGAAAAATTAACTTAAAAAAAATTAATTTTTCTCACTTTGTGGAAAAAAAGTTGTCACTGTTTTTCATTTTCGTTTAGTTCGTGCCCTCTTCGACTACTAGCGCCATCGGAGTTGTAAAGTAGACAACTACTTTATCGACAAGATTTCCTACTTCTTTTATCGACAATTCTTCTGTTGATATAATTTATTGAAAAGAATTTTGAAAACTTTCCATCCACGTTACAGGATGTAACATATACTGTAGTATGTTTAAAATATCTCCGAAAAATGAAATAAAATTGCTGAAAAATAAAATTCCAGAAGTAAATTACTGTAAAAGTTTAAGGCAATCGTGATAAAAAGAAAAGTTTTCAATCTCACTCCACCGTTTTTTTTTTCTTTAACCACGCATTGAAAAGAGCGTTTAAACGACCAGGGATCGCGTAAAGTTTCACCTCATAAAAAAGATTAGATACGTATCCTCATCCTTATAGTGTATGGTGTATGTGTATACATAAGGTCCGTATAAATGTGGGTGTAGATACCTGCGTTGGAACGAAAGTTGAGTGGGTAGGGGTCGAGGTGAATATAAAAGCCCTTCGCTTCGTGAAAGCTGAACGTGAGCGTAAAAAGCTCGTCGTCAAAAGCATCAACGTACATAAAGCAACGACGGCGCCCGACCGCTTCGCGTTTATTAAAAGCTCCCTGAAAAAAAACGTTAACGCGCTTACAGCGGCTCTCTAGAGCTTCGCACGATACTTTCAACGAATCGCCAGAATCGATCCCTTCTCTCTCTCTCTCTTTTTCTCTCTCCCTACATATATACACTACGTGATCTTTCTCCCTCTACAAAAAAAAAGAACAAGAAAAAAATATTGCTTTTACAAAAATTCGTGCATTTGAAACGAATAGGGAGAGACAGAGAGAGAGAGAGAGAGAGAGAGAGAGAGAGAGAGAGAGAGAGAGAGAGAGAGAGCTTTTTCTTTTGACTTGTAGAGAGTGCTTGTGTTTGTACGTATATACATATATATATATGCGAGAGAGTTTGAAGGAAAATAAAGGTTCGATGGTCGACGTGGGAATTCAATTCTAATATTTTTCACCGGGAAGCTTCACTCGTTTTACAATCAGGAACACATAAAACTAGAAGCAAAAAAAAAAAGAACAATCGTTGATTCTTTTTTTTTCATTTCCAAGGTATAAAAAAGGCCTTTCAGGGATTTTTAAACAAACCAATTCCCGAGATAAATAAATCGGTTTGAAATAAAAAAGAATTAAAGCAAAACCTATTTTATTTCCGCGCAAAACGGAGCCAATTTTTTTCCCCAGATTCCACATTCAATGGAAATTTGTTTTTCAGAGAGAAAATTCGTGATGAAAAGAATATTTTATTAAACGAAAGGGAAAGATTATCTTATTTTTTACATTTTTAAGCTCGAGGGGGGAAAAAATTTGTTAATTAGAATACCACCGGGAAGAAGTTAATCTATACTTAGTGTATATAAGTTAACTTCTTCCCGGTGGTCGATATTACAGATTGCATAGTTATCGAGCGAGTGCTATAGTTTGTGGCGCCTCCTGTCGATGGCGTCATGTACTACTGTCGTAAAACTTTTGCCCTCGAGAGAGTTTGATGTATGTCCTAACATACGAAACGGTAGGGGAAACTTCATACAATTCGAATACATATTTTACTGTCGACAATTATAATTCCAGGAGTGGCTAATTCATTGGAAGAGTGAAAAAATTATTTTTATATTGAAATAGTCAAACACCCGCATCAATTGACATGTGACCCCCACGTGAAATATAAGCCATTTCTAAGCATTGACAATGAAAGAGTCTTTATTCGAATAATGACAGATTGAAATAAACCAAAAGTGCTGAAAATCAAGTATCGACAAAAGCGAGTACTTGACTGAATGGGCCGTCAAGTGGAAATATATGGCGTTGATTCTTGGGTGGAGTCACCCAGTGAAGGATGAGGGGAGTCCAAGCGCATTGAATATTCCCTCGTCGAAAAGTACACGTAGTACAACGTATACGTGAGAGCTCTCCAACAGTACTTATAAGCCGACATCATTATCCCGTGAACTCTCTCTCTCTCTCTCTCTCTCTTTCTTTCTCTCTCTCTTTCTCTCTCTGTTTCTCTCTCTCTCTACATATATACATATAGTCTCCACTAATCCTCGCGTTATCTCCCCTTTAATCTCGCGAGACCTTCTCTTTCGTTTCACCCTGGCACACACTCACCAAAGTCTGTGTATAGATATAGAGCCCACCCTCAAAACCGTTCAGCGCCTCAGGAACAGCATGGGGGGGACACATTCGTCACTTTACCCAAAAAAGAGAGGGATGAAAACTGTTGCAAACTAAGGGCGCGCCTGAAATTGAATATTAGCCCACAAGATTCTGAACAGGCCCTTAGGCAATTTCAACCCCTCGACAGAAGGTCGACCCATAAAATTTACTTCATACCAAAACGTCCAACTTCCAAGAAATATGGAAACGAAAACTCCCTCTCTCTTTTCCCCAGTCCCTTGTATGACGAAAAACTCCGTTACCATAGTGAACTTCTCTGTTTTCTCTATTTTCCTCTAATTTCCTCAATTTCACAAACTAATTCATATACTCACATGCCTCTCTTCAGCTGGATTCAGACCTGGAACAAAAAGAAAAGAAATCAGTTTTAGTAAAAAAAAATTGTCTTGGTTTGGAGAAAATATGATATAATTTGATTTTGCACAGTGGGGAAAGAAGTACATAGAGAGAGAGACTTTCTTCAAATAGGATGGTAAAAGGAGTCAGTGCTCTCGAGGATTTCTGAGAGTAGGTTGAGAGAGAGAGAAGGAGAGTTTGAAGTGGATGGTTGGAGATGGTAGAGAATGAGGAGACGGAAAGGGAAGAGTAAACCGAGGACACCATTATGGAGTGAAGGGATCTCTTCAACAGAGGCTTTGTCCTCACGTAGCGGAGTTCATAGTTTGCCCTCACTCGATTGCCCCCAACCACCAACCCCTTGTACCGGGTACACTTTGTCTCGTAAGAAATATCTCGAACGATATCTTCCTCTTGCACATACCGATCCTTTCTTTATTTTCTCGAAAATAAATCCAAATTTTCATCTCTTGTCATCTTGATCAATTTTTTGAAAAATCTATCAAGAAGCAAGAGAAAAAAAGTTTTTTTGTAATTTACCCAATCGAATATAGTTTAAGGTAAAAATTTCCCATTTGTAAATAGCCCACTTATACGTCTTTTTTTTCGAAATTGAGACACTTAATCACTTTTACGACAGAAGAGGGAAAAAAAACGGTTACAAGATAAAGATAAATTGGATAAAAAAAATGGACCTACCCAGTAGACACATCGTAGATATCCTCATCGTAACATGAGTGTTTTATATGCAGAGATATCGAGCTCTGGAATATCCCTCTGGATGTACACACGTCTACGTTTATATATATCTAGATGTACCTATATCGTATAACTGGAGTTATGGCTTCGAGTTATGGAGCGTGGTTTTCCCCTTTCTATATAGAATGGGAAGGGTCGTGGAAAGAATTTTTCTCATATTTCCCGATTATTACGGACCCTGAGGTCTTCAGTATGTATATATATCGGAGGAGGAGGAGGAGAAAAAAATAACTAAAGGAAGCTTCAAAGCATCAAATATCCCCCCTTACCCGCATACCCTTAACCCGCTAATGTTCGTCATCCCCCTTTTAACCATAGAAGTAACCCGGGGTATTTCAACCCCAAGGCTCGTAAACGGACACGGGAGAGCGCGCATAATTTTCTACTAAAACGCAAAGAGGTCGTTTCGTTTCAAGAAGAACGACTCTCTTGGCTTGATAGTATGTATCCAACTATATCGTTTGGATTGAAATAAAAGCACGGTTCACAATTCGACGAGCAAGTCGATACTGCTGCTTTAATCGAACTCACCCCGAACTCCATTAATCAATTACCGCAAGATGGGCTTCTAGGAGAGAAAAAGGAAGTTCGAGTTGGATAACGAAATTGAGTTTACGTGCACTGCAGGATAAGATTTCTTGATGAAACTTCATTGGCGCTTTATGTAATTCGTTACTTTGAAAAATCTCTCCAGAATCTATCTCTATTGTTCCATCTGAACACAGTTTTCCTAACATTTATTTTTTTTACCCAACATCCAGAGAGAGGTTTTCTCTAATCAAACATTGAGGTTTCTGCTTTGGGTGAACAGTCAAACCACAAGGATCGCAAGTCCCTTATCCCAATCATAAAAAAATACTCCAATAACTCCCCGGGGTAAAATGATTACCTAAAGAAAATTATAACCCGATTGTGCTATAAGAGTTTAATAGAAGTGAAACGAAGATTTAAATAGAGAAGGAAAATTAGTCTCCATTGAATGATTCGACTATTTAAAGAGACAAAAATTTCATCTTGGGAAATATTTTAATCTGTCTTCAATAATAAGATAGAGAGGGAGATGAGTTTGAATGAGAATCGTGAATTGAATTGACCTCCTGTTTGAAATCCGTGGTCTGAAGGAGACGCTGACGTTTTCATTATCTAGCTTGTCGATAACACCGTGAAATGAGAAATAACAGAGAGGCTGCCTCAAGTTATATGCGTAGAATAACGTAATTAGGAAACAGGAATGGTAGACTTCTTAGTGAAGGGCGCTCTTCGTCTGCCATTGGCGTCTGCAGTAAATCAGATTTCAACTAGACTTCCTTTTTTTGCCGAAACCAGTCGTTTACTGAAATATCTCTAGACGTCAGGAATTATAATATTCGAATAACGGGGATATTGGAAAAATAATATTTCCCTTAGTCAGAAATTTACTGCTTATACCTTAAAACAGTTAAGCGGGAAATATTTACGTTAATAAATATGAATTTTTACCAAATGTGGACGAACTTTTATCTTAGTAACAAAGGAGATATTATGACGATCGAATATTTTGGTTAGCTAACATAAAACCAAGGGGCCGATTAGGTTATTTTATCTCCCATTGATTTGCAATTCGAATTCTCTTTGACGTCAAATTTCTTCTAATGTAAATGTAAATGAACCTTAGCGCCAAATTCGTTTCGATTTCGAATCAGAATTGACTTCAAAATTAATTTGGCGTTCAAATCTATTCGAAATCTAAATGAATTTGACGACAAAGTCTAATTCCAAATCAAAGATGTCAAGGAATTTGAATTAGAAATCAACATCTTTTCCCAGAACTCTTGCTGGATCTAGCAAATATTTTTTTTGTTGATATAATTATAAAATCACTTTAAGAAGTCAAGTGTACCTGATGGGTACTTCTAAAAGTGATCTAATTATACAAATAGGAAAAAATCTCAAGAAATTATACTTTATGACTCGAAAGGTTACTAAAAGTGCTCTAATTTAAACACTTCTCATGATAACGCACTTGTTGTCAGCGCGAACAGCGGATCCTCACTGACTGATACAAACTCTGTTCTCGCTCTTTTATACCCCCTCTCTTCAAGGTCCGAAGTGTACAGGTAACTGCCTAAATGTTCTTCCAGTTTTTGTCACAAACTTATTAGTTCGTGGCTAACCATATTTTTCCCAACGTCAATCAAAAAATTCTTTCACCTTAAGAAACAGGTCACAACACTAAAAGTATCCTAGCAATAATAATTTTGCATGTTTTTTCTCAATTCAGTGAAAATCGTAAAAATGATTTATGACAAAGTGTAAAATGTTGTACACAGCTTTTCAGTTTTGCAAGAAAAAAAATAAAAGAGAGAATAGTGTCGCCGATGGGCAAAAGCAGAACACAGCGGAAGATGGTTTGAAAAGAAAGAGGAAGTTAGGGAGGTTAGATGAGGTAGGGTAGGTAGTGGATATAGGGTGTGAGAATGAAAAGAGAAGAGGATCAGTGGGGGGAAGAGGAGAGAGGTGCTCACTACAGGAGAGCACTCTCGTGTCGGGAGAGGAGATTCCAAGGGCTCTTGAAGTGAAAGGGAGATGGAAAATCATGAGAGTCAAAGCTAGTGTGAGAGAGATAACCAACGTCAAACTGCCGTGACTTTGTCAGCGTTCCGACTCTGTACAAGTGCGAAACGTTTCTTGCTCGTATCGTCGTTGCAAGAAAACGAGGATGTAACCAGAGAGACCAGCGAAATCGAGGTCGTACACGGCAAACCCAACAAGTACGCTCACAAGAGAAGTGTTTCAATTCGTGCACTCACAGTAGCGTATCGACCAAAAAAAATATAATTTTTTGGTGTTTTTTCCTATTGGTAATATTTTTTATTACTCGTTTCATTGGAACTATATTTCACCTAATATTTTTTTCAATTTAACAACCCAGCTTAATTTTTAAAGTACGTTCTTCAATGATAAATAACATCACCGTCCCTATCGTTAATTATTAATTCAATAAATAAAATAATAAAAAACATTTATATCATGCATTACTTGAAAAAGTCAACACATTTCTTTACGGACAAAACAAGTATCACAAAACAAAAATAAGGAATATTCAAGATTCAAAAGGAAAAAAAAATTATTCTACATATTTTTTTTGTAAACAAATAATTGACGTTTTATTTTTCTCTTCATCATTGTAATAATTTATCAGCGCATTACAAACAGCAATTATAAAAATAAAACATAAAAATTTTTAATAAAAAATATACACATACAAATAATAATAATTTATCGAAATCACAATATGAATCGATACGGTCACGAGAGTCTACGATAAAGTATTCTTTGTCAAAGATAAATAATTTTGATTAAGTTGCAATCGAAAGCGCTAACGTCCGATTAGGAAGAGAGATAGAGAGGAAGAAAGTGGTGCGTGATGGATAATTATTGTGATAAGGGGATGATAAGACAACTGGGGTCCAAACTCTCTCCCACCCTTCCATCACTCGATCTCTCTGAGAGCAATTTAAACAAGATAAGATAACGAATGCTTGTATCACGAAAGCGGAAGTGCCGATTACATGCTCAGATATCAGGGTGTTAGCAAGTTTACATATAAATTTCTTTATATATGTACACACGCAAAATTTCTATTCTCTTTCTATAACGAAAAATCACTCTCTTCGAAAACATTCCCCGTATATCTTGACAAGAGCTGGTACTACGTGCTGTTGATACATAAAACGGAACGAAAAGTTTTTAGCAACATTTCTTTTTTCCTCTTCCTTCTTCTTTCGTTGGAAACGAAAAATTCAGACAGAACAGCGTCAGCGAAGATTGCCTCGTGTGAAGAAATGATGTTATCCTATCAACGTGACATTGTCTGAAGATAAACGACGAGAACATTTATGTAAGACTTTGAAAAATTCCAACAAAAATTGAAAATACAAGGTTCTTTTTTCCAAAGTTGGAAAGAAAAATCTTGCCTTTAAAAACAAAAAAAAGAAAAAGTATTAAAAAAAAGAAATACCGCTTTATTCCTCCTCATCCGTTAATCAAACTTCCCTTCTTTTATTGCCAAGATGATTTTTTTTTCTGTACCTCATGTGATGGAGATTTAAATAAAAATTGAAATTCATAGGTAAAGGTAATTTACCTCCATTAGGTTTGATGTCCTCGTTTTGTCCTCGATGGAGATCTGGTTTTGGCATTATTGATAAAGGATGAGCGGAATTTCCACCGGGATTTGCTCCGCCGGGAATGCCTAGGCCAAGGAGTGCTGCCGAGGCGGAAGTTGGAACTGGAATTCCAGGTCCAAGGCCAGGAAGACCTGCCAGTCCTGGATGTGGACCAATTGCAGCTGTCGGTGGCATCTGTTGAGCGAATATTCTCGGTACTTCCGGCCTCTGTTGCTGTAACAAAGGAAAATTTTTTATTACATTTGTGAAACAGAGAAATTGTTTTAAAAATTTTGAAATACAACTAAAATTGTGGATTGTAATATTGAAAACTATATGATAGGAGATTTAACCCAGGCTATCACATTAGGTGAAAGAAGGGTACCTCAATTAACCAGAGGGTGGAGAGCAATAGGAAAAAACACCAAAAAACTATATTGTTATTTTTGGTTAAAAACAATTCTTCAGGTATAAATGCATCTTTAGAAAAAAATTAGTCTACAAGCTACGGAATCAAAAACCCACCGCAAGGTGGAGAGGAATAGGAAAAAACACCAAAAAATTATATTTTTTTGGGTTGGAATGAAGTCCTTCGTTTAGGACATGTCTTCAAAATACTAGACCCTAGGCTATGGAATCAAAAATTCACCAGAGAGTGAAGAGGAGTAGGAAAAAACACCAAAAAATTATATTTTTTTTGGATTGGAATAAAGTCCTTCGTTTAGGACATGTCTTCAAAAACACTAGACTCTAGGCTACGGTATCAACAATTCACCAGAGGGTGAAGAGGAATAGGAAAAAACACCAAAAAATTATATTTTTTTCGGTTCCAAGCAGTTTAGGACGCATCTTCAAAAACATTAGGCCACAGGCTACGAAATCAAAAAGGAAAAGAAATGTGTGAATACGTATATCAAAGTGGTACAATAACAGAAAAGCAGAAAACATGGCAGTAATCCAGACAGGTCTGGACGACTGTTGTCGTATGCATGAGCGCAAAGGATTCGTTAGAAGAGTCTGTTTGTGGAACGTGCCTCGGGAAGCCGCGGATAAATAAATAAATTCGCATGTTTCACTGAAAAGTAGATTTCCCGGTACAGCAAACTCGAATGTTGCTGACTGCTGCTGGGTGCGTGAGTGGGTGGTTGTGAAAAAAAAATAATTTTGTTTGCTACTGAAAAAGGAATGCACTAGATATATTTTATTGAACCATATACATAGAGACCTTTCAGCACAGAAGTTAAACATAAAAAGCGAATAGCTGCCAATGTGAAATAGTGCTAAAAGCGTAAAAACCAATTTAGCTAAATTGATGAAAGCGCAAAATCGTTCATCCTTGAAAGTAACTCGTTTTTAGAATTCCTTCGATATTTAACGAGCGACAAATATACAGCGGATTTAATTGACAAAGCAGCTAAATGCCAAATCAGTTTTTACCCTATTTGTATTTGTCTGTGTTGCTAATAAAATTAATCTCTCGATATGCCAATAAATATTGGAAAAGTTTAATCACAGTGAATGGGAATATTTTGTTTAATTTTAGAATTGTGAGTGCTGTACTTGGAAATTAGTGGATCATCACTGATGGCGCTAGTTGTCAGAGGGAGGCAAAGTGGAGGGCAGGATCGTCACTGCAATTGAAAACAAAAACAGTTTCTACTTTTAAAAAACTTTTCACCAATTACTTTGGAGACGCTTTAGGGTCTCTAAGACCAACTTTTGAAAAATTAGTGCAATTTCCAGCGAAAGCGTTTTATTGCTATAATAGTTGTTCCATTTCAGCTCGGTATAACTATAAACGAAATTAATCAACTCTCGGGTATAAAATCGTGAGACGAATGCATAATGTCAGTTTGTGTAACAAAAAGGGAAATTGAAGTCGTAGAACGATAGAATAATTCTCGAGGGAATTCACAGCAGCAAGTTCTCGCATTAGCGCGTGACGTACTCCAATTAAGCGCAGGAACAACTTTCGACAACAAAGATGAAGACTGTTACGGAATCGCGAAGTCGATAATTATTACGGAATGTATATACGTATATACATTTATAAGACCTTCGAGTTTCAGGGCGGAAGTAAAGAGGAGGTAATAAACTCGACTCGGCGAGAACGCGCGCGCGCCTCCGAAACTAAAACCGAGCATTTTGGCGTAGTGGTATAACCGATGTTAGGGACTGAAAGTTGTACCTAAGGGAAATTGTGCAGGCAGTCCGCTGCCAGACAAATCGTAAACTGGCTCAACTGTGTTTTAACGGTTCGAAGAGCGTGTCGGTTAAGACGAGATCGTACGTGTACACTCGTTAGACAGGGCAGAGGCAACATTGTGTGGGTGTAAGGGAGAATATATACATAGAGAAGGAAAGAGAGGCAGGGAGAATATGAGGGGAATGGAGAGATACTGTGAACAAGGTATGGGTGGAAGTGGAAAACGAGGATGGAGGCGAATATTCCGGGGAGTAGTTTGCCGAGATAATTAAATGGCTTAACGATATAATAACCCCGCGTCGAGCGGCTGACTCTACATCCAACACTTACACGCTTGTTTCCTGATCCACACACTCTCGCAAATGATTATATCCTGCTTACATATACACACCCACCCAAAAACGCAAACACTGTTTGTACACAAAATATCCCTTTAAAATCAAGGGTGCACAATTTATCATCCTGTTTTCTGTCACTATTTGTTGTTGGATTTATACACACCCTTTTATAGTTGGGGTGCATAATTTATCTCGCAAGATATTGCAAGCGTTGTTTAAAGTTTAAGTACAGAAGAATAGGGACTCAGGTATCGATTTAAATTGCTTACACCAAAGGGTTTATTAATTCGGTTTTTGGGGATTTGGAAAGAGTATCCTAACTGTAAATTGGCGGGTTAGGGTCCTCCTGCACTACAACTAGTTTTTTTAACACTTCTATTAGGAGCGAAGATGACAAAAGGCTGCCACTGATGATCATAATCACTGATAATGTAGTCTTTTGCGGATTTAATAGAGGACTCCAATAGGAGTCCTATAGAAGGTATCCTAGGAGTGAAATACCCATTGGAAACACTGGAAGAATTTTCCTAATGAAATGGAGAAGCAGTTAGTTGCAGCATTTTGTAGATATCCTAAACACTAAATTTCTCCAGGATATAAGACCATTTTTCTCCTTAGGAACTTTTGGAAAATCTGCCTACAGATACCTTGGATTCTGCACTTTAAAGATTGCAGCTACGACCCTGTTCTTTGCCTACGGTTCTCCTGCGCTAATAGCTAAAATTGAAACTATTTCAATATAGAAGCGGAATTAACAGTACAACAACAACTGAACATCAAACCCTTCATCAGGAAACTTTAATTTATACTCAACAAGCGCCCATTTTTCTCAAAAGATAAATCTCAAATCAGAAAAGACGTCTCTTCTCTTAAGCCCCGAGCACCTGCGACTTCTCGGCAGTTTCCATCTCAGCATTTTTAGTTTGGCCATTGTTTGCTGACTCAGCTATATGATTGCGAAGCACCAAGACCCCAACCGAAAAGCTTTCAGTTTTTTTCCGATATTGACCGATCCACTTGGAATACATTATTGTCTCCCCAGATGATCCAAAAAGTTTCTCCAAATTCGACACATTAGTTTTGAAGATCCCTCTCTTTTCAGAAGACTGTTTCCTTTCCTTCAAATAGTTCAAGTACTTTTAGCACTTTTGAAAAGAAATGTAAGAGATAATTCCCGATAACTATAAACTTATCGTGGTAATAAATATTTATTAGTAAAAAAAAACTCTCCGGATACTTTCCTAATCATTAACACAAAGATATAAGCTTGTAAATTGTTGACCTCAAATCTCTGATAAGAATATCTTGAGAGTTGACAAAAGTAATATGCAATCGAGAAAGGTAGAATAGGAATCTTTTTTTGAAATTCTAATTTTCGGGATAAAGTTGAATATTTGTGATTCTATTTGCTATGTATATAAATAGGGGTCTTAACAATCGGGTGGTACAAAGTGATGACAAGAGATGTCTCTTTGCCCGACACACATACACAGCAGGAAATTGCAGTTCTATTGACTGTAAAAACCGTATCGTCGTTTCATAACATTCTTTTTCAAAAACTGGGATAAAGGAATTCTTATTCCTTTCGCTAACAGCAATTCTGATTGAGTTGAAAGTGACTCGGCTGGAAAGCTCATGCTGAAATAAATTGCACTTATTTGAAACTCGGATAAAATTGGAATAGACATGTCTTGAAGGTTTCTCTATACACAACCTCGAGAATAGTTGTAGGTCCTCCTATTCGGGAGGTTGGATCTCTTTAAAGGGGTTAGTAATCTCTCAAGCATCCGTACCTGAATCTAAAGGGGCAACAAAAAATAGGGAAAATAGAGAGAGAGAGAGAAAGAGAAAATAAGAAGGGTCTCTCGCAAGTTTCCATTCTTGGCTTGAGTTTCATTCCATGAGAGTTTGAATCTCGTTTTTCCAAGTTGAGTTTCCTATTGTCAAACGGAGCGTCGCGTTGAGGCTCAAAAGAAGACGATGGTTGGGAGGGTGAGGACTGGAAAGGACTAGGAATGAAGAAGATGAGAATGGTTATAGGACCGGGTTAAGAGGGTTGGAATCCTGGGGATTCTGCTAAGGATTTGCTGCACGTAGCGACAACGCTGTGGATCTGAAGGAGCATCTCTCTCTCTCTTGCTCTATTTTGTCCCCACACTACCTTCAAGAAACTCACCCTCTGGAAGAAGCAGGAATCCTGATTAGTCGGTGCTCGTGCGCCATAACACTATAACCTATCTGGCCAAGAACCCGAGGAAGATTCCGGTATAAGATTCGTAAGGGAGTGTGGGTTAGAGGAGTCTGACTTGAGATGAGGGAGAGAAAGAGATGGAGGAACGGAACTTGAACGTTGGTAAAGGAAGATGGGGGAGAGAAGAAGAGAGAGAGAGAGAAGCCGGCGGCTTAATAGGGAGGAAATTGAGTGCTCGAGCAATATTGAAGAGGATTCGGGATTCGCGAGGATCGAGGGAAGGAACGTATCCATCCGCCCGCTTTTGGATTCCTCTGGCGTGCATCGACTTCCTTTAGCTTGGTCGACTCGGCACGATCAGCGGTTCTCATTCGTCGTTGTGGTTTTGGATAATACACGTGGGAAATTCACGTACGATAAATACGGTTAAGAACGCTTCTCAACATTCCGCTCAAGTAGTACGTGCATTTCGTTTCAACAAGATTCCAGAAAATAAAGCACTTCTTTTTAATCTTTACTCGAGGGAGTATTTAATTTAATCGCAACTTAAAATCACCATGACACGAATATCGTCATCTTTGACCGGATTTAGAAGATCTCTAGTGGGTTCTAGAAGAACTTCTATGATCCAAAGACCACTGATATTCCTGTCTGACAAAAAAATTTTCAAAGGTGAATTTCTGAGCTAAAAAAACCTCTCACCTTCTATTCGACTACAATGTCTAAAAAATAATCCCACAGTTGAATAGAAAGTAATTGCTAGTATAATAAAATAAACTTACCCCGATAATGGCATTGAGTTCTGACACCGTCACTTGTTTTGCTCTTTCAACTGCAGTGGCCACTTGTTGTTGATGCTCTTGCGAGAGATAAGGCAAAATCTGAGCAATGATAGCGTTCAATCTCTTCGCAATTTCAGTCTGTAAAAAAACAATAATAATTAACATTGTATTAGAAGCAGAAAGTAATTCCAAAAACTCCCCAGTCAAAACTCTCCAATAATGGCATTACAAATATTTTGGTTTAGAGAAAGTCTGCTATTTACTATGTTAATTTTTGAAGTTAACAGCAAAGCATTTGCAAAGCATTTTGAGTGAATGGTTTATGATTCAAATTCAGGTAAAGTTTGTTCGAGTAAACGTCGTCAAAGGTATATATTGATGCGCACGCGTCAACTAAGTAATTAATTTGAACTGAGGCAGTACACGAGACTTGCGATACAGAGTATATACTTGGAGGGCGTAATCCCCTATTTCAACGAACAGTTTAATGCGCGTGGAGAGACCGATACTGGTCTTTCAACACACATAAACTAATTGCATACATTTAACCACAGTTCTGTGTAATCAGTGACTCCCGCGATTTCCAGACTAAACCTATTCAGCATTGTAAATTACCGCAAACAACCAATTACAAGCTTGATTCACGTAGATATGAAATAGAATTTGAAAAAATATTGAAAATAAATACTGCCCTGCGGCTTTGAAGAAGAGATTTAAAAAACACGCTAAATACAGTTGTAAATTATAATTATCCTGCCACTTTGAATATTAATTTAGAATTCTTTTTTGTTTTTCTTCTGCATTCGGTGGGGGGAAATGACGCCATGGTAATTTCCTCTGATTTTAATTTACTCGGTGAGAGAACGGGACAGTCGTATTAGCTACTGAAGAACGAGATGAGTGCAGGTGCAGCATCAAATCGTATCGAGGGTGTTTACAACTCCTCTTCGTAAAGCGCCCCTGGCAGAAGAGACTGACAGGAATTAAATTAGATTCTGGCGGAGTTGCCAGTGGCGCAGACTTGTCGTGGTTCAATCTTCAGTCTACCAATATCAAATGATTGTGGCATTTCCCTATTACATTTTTACCCCATTTTTTTACTAGATTGGCTTATTAATTCCAAATCCCATTGGAGGTTATTTTGATCTGAAAAATACCAGAGGTACTATTTAGTACATCTAGAATTTGCAGATAAAAAAAAGAATATTTCTAACGGACCCTTTTGTATATTCGATTGTATAAATTACAAAACAACTTTTTTTAGTATCAAAATTAATTGTTGACAGTGTCACACTGTCTTGACTTGAGCAGCAGGAAGTGTAGTTTCGTAAAAATAATTCCTGAAAATTTCTATAAATACTTCGTCATATTGTAATAACACAAAGCTAATTAGCATCCGCAGAGTGAAATACAACAGCCAAAGGCATATTTTCCGCGACGGGAGTAATTTGTGACAAAATAAGTAACGATACTCGACTAATGCTCTCAAGTGTGAATCCCAAAGTGTGGAGAAACTGAAATGTGAATAAATGTATATATGCACGTAGGTCGTGGCATCGCATAAGTCGTTCCTGTAAATGTGGTTCTCTTTGCCTATCGTGTTCCCTTTCACTGCCGTTTAAACGAGCGGTAGATGCTAATTGAAATATCGCGGCCACTGAAATTCTTGGCAAGTTTCCCTCTCGAGTCACGAGCGCACACAACGAACACGAATAAGGGAGACGAGGGATGAGGAAGAAAAAGGGAGAAGCAGAGGCAAAATGAAAGTGGTAAAAAGAGCCAGATTAAAGTGGAAGAGAGAGAGAGAGAGAGAGAGAAAGAGGAAACTGGGAGTTGTTGTTTTAATTACCCGTCGCCCTCCGAGTGGCAGTCATTAAGCCACTAATTATAACGTACGCGAAAATGAGTTGAGCCATCCGCGTAAGAGGAAGGAGGACGGAAGTTGCGCTGTCAGCGAGAGTAAAGTGAGATAACAATAGAGGAAAGAGAAAGAGAGGAGAGAACTGGGAAATTGTAGTAGTAAAAGCTGGCTCGAGGGTTGGAAAAGAGTGGAAGAGAAACCAGTGGATGGGGGTTGCCGTTGCAGACGTAATTGCGTTGCCGAGAAGTTTTCCTTGGGTGAGAGAGAGGTAACCATGAAAATAATGAATGGGGTAGGTGCGGCGTGGCAAGGCAAGTCTCTTCGTCTTTTCAGCCAACTCTAAAAAGGGTGTCCTTTCAGGGCCGTATAAACTATCGCGTCATTTCTCCCTTGTTCCAGAAACTTTTCAAGACAATAAACGCCGCCTACTGGCGAAAACGTTTCCACGTACTACATGCATTAAGACACTCCTATTATAAAGTTTGCGAGAACAAAAATATATTTCATCTACTCCCGACAACATCTTAACACCCGGACCTCTATATTTACCAACTCCTTTATCACTCCTTTATCATTTAACTTCATTCTCATATTATTTAAATGGCAAACTCCTCCCTGGATAATGAGAAACAAAACACTTTCCCAACATCAGGCAAATGCTTCCCATTGTTGAGTGGATGGAAATCCGAAAAAGACCAAAGTGAATTCTTCAGTCAGTGGCCATCGTTCTTCAAGTCAAGACGTGCAAATACCGTCAACAATTAATTTTATTACTGTTGAAAATGTTAGAAATAATTTCTACTTTCTAAATGTTTCTTAACTCTGGTTCTGTTTCTAAACTTAGCGTACAGCGTATACCTGCAAATCCTACGTCCAAGGTAAACTTTATTACTTAGGTACAAGCGCCTAATTTCAGGTATGACCCTTTAGTTAGTCTGCAATAAACAATTAACAGAGTAACAACGTGTTTGGTTTTCCGCGATAAAACTTTGTCTGTTAACTATATATTTAATTTGCATTTCATTGCATAAACTAATTATTATTAAAATACATTTACGTCTTTTTACTCATTTTAAAACCGAACAATTACCAAAAAAGGTATTTTGTAATTTATACAATCGAATACAATTCAAAACACCCAACGAACCCAGAATTCCCCTTCACTCCCATAGTTTGAGTCAATCTCGAAACTATCATAGGGAAAATAATTTCAAAAACTCGTTTTCAGTGCGATCATATTGTGACCGATATTGCACATATCTATAACTATATAGATATTCAAGAAAAGCTTGGAAGTAAAATAGAAGAGAGAACTCTGGTATGAAAATGCAAAGTGACGAAGTGTGACGATAAAATTCCTCGCCTGTAAAACGTTGACGTGAATCGAATGCTTTCGCGTCGTCTACGACGTCTTCACAGCAGTTGTTGTATACCCCATACCACAAACTCTCCCTTCGATACTTCGATAATCCGATACCCCGAGGTACACCTCGAATCCCGCTGCTCGTATACGATTCATTCTCCAACCCCTCAACACTCTAAACCTCTCTCTCTCACCCACCCAATCGTTCGTCTCGAGTGTGGAAAAGTCAGGACCGTAAAGTGCGCTGGTACACTATACGAAATTGAGACGATTCAACTTTTTTTCAATTCATACAAACTTCTTTTTTCTATATAATATAGCTCAATAGTTGTTATTTTATTTCTCTTCTATTAAAAATGTTTTTCATTACTAAAATTAATGTCACATGATAGAATTATGGAATACAAAATTGATCTAACAATGCAATGTGTTAAGAAACAATTTAAACAAATAATTAAAAAAAAGAATTTATTTAATTAATCCAAATTGTACTTAGATAACGAAAATGCTCTTCAGCAAATAATAAAATAAGAATGGTAGTGGACTTTACCCTAAACGTACACTGTTAAAATTTTGGGAATTTTTCCAAACTTTTGCATGTGAATTTTCCTAAAACGTGTCTAGAAAAAATTTTTTCCCAAATATATGATAATTTTCCTAAGTGTTTGAAAATTTTTAGAAAAAAAATGAAATTTTTCTAAATTCTGTTGGGAATAACATTTTTCTTAATAGAAATGGTACTTTTTCTTATTTTTAAGAATTTTTTCGAAAAGATGCAGGAATATTTTTTCAAAGATATTGATATTTTTTTAAATAATTAGGAAAATTTCATACTTCAATTTCAATGTTAAACAAAAATTTTTAATCAGATTCTCATTAAAAGTAAGAAATTATTGGATTTTCGAAAATTTTTTATAAAAAACTGGAAATTATTTTATCAGATTCAAATATCCAATTACTTGTCAATTATTAAATAGAGATTTTTTTATATAATATAAAATTATTTGAAATGTAGAATAGAATGATAATTTGTTATCTATAAGTATTTTTTTATAATAATACTCATTAAGCTATGCGTAAAAAATCAAAGATACTAATAAATATTAAATTTTACATTTGAAAAAATTGTTTTAATAAATAATCTTTGTAAAAAATTTATAATATAGTCCGTAAAACCGTTTTTAAAGCAAAAAGAAGATGTTTGGATTATTGTTTTGTTTTGAAAGGTTAGTCATATCTGGTTTGTCTTGGGATGACCAGCTAAGGGTTTCTCGTTACTATAGAAAGTCTATTTTATGAGTTTTTCTATACCCGTTTTTTTCTTATAGATTTATCCAACTTTAAAATTTGTGAAATTTTTTGTATAGAAATATTCTCAAAAAGTGTTTGGAAATTTTATTATGTTTCAAAGAAATTTCACAAGGATAGCATTTTGTGCGACAGTTGCTCTCAAGCATTTGCCGAAATCAATTTGAGAACGCTAGTGAAAAACTTATAAATCTATTTAAAAGTGAATGTGAACAATTTTACAAGTGAAACATTGTGTTATTTAAAAAGCGTACATAAGGCAAATATTGATTATATTTGTATTAATTTATTAAAACATTTAATTTAAAAGTGATTGCCTTTTTGTTTTTAATCATTTAATGTAGTTTCTAATTATACAGATATCTCAACAATTTAAATTAAATTTACAAAATTTTATTCTAAATCAGACAATTTTTAAATAATTAACTATTATTACTAATATTCATAAATAAAAAAGATAATTTCTTTGAATCTGAATTAGCCACTTTTAACAAGATAATAAGACTTTACTAATTCTTTTTTAATAACCAATAACCGGTAATAGAAACTAATAATTAATTTGTTTGTTCTTATGTATTTCAGTATGCTGTTTGTTGTAAGTAAGCCATTTTAAGGACACCAAATAGGACGACAACGCCAACGAGTTTTTTTACAAAATACTTGTTTTTCTTATAAATGAATAAATAAATTATTATTTTTAATTTCAGATATGACAAAAGTTGTTTTCCAAAATTTTTCTTACAGCTTGCAAAATTTGGTAATTGCAACATCTAAAATCACTTTTGCCATTGAGCAACAATTGAATTCAATTAAATTAATAAATTTATTTATTAATTATATTCAATCAACCGAGAGACATTTTAGCTTTAAATATTAAGAATAAAGAAAATTCTATCTTGCTTTATTATTTCTGCTAAACACCCGATTAAAAAGTGAATCGTTGAAAAATTGTTTTATGCTGAAATTATGAGTATCGATATTACAAATTAATATGTGTTTTTTTGTAATAATGTCGATTGTGTTTTTAGGTTAATATTAATTAAATGGATTTTATATAATTCAAATTTAGATGAATATAAAATTTGCGAACTTGATCAGAACACAGTGACATTTATTAGATATCAAATGATTTGTTATGAAATATTTTCTATTTTTTTTGGGTGTGTGTGAAGGAAATAGAAAAAAGGCAATCATTGATCGTGATATTAAATAACACTCTATATTTATAGTATCATTAATTTGCCGCGCTTGGATTTCACAAATGATCGAGTTTTTTTTATATTGAATTTTCAAATGGGAAAAAGTTCAAATTATCACACAAGCGCATATTAGTCTTTCTCTGCTTGGTTAATGTATATATTTTGTTCCAACGATAATTGAAAACTACTGACTCGTTTGCAATTCCGTGTCAGAACTTAATTTAGAGAGCTGCTGCCTCGTTGAAAATCGATATGTTTCGTGACACGCTATACTAAAAAAAAAGTTTATATAAAAAGGTTAAAATCTATTAAAATGAAAAAAAAATCTCAAAAACGAAATTTTTTTTCGGGGAAATTTTTGAAAAACCCACTTTTAGGTTTAGGGAAAGCAAAAGGGACAAGTTGTATTCCATCAGGGTTCGCTATTGGCTCTGGTAGTTTATACAATTGCCAGTGAGAGAACGTGCACGTGCGAGGGAGCAAAAGTGAAGTGGAGTTAGAGGGGGGGGGGTGGATAAGTGGTCCTCATCTTCGCATGAAGGTAAAGAGAAGGCGAGGAGGGGGAGAGCAATCGAGAACATGAAGGATCTGACAGACGGCAAAAGATCGGGATGTTTGGATGTTTGAACTTCGGAGTGCTACGTCAGCACTTGAACCTCTCTCATCCAAGTCCTCTTCTTGAATCTCTCTCTCTCTTTCTCTCTTTTTCCTATCTGCCGATAATATAATACTATACGACCAAGTCATGGCTAAGTGGTCTGCATATATATCATATTGCTTATTATTCGCGAGCAAAAAAAAATACCACTCTTCAAAAATCCCTCCCCGACTATTAAAAGTCTTTCTAGGTGAATTTCTGAGCTAAGGTGAAGAAGAATTTTTCTTCTGAAAAATTGTTGAAAAAAAAGATTTAAGATTAAGTGAATTTTGATGTGACAAACTGGCATTCTTGAAGGAGTTCATTACGGAGTGTAATTAACAAGTTAATAGACATTGGGTACGGATAGGAAGAACTTTTAGTGAGGGTTAATTACCATCGAATTTGTAATTGCCATCCTACTTTGCTTGCACTTAACCCTCTCTCACACTGTCGATTTGGTGTGAGGCGTCAGAATCTCGTAAATCCCCCCCTAGTCTTCTAAGCACGATGATCGATTAGCGCGTCACTGGGTTACGGGTAGCGAATTAGGGGCACTCAGGATATTAGATGCTCAAGGAAGCCGACCAACTACAACATCGACAAGTCGATCATCCCACCAGCGGAAACCATTAAAATAGCGCCACACGTTTACCTAAAAGCCGTTCGTTAAGGTGAATTTAGTAATAAACTCCTGGCTAATACATTATAACTTCGAATTTGCAATCCGACTCAAAGATGATCTAAGGTTTAGAAACAGATTTATTATCCTAATTTTTTCGTTTCCTGGTTAGGGAACTAAAATCCCGAAGAGACCCTGAAGACGTTTATGGATAAAACCGGTATTTGGACCCATTTTTGATTTTTAGGTTTTTAGGATATCTTCAAGCATGATACAGAAAAGGATAGCATAGTCCATATTTGGTGGGGAGAGAAAAAACCTGTTCGTTAGGAGAAGACTGAATTCGAATAAGATTTACATGTGGAGGTAAATTAAAAGGACTCTAAATCAAGGATGATGGTAAATAATCAAGTGCATAAGACTGGAAGATTATTGCCTCATTTGATTCCTAATGATTGAGAGCGTTTTCGACGATTTCCGACGATATAAATCAAAGACAACGTTATAGGGGAGGAAAGGGAAATTGTTTAGCCAATTTGTTGATGAGGAACTGAGGCTTTGAAGATTGATAAGTTTCCCATTCCACTTGATTGGGGTGTATAAAGCAAAGGCTGGGGAGTTGTGGATAGAAGGGGGAGGATCATTCGAACGTCGACACTCAGACAAGCGGGGTTGGCTTGGCCGCGGTCTGACCGCAACCGAGTGGCTAGACTAACCGTCAGAGGAAGCGGGTAGAACAGAGTCTGGTTCAGTTCACGATTCTCCATCCTCTCACATGCAAATACAGCAGCAGCAGCGTGTCAAGAGTGTGCTGATGGTGTGTATCAACTTGTGTGTATTATACGTACCTATACATTTAGGAATGGGTTAGTGTGAAGAGGAATATGGACGTATAGTTTACGTATGTGTATAGATCTACTTATAGGTATACATAGTTCGTAGTATACCACCCATACATAGTATTTAGTAGTTGGAATACAAAGGTGTGTGCGCCCACACATGTCTAGTTGTATACAGAAGTGTGCGGTCTACTGCTGCTCGGGCCAGTGGCCACTCTTTGGTCGGGGCGATGCGAGGCCAGCGCCGACCACTAAGCCCACCTGATATATCCAACCCTCTGCAATCTCCTCTCCCGTCTCATTCCGCAACCATCCTCTGCTATGCTCCATCCACAAGCCCTTTCCTTTACACCACGCGCGCCCCGTAGTCAGCTCTGAACCGCAAGCCACTACGGGCTACTGCCTTGATTAAACGCGCCATAGACCGCCATTATCGCTGATTGCGCTAAACATTAACAGACATATACCCACTCCAACAACTATTCCCCGGTATTTTCCAGCACACACATCATGTCACCCACATTCCGATTATTGAACTGATGACCCAAACTCTCGTCTTTCAACCCCCAACCTTCTTTTAAATTTGAATTTGTTTCCATCACCTCAAGAATCTCCTTAAAGTCAAATACTAGTTCTTCCGTAAATTCAATAAAATTCGATTTTTAAAAGTGTAAAAGAAAAGAGAAAAGTATGATCACAACTAAGGATCATATTCAAGATAGTTGGTATTGTGGGATTTTCATTAAGACAGAGAATGCTATGCTGAATTGTTTGAAGATCATGTTGGTAGTGTTGCAATTTGAATAACACGAAGCGCAACTGATGAGAGAAACAATAGCGTGATTTGAATATCAACGTGCGGATTATAGTTTGCAGGGTATAAGCTCAAAATGGATATTCCTGTCCCATGAAACTCAATACTGATTACCACTGTTCACTTTGTTAATGCCGCTTGTTGATTTCAGAATACCAAATATCATTTCAAATAATTTCCATTTTGTCCACCCCAAACCATCTTCTATTTCTAATCGTCATTTTAACTCCCCTTCAAATATAATCAATTCCAATTAATGAAAGTCTCTCCATACCCCGAAAAAAGTATTTTGTAATTTACCCTGTAACAAGGCATTTGTTACTGGGATATTAGCGGTTTGTCTTTGTCGGAATAGTCAGTGTGTTAGTTGGTATCTCTTTCTTAAATTTCCAAAGTTGATTTGATTCTGGTTGCGACTCACTGTATGTGATAAGAATAAGGCGAAGTGACGAATTTCCACGATTGTGCGGCTAGGGACGAATTTATTTACAGGTGATTTCTCCATCGTTAGAGAGACAAGGAAGGATGTATCAATATGAGTAACCTTAGGACAAGGACAGGAATACCGGCATCTCAGCTGACCAGTGAATTATTAGCATTAATTCAAAAATAATATCATTCGTTTACCGGCGCGTGTTGAGAGTGTTCGTTCGTTTTACCGTCGTGTATTAAAGTGTGATGTTTGATGCTAGTATTTTTTGTATATTCTTGGTGGTTAAATAAAATTCCATTGCGTATAATTGTGAATTAAATCTTGATGTTGTTTTGGGTTTTATTTATTATCTTCCCCAGGAATTGTTAATAATGGCGTCGTGGGTAAACTGTGTTTATTCTCTCTATCTTGCCCCATCGTCTTAGCATCATCGGTCGTCTTGGCGGGAAGTCTCCACACTTCGAGAAAGTATTGTCTCTGAGTTTTTTGGTGTTGTTGTTAGTCGAGTTGTTTTTGGGAAATATTATAGGAAAGCGAAACAACGATTAGTTTAGATGCTTATATTAAAAATATCAATTTTTAATTAAAATAACCGGTCGCAACCCATTTGAATAGTTGACTCTGAATTTCCCTCATTTTTAGATGTTCCAAAAATTTGTAAGACTAAGTTGCCATTAATTGCTGACTAAATGCGTGTCGCAAACCAGTCCCCTGGGTATAACTAACATGTGCATTCCTAGTTCCGGACCCAGATAAAGCGTCGCTCCCAGTGACCGAGTATCTTCATTATAAGCGTCGACCTCGGTGAAGTCGAGAACTGCGAGGCTTTTGTTTGCCACCCCGGAAAATAGTGTTGGAAGGTGAGGAATGAGAGAGAGGGCGTAAAATGGTCGGCGTCGTGCACAAAAGCTCTCGGCGAAACTGTGTGGCTCAGGGTCTCTCATTCTCTTCCATTTACGTAATGTACGCGCAACGTAATTAACGAAGCTGTTCAGAACCGCACTGTATAACAAGGCGGAAACGCAAGAGTCCCTTGGCGCGAGACGAAGCTTTCCACAAAACACAAATTAGTGTTGGGGGAGACACCCCTTCGAGATCACATCGCACCCTCGTTAAGGAGCTGACGCTCTTTACAACGACCTTTATTCTAAGCAAAACTCGAAATTCAAAATACATTCAATTTACATTTTGCTCTGTTCAGTGAATTATGATTTGTGGATCAAAAAACTGCGGACTCATGATTAGATCTTTGATCATTGGTACTCGACAGTCAGCAGTGGTCCTTCATTCAGAGAAGTTCCAAGAGGGATCAATCGACTTCTCAAGTGTTTCAAAAAAGTTCATTTGTAATTTATACAATCGAATAAAAAAATAATTTCTAATTAATAGAATCGAATAATTGAATGTCAGAAAGTTAGAGTCAATACGAAAAAGTCGAACATTGATCATGAATCAAATTTTTTTTCGGAATTTGTGTTTTTCTCCAGCAACTACTTTTGACGGAGGTAACAAAATGTCTTTAAACCCAAAGCTTCATTAACCCCGGAATGTTGTTCCACATTCCAGAATTAATGAAGCATCAGTTTTAAAGACACTTTCAATTCTTGATGTCACATTTGTAGGAGTGTCTCCAGAAGTTCGTGAAACAACAATTCCGGAAACTTGATACAGTTTCCGCTTTAGGTGTATTTCCAGAATTTAAGTAGTCACCAATTACCAAACTTAATTCGTCTTTACAAGTACTTTGGGAACTTGGCCCAAGACTAGATTCTGGGAGTTTTGATCGTAATTATAAAGAGTAGAGATAAGATAATATTGGAGTTAGATAGAAGTTTTTGGAGAACGGAGAATTTCGGTTTATGGGATATTGAATTCTTGTGGTGTTGAAATTTTCGATTTACCAAAAGCAAAGTATATGTATAGTTCAGGCAGTCTGTGTTTCTACGATCAAAAGGTGTTGGTCTAGATTGGTCGTTGCATTGCAGGAAGTTGAGGGTTTGCAGATAAGGTTTATGTGCGGTTTAGGATTTCACATCAAATCTCAAGTGTCCTGTGCATGACTGCCTCACTTATTATCTTGTCCGAGTCGAAAATTTATGCTATCATCATCCATACTCGAGTAAATATTCCTCTATGGTTAGCTTGAGAAATAACTCATTTCTACAAAAATCGTTAGAAAACTCTTGGTTCTTGAATACAGGAAAAAACGAATTCAATTGTGATTTTTGGTGTACAAAACCCATCGGGGTATAATCGTACAAGAGAGAATATACCGTAGAGTTTTTTTTATAGTTTTCATTCCCCTCTTTCTCGTCTATATAGAATCGAAAATATCGTCGCAAGCACGAGTCAGAGGTAATTCCCAGGCGCGATGAAAATCGTCCTTAACGACCGACCTTTCGCGGGGATCGGATGCAAACGACATTCTTTTAACGCTCCTCGCGAATGGAAGTGGAGGAGGGTTCTTTTTTTTCCAACCCTCGAAGTGAAGAAACGTCTCTTAACGATTCCCCTTCCTCCAACTTTGGGGGAGTTTTTCAAACCCTCACAGCGTTGATAGCTGGCATAACGCTAACACTCTTGGCATCGATAAAAGTGCCGAGCGACGAGTATAAAAGCACCATGAGAACAAGCTAAAAGGGAGGAGAGTTAAAAAGTCTCTCTCTCTCTCTCTCTGTGTATGTGAAACGTATACATATTAAGGAAAAAATGCGACACAACCAAAAGTGAAAGAGTGAGGTATTCTTAAAGGTAAAAAGAGAAGTTTTTCTTCCCTCTTTCGCCAACTATACTGTGCAGCGGATGAAACGAACGAGGCAGCACGCACCGTAAAGACGACTCATAAAAGTCATAAAAGTGATAAAAGTAAGTCCAACGAGTGTCGTTCTGACGTAGGGTTTTGTAGTACTTAACCTAAAAGCCCAACTTACGAGTACCTGTGAAGGTATTACATTTTATACAGTTTATACATTTTATACTTAAGTAAAGTAACGGATAGATATACTGCTTTTGTGTAAGATCCTAAAATGTTGGACTTAACGACTCCAATGTTTGTCTCTTACGGGGTGGGAAAATGGTGCGAATTTAAAGGATCCCTCTCACACAAAACAGAAAATGTATTATTATTATTATTATTCTCGAAACATAAAAGATGTAAAACAACACTCGTTTACACTCTGCACTTAAGGACCCAATTTTTCCTCCTCCTGAAAATAAACACACCTAACAAATATATACATGTGCGTGTAGAATCCATTATTTCTCAAACTATTTCACTCGTAAAAGAAACTTTCCTCTAGACGAAGGGGAGAAAAGTGTTTTACCTAAAAGCATCGTACGAACTTCAATTCTTTTGGGGTCTCGTTTTCATAAAATTCTCCTAAACTTTAAGGGGTTACGTCACCCTGAATTTTTCAGAAAATTGATATTTTTTTGCTTAATTTCAAAGTCTATATTCTAATGAATATTTTGAGATGTCTTCGAAGATAATGTCTCACTAATTACGAAAGTTATGATCATTAGAAGTCAGCGCGGTGCCAGGGGTTTCATGATTTAGGAAGGCTCCTTACGAAACTTGTCATTCTTTGGCTCCGAGCTGCAGAGTAAAGATGGTTGAGTTTTACACGAAAATTTTATGGAAAAGTATTAAGTATTAAATTTAAAAATCGGACCAAATGCACAGCAAATGTGCGAAGAAGTTGACCAACACCGAGTATCCATTGCCGACCTAAGAACGCAGGAGACGACAAAGGAGGCCAGAAAATTAAAAAGAGCTCAACAAAAGGAATCGGAGGACATTCTTTCCATTCTAGGAGAAGAGTATTATGGACCAGGAATTGTTGATTAAATAGTAAGTTCTAAAATTTTCAACTTATAAAATTAAAGTCCGTGATTGAAAATTAAAATTGCGAATGAAAAAATAAAGAAATGATTCATATTCAAGAAGCATTAGTGACTGGTAACTCAGCGAAAGTTCCAGAACTCCCTCAACTATTCTATATTTGCCAAAGGAGGATTACGATTACTTTATCAGTTTTTCGATTCAGTAAATATTTGTCAATATTTTATCTTTTCCTTCTGCTATTTCAGCGGATATATGCATTATTATTCATCCATAAGAAAAGACCCCCTGCAAAGGGTATTATCGATAAGAGGTTGTAAAGGAATGTAAACGTAGAGAAGATAAGGGAGAAGTAAAGAGAGAGGGAGAGCGAAAGAGTTTTTTGCAGAAAAAAATGTAAAAATACAAAACTAAAAGAATCTTGTGTGTGTGTGAGAGAGAAGAGGAAATGCATTCTACAGGGGGTTATAGTGACTATATTGAGAGGTCGTCGGTAGCGGCACGGATAGCTCGATTTTTCCGATAGCGAATTTTGCTCTTCGTTTTCCCTTCAATTCCCATTCTCCACATTTTTTTTGTGTTGCCTTCCTCTCCCCATTCTATCCCATCACGTTCTGTTCCGTTAGTTCTAGTCTCTTTCTCTTTTCATCCTCTATCAATTCATCCCCCACCCACCGTTCTCCTCTCTTTTTCCAACCATCTCTCCATCCTCTTGACGCACCAACGACCAAACCAGTGGCGCGACGCTGCAGACAGAATAAAAATTGGCAAAAAAAACGTGAAGAAAAAAAAATTGCATACGTCGAGCCAACGGCAGATATTCATGAAGTATATCCAACGAAATTATTTTTGTCACGTTGCAACTCGCAAATTAGAAATACCCCAGGGACAAAGAAACAGCTTTTTTTCATTTATTTCCGCGTGGAGTAAAAAGGATTTGTTATAATTTCTAGAGTGGGGAAAAAAAGTTATTTTAGTTTTGTAAAATTAAAAATTCAACGAAAAAAAGTGGAATATTTCTTCAATCGAGGAGAATTTTTCGATAAAAGATGCAAAATGAAATCAGTTTTTCCCCTTGGAACAACTAACCGAAGGTTTTTTAATAATTCAGATTTAAATGTAAAAGGATGATTCGCATTTGTATGTAGACACTGTGCTCTCATGACAAGGATCTTCGATAGTGCACCGACACCGATGCCTTAAGTTTTTTTCTCGTTCTTTTTCTTTGCTCTTTCTCTTTTCTTTTTTTTTGCTACCTCGTCTCGTCGACTCCTCTTTTCATGCGACGTGACGGGAATAACGCCCGCCTTTATTGAATATTTAGCCGAGCGGATCCTCTCCTCCTTTTTCCGGTCGGATGCACCGTTCAAATCGTAAATCGCGCATTTTGCGTCAGCAAAAGTAAAGAGAGCTGGTCCAATGGAACTATATACATAAATTAGTCGATAGGATCCGCAGCAATAGAGAAATTGGAATGCATATATAGGTGTATTAATTCACAGTGACTGTAGTCGAAGCGAAAAAAAGCATTACGCTTGCATACGCGCGCTTTTCCTGGCAAACTATTTTTTTTAGTGAATGGTTATAAATCCCTGGGTGATTTACGGTGATCCCTCATATTTCGGTGTATAATCGAAAGGGCATATTGCGTGTTTATATTTTTTTGGGGGAGTTCTGAACGCACGTATACGTGGGTAGTCGGTTGCAAACGCAACAGGAATATTGTTGATATTGCTGATGGATTTTGATACCAGTTTGACGAGGGGACACTACGGTTGGTGCATTTTTAAAATATTTTAAACTTTAGATAGCAGAGGATCTAGAGAAAAAGGTTTTATTCATTATAACGCAAAATCTAATCAGAAATCGCGCCCTAGAAATAGCCTACTATGCTAGGAATAGTGTATCGACAAGTTGACCAGAAGAAATTACGTCTTCTGATGACATTTATCAAGAATTGAAGACTTGGGAACCTTAACTCGACCTTAAGAAATATTACGTCTTCTGGTGATATTTAAAAACCATTAAAGACTTGGGATCCTTAGCTTAACCTGAAAAAATCTTACGTCTACTGATGATATTCGCAAAGGAATAAAGAGGATAGGTTTTTTGAACTAGACCTCAACAAATGTTACGTCTTCTGATGACATTTGGCAACAGTTAAAACCTTGGGTACCTTAACTTGACCTAAAGAAATATTACGTCTTCTGATGACATTTGGCAACAGTTAAAAACTTGGAAACCATAACTTGACCTGAAGAAATATTACGTCTTCTGATGATTTTCACAAAGGAACAAAGAGGATAGGTTTTCTGGGCACGACCTGACGAAATCTTACGTCTTCTGATGACATTTGCTGATAAACAAAGTCGATAAATTTCTTTGGCTGGACTAAAAGAATTCATACGTATTCAAACGTCTGCAATTGATGACTTAGCTTAAGCTGACAAAATATTCGGTCTTCTGATGATATTTGCCAGCAGTTGGTGTATTGGGATCCTTAGCTTGACATGGCGAAATATTTTGTCTTCTGATGATATTAACGTACATTTAAGGACTCAGGATCCCTAACTTGACCTGAAGATATCTTACGTCTTCTGGTGATTTTAGCAGTTAGACAAAGTGAAAAGGTTTTTCTGTATGGATCTGAAGAAGCTTTACGTCTTCTGATGACTTTGGCAACAATTAAAGACTTAGACTCCTTAGGTTGACCTGATGAAATCTTACGTCTTCTGCTGATATTTGCAGATGGACAAAGTGGATAGGCTTTTTGGCTAGACCTAAAGGTTTTTAAGGTCTTCTGATGACATTTGCAAGCAATTGATGATTTAGGTCCCTTGGAGTTACCTAACGAAATCTTTCGTCTTCTGATGACATTTGCAAGCAATTGATAAATTGGGGCACCTTTAACGTCATCTAACGAAATCTTTCGTCTTCTGATGACAGATGCAAGCAATTGGCAAATAGGGTTCCTTAACTTAACCTGAAGATATCTTACGTCTTCTGATGGTTTTAGCAGTTAGCCAAAGTGAAAAGGTTTTCTGGAGGGATCTAACGAAATGTTTCGTCTTCTGATGACATTTGCAAGCAATTGATGACTTGGGTCCCTCAACTTTACCTAACGAAATCTTTCGTCTTCTGATGACATTTGCAAGCAATTGATGATTTGGATCCCTTAGTGTGACCTGATGAAATCTTACGTCTTCTGATGACAAAGCAAATTAGTTTTTCTTGCTAGACCAAAAGAAATTTTACGTCTTCTAATAACACTTGCCTGCAGTTAAAGATTCGGATACCCTAGCTAAACTAAAAGAACTCTACCATTATTTGCTGATGTTTTCCCACCAGGATGCTCATTCCCGAGATAGTAACCTGTTTGTATTTTACGTCCATTGCGCAAGCACCAAAAACAATAAAGAATCATAAAATTCTGTATACATTTTGAAGTGAAAAAGCAAATGAAGGACAACATGAACAACAACAACACAATGATGAGAGTAGGTGACGATTCGTTCGTTTACCCGCTCGGAATATCGTTATTAATGCTCGCTCTGTTTATTGACACTGGTAACGAGCGTTTACGAAACTGGAAGTGGGGAATGAGGAGCGGGAGGTGGAGGCAAAAGGGTAGTTGTTGTTCACGTTCCCTTCTCCCATTTTGCAGTACGTGCGACTACACAGAGTGGAAAATGAAAGCCCACGCAAACATAAATACGCGTATCACGCTCGGTCAAACAATCGATTCTCATTTCCCGTTCGACACCTACATTCGTGAACTGATTCGCAATTAGTCACTCGTTTGTGTGTAATATTTCACCACTTGTGCACGCCTGTTATTTAAGAATATTTAATTACAAAACACTAAAAATCACATCATACAAAATCTTTGAAGAAAAAATACTATATTTTCAGATTGCAACTGTGAAAGTAATTAACGTAAACGTTGTGTCAATTTTTTTTTTTTTGAAAAAAAGAGTAAGAGAGAAAAAGCAATTGGAAAAAAACAACAACGAGGAAAAACGATGCAAAAAAAATGTTCAACGATCGTTGGTTGTATACGCATTTGTGTTTGTGTGTATATATAGATAGAATGGGGTTTTGAATTTATTCTGAATGTGTAGACTCACGAGATGCAGGTAGGTACGTGTTGGGAGTAGGGAGCTGGAAAATTCACGCATGAAAAATATCGCCAGCCACCGCGAATGATTCGATTTCGTTGTTTTGCGCGCGATTCACCCCTCGACCTGAAACTCTCTCCTCTCTCACTCTATCATACACATATATATAGCCAAAAAACCCCTTTTTGGCGTTCCTCATACACCAATCCAGACTCGACGTTCCTCTTTCTCGCTTGCTCGTATTCTCACCACTCGACGGCTCGCTCATTATTCATTTGCTGGTTTAACGAACCTACCTTCAAAAAAAGCGCTCGAATCCCAACGAGTATAGTACTCTCTTTCTCTATATATGTATACACCCCCGAGGATCGATAATGGCGATTTCGTGCTTTCTGTTACCCGACGACTTTTCACGTTTATTTTTACATATCTGTTTACTATCCTCGCGAATTTCCAATTCGCCATCAAAAAGAAGAGAGAGAGAAACATAGAATGTGAAGGGGAAAAAACAAACAAAATACGCACTGGGATTTTTGATCCATGCCAATTGCAAGAAATCCGATGATGGCCAATATCAGTCCATTGAAATGCTAACATTTTTTTTAAAGCAAACGCAAACAAGTCAGTTTTTAATTTATACATTCGGAAAAAATTTCAGAATTCATGGAGAAATTGATAAAAAATAGGCTAGATTTTTTTTCCCCTGTTACTGATTGTTTTTTTTTTCCCATTATAGTTCGAATGGACTTCTATTTCAATTATTGGAGTTTTGGCAAATTCTTTTCGACTTATTGGAAACTTATTTCCGCTATGGTAGACTTGGAATTTGAGATAGGGAAGTATTTACGAAGGGATAGATTATATTGCTTTGGGTAGAGAGCGGGGGGAGATGCTGCTTTTCGACACCATTGGTTTATTTGGAGTGACTACTTTGGTGACCTGTCTGAACGAATCTCTCGCCATTCAAGGCGACTTACTATTGAAAGCTCCCGCAATGAGGACATCCCTATTCGAAGTTCTCAGCGAATTTGGACGTCAAGTTTTCTAAGGGGATTATTTAGGGAGCGAACAACTAACACCTTCAACCAAACAAAACCGCCTGTCACTCTGGGGAGTATGTGGGTTACATATCTGTAAGGCTGATCTTCTTGATGTGTTCTGAAACCAGTTCGAGTATACTTGCTTCTTGTACTGTTCAGTAATGGGGATTGTGGACCCTTTTTGAATTTAGAGGTTTGTTCTTATTAATAAGTTAGACTAGTCTTTATTAGGTTCCCTAAGAAGAAATTTAGGAATAGGGGAAAAGTTCAAGTTACTTAGATATGGAGTTTTCCAATAGGGACTTTGATGTGCAATTGATGACTAGGGTCCCTTAGCGTAACCTAACGAATTCCTTCGTCTTCTGATGACATTTGCCTGCAATTGGCAAATAGGGTTCCTTAACTTGACCTGAAGATATCTTACGTCTTCTGATGGTTTTAGCAGTTAGCCAAAGTGAAAAGGTTTTTCTGGAGGGATCTAAAGAAGCTTTATGTCATCTGATGACTTGGCAATAATTAAAGTCTTGGAGTCCTTAGGTTGACCTGATGAAATCTTACGTCTTCTGATGATATTCGCAGATGGTCAAAGTGGATAGGCTTTTTTTTTTTTTTTAGGTCTTCTGATGACATTTGCAAGCAATTGATGACTTGGGTCCCTAAACATAATTTAACGAATTCCTCCGTATTCTGATGATATTAAGCAGTAGACAAAGTAGATAAGCTTTTTAGATAGACCTAAGGTTTTTTACGTCTTCTGATGACATTTATCTGCAATTAAGAACTAAGGGTTTTTAACTAGAGTTGAAGAGAACTTATGTCTTCTAATGATATTCGCTGATGGACAAAGTGGATAGGCTTTTTGGCCTGACCGGAAGGTTTTTTAGGTCTTCTGATGACATTTGCAAGCAATTGATGACTTGGGTCCCTTAACGTAACCTAACGAATTCTTTCTTCTTCTGATGACATTTGCAAGCAATTGATGACTTGGGTCCCTTAACGTTACCTAACGAAATCTTATGTCTTCTGATGACATTTGCAAGCAATTGATGACTTGGGTCCCTTAGTGTTACATAACGAAAACTTTTGTCTTCTGGTGATATTTGCAAGCAATTGATGACTTGGGTCTCTTAACGTAACTTAACGAAATCTTTCGTCTTCTGATGACATTTGCAAGCAATTGATGACTTGGATCCCTTAGTGTGATCTGGTGAAATCTCACGTCCTCTGACGGAATTCAGCAACACACAAAGTGCCTAAGTGTTTCTTCGCTTAACTCGAGCTTAACTTCCCTAAGTCCCGAATCTACTCCACCATTTGTAATTCAATTTCACAATGCACCCCCCGAAAAAATATACTTCAGCAAAAAGAACAAATTAGTCAAAAACTTTTGTCCCAATATCCTTATGGGAATTTAAAAAGGAAACAGTTTCCAAGTCAATTCAACTAATTCATTATCCAAACAAGAGAAAATGCTTTCTTTTGCAAAATAAATTTACCGTCACACTTTTCACCCTAGTTACCATATTGTAGCAGCATTTTATGCTTTCCTTCTTTCTTCTACCAACGTGACACTCCTCTTTTTGTCCCCTGAATTATTCCATTAAGTCCTTTCGACCGTCTCTCTGCTCAGAGCGACAAAAAAAAGGGGAGCGCGAATGAAAAAAAAAGGAAAGTAAAAGAAGAAGTAAATAAAAGAGCCATGCCAGGGGAGTGTCTACCCTCCGCGTTGGGAATACCGATTAGCGTCCACGTGGCTTGGCTTTGCTTTTGGCTTGGCGTGAAATTCAAATCGCTCTTCCCCCTCATTCTCATTCTCTTACACAGTCTAACGATAAATATGTATGGAGGCAATGGGAATGAAGCACCAGGCAAACTTTGGGCCTCAGATGCAAGAGATTTTGCCGGCGACCTTTCCAAATTGCTTTTATAATTTTTAGCCATCCTCTGGGACTCGTTATACTCCCCGAACTATATAACTTTCTTTTCATTTCATTCCAGAAAGTCTAGAGAATGAGAAAAAAGGAATAAACACACACACACAAACACAAAAAGGAAGGACATTCTTTTCAGTATAAGCAGGGCTTGAGTAAACCTCTCCGATTTCCTCCACTCACTGTTTACTCAATAAACAAACTCTCCACTGCGAGCTGGCGCCATTATATTATGTATATCATAAAACTTTTCTCCTATTAGTAATTTCTAATTTATGAAAAAAAATTCTTCAGAAAAAACAAATTTCTTCAGAATTAAAACTCGTATTGTAATTTTTAAATTCACCCCCCGTTTTGATATTTAAAAGAGGAAAGTTAAAAATCACTTGGTTAGATCTTATCTAAAAACCCCTTTTTTGATTCACACTTAGAATACAAAAATTACCTCCATAAACACTTCATTATTATACACCACACGAAAAAAAGAGCAGAAGAATATTAATAATTCAAAATTGCATTTGGTTCGGGGAAAAAAAAGATTATACACGAGGCATAATTACCAATTCAAATTATTGATCGATCCAAATGGCTATAAATTTAGAAGCAGAGAAAGAGAAAGATGGGAAGAGATAAAGTGAATGAAATTTCCTTCGCGCTTTAATTTCACCGGTTTTGTGCGCGTCCCGCATTACGAAGAAGAATGTTCGTTGATCGTCTCACTCCGACGAGCGAAGGGAATGCATCCGACGAGCGGTTTATCGCAGCCGTTTAATTAAATAGAATTCAAATCTGAATGGACATCGACTACGACGACTCTTTTTTTGTGCAGCGCGGGAAAAAAAAATTGCAACCGAATAGAAGGGGATTATAAAATACTCGAGAGATGAACGAATAATGAATATAATTAAATAAAAATATTGAGGGGAATAAATATTCATTTATAAAAAGATATTTGAAATTTTCATTTATTAAAATAAATAAATATTTACTCCCTTGGAATATTTATTTTCGTTCTATTCTACTGACTAAAACGCAACTACCGTCGTTTTTACTGTTAGGAAAAAATTTTTATACAAAGTTTCCCGAAGGTTAAACAGTGATTTCAATTGCTCCACTTGAGAACGCCAAGGTCGCCACCAGGTGGCGAGGGAAATTCCAAGAAAAAACTGCCATCTAGCGGTGACCTTGGCGTTCGCAGGTGGAGAGTTGCATCTCCATATTGAATCTCAAAATATGTTCAGCAATTTCCTAATTTTACAATTATTTATAATTATTTACAATTATTTATAATTATTTATAATTAATTACAATTATTTATAATTATTTATAATTAATTACAATTATTTACAATTATTTATACTTATTTATAATTAATTACAATTATTTATAATTATTTATAATTAATTACAATTATTTACAATTATTTATAAATATTTATAATCATTTGAAAAAATAGTGAAATCAAAAGAGTTTAAAAATACAAAATTCGTTAAAATACGATTCAAATCAAAAATGCATTCATAAATATTTTATTTAAAAAAATAGTGTAGGGGCACTAAGAAATGTAAAAATCCAAGAAGGGTAAACATGGAGAATTGAAAATGAAATTATATAAAATTCATAAATATTGTATTAAACATATATATATATACGTGTGTATATATTTATATTCATACAGTCGTGAAAGCAAATTAACAGCGTGCCCGAAAGTAACTTAAATTTAAATCCCGCAGCGCTATTTGCATGTTATTACCTTGTTTACATATTTATTTAATAGAGTTCACTACCCGAGGGTAAAATTGTTCCTCGATCCAAAAGCAAAACATTCCCTTTTAATAACGAATTAAAAGTGATTTATAAATTAGTCGTGAGAGAGAAAAAATCACTTTGTTATTTTTCGTCTCCTTTCTTTGCAGAAATATTTAATTAAATTTTACATTTTTCGATATGAAAAGAAAATAATATGATAAATAAAAATAGGTAAATGAATAAAAAAAATATTCCAGATTCGTCTTTAAATTGAAATATATGGATATAAGTTAATTAAATTTATCTCTCTCTTTAAATCTTTATACGATTTTTTACTATCTTTTTTATGTAAATTTAATGAAACTGTAAAAGTTAATTTGCTCTTTTTTTGACTTTTCGTCACGATTGTAATCTTAATTATAAATTATATACAGGCCTCGGATATTATAACTTTTTTTGTACTTTTTTCAACTATATTTTAAAACTGCAAGTTTTTTCGACTTCTTTTCAAGAAATGCGACTTTTTCGACTTATTTTCAAAAATTACGACTTTTTCCACTTTTTTCCAAAATTACGACTTTTTCGATGTTTCTTCCAAATATTTCTACAAAATACAATATTTTTTCAAGTTCGAAATTCCAAATTATTACAATTTTTTTAAAATAAAAAACAGCTATTGACAAATCTTCCAAAATATTATTTTAAAATAATTTTTCTAATTAAATTAAAAAATTTTTAAATATTGTAAAAATATTTGGAATAATTGAAATTTGGTCTAATTTAGTGGAAAATAAATAATTATTTTTAAAAATAAATTAAATTTTTTAAAAATAAACTTTTGAAGAAATTCAAATTGCAAAATTTTGTGAAAATAATATTAAATTCTCAAGAAAAAAAATTGAATGAAATATCAATAAAAAACGTAAATTTATCAGTTATTGCAATTAAAATTAATAAAAGATAGTTTTTGAAAAACAATTTTAACATTTAAAAAAAAGAACTAATATTTTCTTATTATAAATTTTTAAAATTCAATTATTTTCAATATTTTTAAAAATAAATTCTATGAAAATATTGATGGTAAATTTATTTTGTAAAGAAAACTTTTTTTTCTCTTGTACAATAAAATAATGCGTAAACATTATAAAATTCAAAATTATTTTTAACATTTTTGAGCAAAACAATTATTGTGAAAATTTTTTAATTAAAATTCTTTTAAAAATTAGTTATTTTTTTCTGAAAGTAGTATAAAAATACAATTTATTTAAAATTTATTTTCTCTTTTTCCGAAAAAATTCAATTATTTTTGAAGATTTTCATCAAATTTCAATTATTTAAAAAAATTTACCTTAAAATTACAATTCCTTAGTTTTTATTTTCTTTTTTTCTAAAAATTCAATTATTGTTGAAGATTTTCATCAAGTTTCAATTATTTTAAAAAGAATTTCCCGAAAAATTCGATTAATTAAAAATTTATTTTCTATTTTTCTAAGAAATTCAACAATTTTTTTAGTTTTTCGTCAAATTTAAATTATTTAAAAAAATTTACCTTAAAATTACAATTACTCAGTTTTTATTTTCTTTTTTTCTAAAAATTCAATTATTGTTGAAGATTTTCATCAAGTTTCAATTATTTTAAAAAGATTTTACCGAAAATTCGATTAATTAAAAATTTATTTCCTATTTTTCTAAGAAATTCAACTACTTTTTTAATTTTTCATCAAATTTCAATTATTTTAAAAAGATTTTACCTTAAAATTCAATTCCTTGGTTTTTATTCACATTTTTTCTAAAAATTCAATTATTGTTAAAGATTTTCATCAAATTTCAATTATTTTTAAAAAGTTTTACCGAAAAATTCAATTTATTATTTATTTTCTCCTTTTCCAAAACAATTTACTTATTTTTAAAAATTTTTATCAAATTTAAATTATTTTTAAAAGATTTTACCAAAATTGAAATGTTTAGAAATTTTTTAATTTAAGAGACTAATTAAAAGACTAATTTATTTTTTTTGTATGTTAAAATTTTTGAATTGACTAAATCGACTTGTTTGTGTCTTAAAGTAAATCCGAAGCCTGTGAAAAGAATTATTTGTCTTTTAATATTTAATTTACTCACGTGTTTGTGCATTTCCACATTGAGACCGTACGCCATCTCGTAATACTGCAAAAAAAAGAAAATTTTTTCGTTACAATCATTATTATTATTAATTTTTATTTTATTTAAAATTTAGAAAGTATTTGATTTGCCTAAAAGTCCAATATTCTTTAGCAAATTAATTATAAATTATTATTGTTTTTGTTGGAAAGCAAAATTATCCATGTTTAAAAATAAACAAGTCGAAAATGTTTTTTTCCAAATTCTATTTGTTTATTATGAATATTATAAATAAATCGTATGTTTATTATGAAATATTATAAATAAATTCTATGTTTATTATAAAATATTATAAATAAATTTTATGTTAATTATAAAATATTATAAATAAATCGTATATTTATTATAAAATATTATAAATAAATTTTATATTAATTATAAAATATTATAAATAAATCGTATATTTATTATAAAATATTATAAATAAATCTACGTTTATTATAAATATTATAAATAATTCCAACACTCGGAAAAAAATAATTTGAGTTAAATAAACGATTATTTGACTATTATAAAAAAAACATTTACTTGAATCAAATAAATTGTATTTAAATAAAATATTTCAGAATTTAAAGCAAATATTATTTAATTGATTCAAATAAAAATTATTTTGATTTTATTTCTACTTAAATCAAATATTTCAGTATTTGAGGCAAATATCATTTAATTGATTCAAACAAAAATTATTTTGATTTTATTTGTACTTGAATCAAATATTTCAGTATTTGAGGCAAATATCATTTAATTGATTCAAACAAAAATTATTTTGATTTTATTTCTACTTAAATCAAATATTTCAGTATTTGAGGCAAATACTATTTAATTGATTCAAACAAAAATTATTTGATTCAAGTAAATATCTATTCGTTAATAGTAAAATAATCGATTACTCGAATCAAATACCTTTTTTCAGTCTACATGTTTATTAGAAATATTATTAAAAAAAATAATCTACATTTAATAATAATTATACTTTCAATATAACTACATCATCGTCGCTCGAGTTTAATAATTGAAAATCAACTCAGTTTATACAGAATCCGATCAGAGTATAAAAATTAATGACCCATTTCGCTGATAAATTAATTAGTAACCGGTGTCTGACATTTACAATGATTAAAATATACAATAGGAAAAGGAGGGGGGTTTAGATTGAGATATAAAAATAAAAATACTTTAAATATATATCTATATCTTTATATCTATATACATTTATCCAGATAAAACATTGCCTTTTTTCCACCGCCCTCCTCATCCCATCCCATCTGTCTGTCTCTCTAGGGTTTGAGAATGAAAATAGCTGAAAATGAATAACGTTAAAGTATCGTATTTTAATTTAGTTCTGACCTGGATGATAAAAGTGTCGAGCTTGTCGGGACAACATTATCTGGTAAATGGATTAGACGGTGAAAATCTGAAGCAAGAAAAACGGAAGGGAAAAAAGTGAAGAAAATAAAAAAAAAAAAAGGAGGAAGATGAGAAAAACCTTTCTTAAATAGACAATGAGGGTGAGAGAGAAAAAAAGAGAGAGACAGAGAGAGAGAGAGAAAAAAAAGAGGGTTGGAAAACGAGAGAGTCTGAGAGAAGACCGGTTTCTCGTAACATCGTTTCAACATCGCATGTACAAGCCAGACTATCGAGTCGCTTAACTAATTCTTAACAGCCTTCGGGGTTCTCAACTTTCTTTATATTCACGAAATCAGAGGGAAAATAATTTAAAAAAATTTTTTTTTTAGAACATTATTTAAACAATTAATAAAACGATTATTTAAACAATTCATATTTGTTTAAACAATTATTTAAACAATAGTATTAGTTAAATTAATATTTTACCATTAATAGCCACGAAAATCCATTTTGTCATAAAACTTCAAAATTGTTTAAACAATTATTAAAACAATTATTTAAACAATTATTAATACAGTTATTTAAACAATAGTATTAGTTAAATTAATACTTTAACATTAATAACCACGAAGGTACAATTTATCTTAAAAACTTCAAAATTGTTTAAACAATTATTTAAACAATTAATAAAACGATTATTTAAACAATTCATATTTGTTTAAACAATTATTTAAACAATAGTATTAGTTAAATTAATATTTTACCATTAATAGCCACGAAAATCCATTTTGTCATAAAACTTCAAAATTGTTTAAACAATTATTAAAACAATTATTTAAACAATTATTAATACAGTTATTTAAACAATAGTATTAGTTAAATTAATACTTTAACATTAATAACCACGAAGGTACAATTTATCTTAAAAACTTCAAAATTGTTTAAACAATTATTTAAACAATTATTAAAACAATTATTAAAACAATTATTAAAACAATTATTTAAACAATCATGAAAACAATTATTTAAACATTAGTATTAGTTAAATTAATATTTTACCATTAATAGCCACGAAAATCCATTTTGTCATAAAACTTCAAAATTGTTTAAACAATTATTTAAACAATTATTAAAACAATTATTAAATCTCAAAATTATTTAAACAATAGTATTAGTTAAATTAATATTTTAACATTAATAACCACGAAGGTAAAATTTATCTTAAAACTTAAAAGTTGTTTAAACAATTATTTAAACAATTATTTAAACAATTAATAAAACAATTATTAAAACAGTTATTTAAACAATTATGAAAACAATTATTTAAACAATAGTATTAGTTAAATTAATATTTTAACATTCATAACCAACAATTATTTGAACAATTTATCTTAAAACTTCAAAATTGTTTAAACAATTATTTAAACAATTATTAAAATAATTATTAAAACAATTATTAAAACAATTATTAAATTTCAAAATTATTTAAACAATAGTATTAGTTAAATTAATATTTTAACATTCATAACCACGAAGGTAAAATTTATCTTAAAACTTAAAAGTTGTTTAAACAATTATTAAAACTATTATTTAAACAATATTATTAGTTAAATTAATATTTTAACATATTAACATTAATAACCACAAAGGTTAAATTTATCTCAAAACTTAAGGCTGTTATTCAGTAGTCACGTGCCCCAAATACATTAGCATGAAAAAACGTCACACCTTAAGGCCCGTTGAGTAAATTCGACACAAAAATATTTATAACATTCGCGACAATATTTCGACAAAATTTACCAATTTATTTATTTATTTACCAATTTCGACAAAAATCTGTGAAAAGAAATATCGCTTCTTTTATTATTTCACCCACAGGGAGCGCTAGCAATTTCAACCAGAGTTCATTCCTAACCTCAAAATTACAATTACTCGACACAAGTCCAGCGTTTATTTACGCGAATACGGTAGTTAAAAAATAATTTATTGGGAAAATAATAAAAAGCAAGGATGTTAATTCAATGTAGTTTGAAAGCGTATGAGTGAATTGAGGTAAAAAGAAGGAAAAAAAAAGAGAAAAAAAGATGCATGAACGCTCGTCCAGTGTGTATATATGTTTATTTTAACGGCCTGAATACAGTCATTGCCCATAAACCAACGAGCGTTGAGAATGACCTTTATTGCTTCACGATCGTAAAGCGTGCACCTCGATATGTCCCCGCACGGAGAAAAATAGTTAGCTATTTCAGCTAATTTTTAGCTACCTTAGCTAACCTTAATTGCTATTATATGGATAGCAATTATTGTTAGCTAATGCAGCTAATAATTAGCTAAAATAGCTAATTTATTTTGCTAAAACAGCTAATTATTAGTTGTAATAGCTAAAAATTCGCTATCCATATAACAGCAAACTCACTTTTCTCCGTGCGGGTATGCTCGCTTAAAGACTTTAATACTTCTGACGACCACAAAAGTCACCCTCAAGTTTTTTTTTTTTTTTTTAATATAAACCATACGTACACACAACAATAACGACAAAAACAGGGGAAAAAATTTTCTAACTAAGTTTTTAAATCAGTAATTATTTCAATAAACAAAAAATTTGGTAACGCAAATTTGGTCAAGTTAAGCTGACATCTATCGGACAGTGGAGAATTGGCGCGAAATTCAAATCAATAACTCCTGCGATTTATTCTTTGTTATAGAAAATAATAGAAAAACTTTTAATTTTTTGTTAATTTTAAAAAAATACAAAAACTTTATTAACTATTGACAAAAACAAGAAAAATTTCATTAAATTTTTCTTGTTAAAAATAATTGAATTTTTAAAAAGCATTTTATTGTTTATGCAAATAATTGAATTCTTCCCAACGACTTTATTGGAATTTTTTTAAATAATTACATTTTCAAGAAGAAATTTATTACTTTTCAAAATTAAAAAGAATTGAAATTTTATGATTTATGAAAAAAATTTATGAAAAAAAATTTATGAAAATAATTGAATTTTGCAGAAAATTCTATTTAAATTTTTTTCAAAATAAATGAATGTGTGGCAGTTTAATAAATTTTTTTTTAAATAATTAAATTCTTAAAAAGTATTTTCTTGTTTATGAAAATAATTGAATTCTTCCGAACGACTTTATTGGAATTTTTTTAAATAATTGAATTTCCAAGAAGAAATTTATTACTTTCAAAAATAATTGAAATTTTATGATGAAATTTATTACTTTTAAAAATTAAAAAGAATTGAAATTTTGTGATGAATATAATTATTTATGAAAATAATTGAATTTTGCAGAAAATTCTATTTAAATTTTTTTCGAAATAAATGAATGTGTGTCAGTTTAATAAATTTTATTTTAAATAATTAAATTCTTAAAAAGTATTTTCTTGTTTATGAAAATAATTGAATTCTTCCGAACGACTTTATTGGAATTTTTTTAAATAATTACATTTCCAAGAAGAAATTTATTACTTTTAAAAATTGAAAAGAATTGAAATTTTATAATGAATATAATTATTTATAAAAATAATTAAATTCCTAAGAAGCATTTTATTATTTAAGCAAATAATTCAATTCTTGGGAACAATTTTGTTACAAATTTTTTAAATAATTGAATTCTTGTGATAAATTATGTTATTTATGGAAATAATTGAATTATTTTTTTAAAAGCCTAAAAAAATTGTATTTTCGGAAATGATTTTCTTAGAATTTTTTAAAATAATTGAATTCTTGTGATGAACTGTGTTATTTATGAAAATAATTGAATTATTGCGATGAATTGTTTTATTTTTGAAAATAATTGATTTTTTTAAATGACTGAAAAAAATTTTATTTTCGGAAACGATTTTATTACTTTTTTTGACATACAATTAAATTCTTTTAAAGAATTATTTATCTCAGTAATTGAACTATTGAGAAGAATTTTATTAAAATCTAAAAGAATAAATTTGAATTATTTCAAACAAATTTAAATAAAATTGCTTTTTATTTCTTGATTGATTCGATTTGAACGCAGTATAATAATTTAAATATTTGAAAATAATTGAATTCCTCCAAAAAACATCTAATATTTTTGTAAATATTTGAATTCTTCCAAAGAATATAACGAAAAAGATTTTTTAAATAATTAATTTTTCCCAGGATTTGAATTTTTGAACTATTCTTGTAAAATTGTAATTTATTAAAAAGTAATTGATTTTAATCGAACAATTTTATTTTGAAATATTTGAAAATAATTGAATTCTTTTGAGAAACTCCATTAATTTTGTAACTAATTCAATTCTTCTAAACAATTTTCAACAAAACATTTTTTTAAGTAATTAATTTTTTCGAATAATTGAATTTTTATGTAATTATTGTAAAATATTATTAAAAATAATTGAAATCCTGCGACGAATTTTTATTATTTATAAAAATATATAATTGAATAGTTGCTGATAAGTGTATATACGAAAATTTGCAAAAATAATTAAACTCCTGAAAAGAATTTCATTATTTATGAAAATTATGAAAATAATTGAATTGTAGCGAAACATTTTATTAAAATGTTCAAAAAGAATAGAATATTTGTTTAAAAAGTTATTATTTTGAGAAAAAAATTGAAATTTTTGTGATGAAATTTATTACTTTGAAAAATAATTGAAATTTCATTATGAATATTGTTATTTATGGAAATAATTGAATTTTGCAAAAAATTTAAATAAAATTCCTTAAAAATAAATGAATTTTGGAAAGAATTTTAATAAAATTTCTTAAAAATAATTGATTTGTCGAAAATAAGTTTGTCACTTATGCACATAATTGAATTCTATTGAAGAATTAATTATGTAAATAATTGAATTCTAGGAAGGAATTTTATTAAAATCTAAGAGAATAATTGAATTCTTTTAACAAAAAAATTTAAATTAAAATTGTACAAAAAATAATTGATTTCTTTCGAACAATTTTATTAAAATATTCTGCAAATAATTAATTCTTTGAAAAAATCCAATATTTTTTTAAAAATAATTGAATTCTTCCAAAGAAAATACAAAACAATTTTAATAATTGGTTTTTTGGGGAATTGAAATTCAATTTTTAAGAACAATTAAATTTTTTTAGCAATTGTTTGAAATAATTAATTTCATCGAAATATAATAAATATTACACTGAAAAAAAAATTTAATTGATTCAAATAACCGATTAATTGACTATTATCCATTAAATATTTACTTGAATCAAATAATATTTAATGGAGTCAATTAAATGGTATTTGGATTATTAACTTCAGTATTTGAAGCAAATACCATTTAATTGACTCTAATAAATATTATTTGATTCAATTAAATATTTAATTGATATATTTAATAGTCAATTGACTATTAAATATTTAATTGATATATTTAATAGTCAATTGACTATTAAATATATCAGTAAAAAAAATTAATTTGATTCAAATAACTGATTAATTAATCAGTTATTTGAATCAATTTAATTTTTTTTTGTGTATGAAAATTATATTTTAAATAATTCAATTCTTCTGAACAACTTGATTTGTGAAAATAATTGAATTTTTCGATTAATTGATTTGATTAATTGATTAATTAATTTGAAATAGTATTAAAAAAATTGAAATTTAACGATGAAATTCTATAAAAACAAAATTAGTAAATATTCATTTATTTCTTGTGTAAATATTTATTACCCACCATAAATTAGTGAAAAAAATAAATGTTAAAAAAAACCTTTTACTATAAATAAAAATTAAGTATTAAAATTGAAAGTACGTAGAAAAAAATCACAATTCAATTGAAAAGAAATAATCGTTCATTTCTAAAGAGAATAATTTAAATTTAAAAAAAAAATGGTAATGCGAGAGAAAAGCAGAAAATTAACTGTTTGACATATTGATGAATACCACTCAATTTTGAAGTAGAGAACATGTGGACAATTAACGCCAAACATTCCACACGTCGACGATAGTCCACGTGGTTGTAAAGGGGGCGCGATCAAACAGGCCGCCCATTAATTAAACGAAGATCAAATAAAGTCATTACGTAACTATTAAGTGATCTAACTAAATGTCGAGCTGAGAGCGAGAACGAGAGAGCGAGAGAGAGAATGAGTGAGAGAGGAAACTAAAGGTGAATTATAATACTAAAACGAAGAGGGAAAAGTTCCTCGTTTCTATATAGCTGAAGAAAAGGAAGATAACAGGGTGAGAGGGGATGAGAGGGGATGAGAGGGGATGAGAGGAGAAGGGAAATAAGGAAGAAACGTTCAAAGTGTAAAATGCACAAGTAGAGGATTCAACCCCGGAGATTCTCCGTTCTTTTCATCTCGCCCATGTAATTGGACTTTAATTAATGAACTCCTTGCTACCACTGAAAGCTGAATACTAATTAACTCAAACCAGAGAGAACGTTATTCCAATATACTAACGTAACGCTCTATTGACTTGATTCAAGAAACTAGACAGATTTAAGTCATCCTTTTTTTTCCACTTACAGCCAGGGAAAAAAGGAAAATTGAAAACATTTCAAGAGGCAACGATTTATTTATTTATTTTTTTTTTTTGAATAAAATTTATTCTTCTTGAGTGTTTTTAAGAAGACGGAAAATTTCTCTTTCATTTTTTAAGGGGATCCCATAGTCGATTGAATTTTTCTATTGAAGCATAAAGTAAAAATCGCATCTACTTTGCGATGTTCTTAAAAAAATTAATTTCAGTAATTTTTCCTTGGTTGCTATTCTATATAATTTTGGAAAAAGCAAATCATTTTGTGCCGATAGTATTTTTTGTATTTTTTTTTTTTGCAATACTTGATTAATTTACGGTTCGTGTCTGGGCTGAAAATTGTCGGTAAAAGTCGGTACAGGAATCTGCAGATATAAAACTCTTATAGAGGGGGTATCGTCATTCTACTTACACTGTTAAAAAGTGATTCTAAATTAGAGCTGATTTCGGTATTAAAATAGAACAAAATTACAATTTTGTAACAAAATTACAATTTTGTAACAAAATTGGTTCTAAATTAGTACCTTTCTGTTTACAGTGTAATTCTTTTGGTTTTTGGGTTTTTCGGTTTATTCTCACACGGAAAGAAAGTTATTATCAAATTTTACAAAAGTAGTTAACAATAATGTAGAACAAAATGCGACAAAGGTAAATTTTAATATTAGCATTTAAAAAATTTTTTTTTATGATAAGATATTTAATAAAGCTATATCAAGTATCAAAAATTTAAAAAAGTATCAAAATTTAATTTCATTTCATTTTTAAAAGTATCAAAAATTTTATTATAACTTTACTAGTAAAGTTTTATTTATTTAGTAAAGTCATATCAAATATCAAAAACTGTTAAAAAATTTTAATATAACTTTACTATATTTTATATAAGTTTTATTTAAACTTTAGTCAACTACTTTTGTAAAATTTCTTAATAACTTTCTTCCCATGCAATGATTCAAAAAACGGTATTATAATTTTAGAAAGTTAACGAATTCGCTTAAAACTTATCACTCGGGGGGTTTTTAGGTAGTTAAACACGAATTTTAAGTCAGATCAGCAAAATTCAAAATGGCGAATCCAAGATGGCGGCCGAAATTTCAAAAAGTTAACGAATTCGCTTGAAACTTGTCACTCGGGGGTTTTTTGGGTCGCTAAACAAGAATTTGGAGTCAGATTTGCAAAATTAAAAATGGCGGATCCAATATGGCGGCCGTAATTTTAGAAAGCTAACGAATTCGCTTGAAACTTGTCACTCGGGGGTTTTTGGGGTTGCTGAACACGATTTTGAAGTCAGATTTGCGAAATTCAAAATGGCGGATCCAATATGGCGAACGAAAATTTAAAAAGTTGCCGAATTCGCTTGAAACTTGTCACTCGGGGGTTTTTCGGGTAGTTAAACACGAATTTTAAGTCAGATCTGCAAAATTCAAAATGGCGGATCCAAGATGGCGGCCGAAATTTTGGAAAGTTAACGAATTCGCTTGAAACTTGTCACTCGGTGGTTTTTTGGGTCGCTAAACACGAATTTAATGACAGATTATAAAAATTCAAAATGACGGATGCAATATGTCGAGATAGACTTTAGATTTACATATTGAATTTTCTTGTCTCAATTAAAAAAAGGTATAATTTATATTCGAAATTGGAAAAAATTTAAAGTGCAATATTTAAAAAAAAAAAAAATAAGTGGGAGAAATTAAGTTTCGTTCCCCTCTCTAGCTCTAGGGTGTTATTCTTTCTTTGAATTATAAACAATTTAGCTCGTCACGATAGGAATCTAGATCGATATCCACCTCGTAATCAAAGCCAGAAGACTAATGGATCGACCCTCTTCGAAGTTTGCTCTTTGCAAGATAGTTATCATTGGATCACATCCACCGGATATAGTCTATATATATATATATATATATATATATATATATATATATATAGATATATATATATATATAGACATATATATATATATATATTTATATATATATAGAACTAACATCAAAGGCTTAATCGTATTTCATGAATGCGATACCGTTAATGAAGAGACTTTAGCCTTTGTAAATGCAATTCAGCTATTATGTTACGTTGGAGAAAATTAAAAAAAAAAATTAGTCACATTCTCACGAGGCGAGGAGAGGATTATTTGACAAGAAAAAATTGTATCAAATTTTGAAAGATGTCAGCAAATTTTTATAAATACCAAGTATACACGCAGTGTAATAATACGCATCAGAGACTTGTAAAATTATGATAAGAATTTTTTTCCATTAAATCCTACATTGAGAAAAGAAAATTCAATATGTGCATCTAAAGTCGACCTCGCCATATTGCATCCGCCATTTTGAATTTTGCAAATCTAACATCAAATTCGTGTTTAGAAACCCCAAAAACCCCCGAGTGACAAGTTTCAAGCGAATTCGTCAACTTTCTAAAATGTCGGCCGCCATATTGGATCCACCATTTTGAATTTTGCAAATTTGACATTGAATTCGTGTTTAGCAACCAAAAAAAAACTCCAACTGATAATTTTTAAGCGAATTTTCATAGTTTTTCATTTTATGATCCGCCATATTGAATCCGCCATTTTGAATTTTCTTGATATGACTTTGGATTCGTCATTAACTACCCCAAAAACTACCAAATTATCAATTTTCAAGCTAATTTTCTTGCTTTTTAATTCTGTTCTCCGCCATTTTGAATTTGTTACAATTTAATATCAAATTAGTAATTTAACAAAACCAAAAACCACCAAGTGACAACTTTTTTTTAGCAATTATTTTCATTTTATCGTCCGCCATTTTGAATTTTGATAATCTGCCATCGAATTACTATTTAGCAGCAGAAAAAATCCCATAAAAGACAAATTGCTTTAAAAAAATTTCCTTGCTTTTTAATTCCAACGTCCGTCATATTGGATCTGTCATTTTGAATATTTAAATTCTAATATTTACCGCTCCGTTTAAAAAAAAAAATAAGAAGCGATAAATGTCAGTTGTCAAAATTCAAAATGGCGAATCCAATATGGCGGACGTTGAAATTAAAAATCAAGAAAATTAGCTTGAAACTTGTCACTCGGGGTTTTTTTAGGTCGCTAAACACGAATTTGATGTTAGATTTGCAAAATTCAAAATGGTGGATCCAAGATGGCGGTCGAAATTTCAGAAAGTTTCCGAATTCGCTTGAAACTTGTCACTCGGGGGTTTTTTAGGTCGCTAAACACGAATTTGATGTTAGATTTGCAAAATTCAAAATGGTGGATCCAAGATGGCGGTCGAATTTTTAGAAAGTTGCCGAATTCGCTTGAAACTTGTCACTCGGGGGTTTTTTGAAGTGCTAAACACGAATTTGAAGTCAGATTTGCGAAATTCAAAATGGAGGATCCAATATGGCGGAGGTGAAATTTCAAATCGACTGAATTCACCCGAAAATCGTTACTCGGGGGTTTTTGGGGTCGCTGATTACGAATATAAGATCAGTTTTTCGAAATTTAAAATGACGGATCGAAGATGGCGGCCGTAATTTTAGAAAGTTAACGAATTCGCTTGAAATTTGTTACTCGGGGGTTTTTGGGGTTGCTGAACACGATTTTGATGCCAGATCTGCAAAATTCAAAATGGCGGATCCAATATGGCTGACTTTATGTCAAGTTTAACCGTAATTTTGCAATTTAGTTTGTCAATATTCTATTTAAACGTGGTGTTTTTTTATTAAGTGATTTTTGTTCCCTGGGAATTAGTGACATTTCGCTAATTCAGACTTTGAGATTAACTATACTTTATAGTAGTTAATCTCCAGTAGTTAATCTTGTTTTGCGATCCTAATTTAATCAAGAAAAACAAACGCTATTTCACTCCCACTCCCCATAAGGAATATAGAGATGACACTCGCTTCTGGATGTATATGTATAATTTTTTTTTTATTTATTTTATCATTTTTTTTGCTCATGTCCATACAAAACACAAAACCATACATAACTGAGCGACTGCATAACCATACGTTACGTGACGCGCGAGTACAATCTCACCTAGAATGCATATATTTTTGCCCTATATGTATGTATGTGTATATAGTTCAATTCCTACAGTCAATTTACTATTGACTCGTGTATTCGTGCTCAGGACCGAGCAAATTGAAAATTTGCATTCAATGCAAGCATTTCAATCTCTTCTTCAATTTTTTTTCATTTTTTTCATTCTTTTTTGAAGATTTTAAAATACAACTGATTGGTGAACATTGAAATATCGTGTTGTTTTTTTTTTATTTTTTCGTTTTGACAAAAAGGAAGAAATAAGAAAAATAATTTAATTTGTGTTTTAAAATAAATTGATGGAAAAGAAGATTTTTTGTAAATTTGTATTTTTTTCTGCGAATATATGTATAGTTTGGAAGGGAAATAGAATATAAGATTTTTATTCTGTATAGTGATAAAAAAATGGAAAAAAACCCAGTTGAACTGCCTATTATCGATTGTTTACTTTTTTTTTTTTTTTTTTGCTGTTCATTGGTCTCAAAGTGAGCTTTAAAATGCTTTAAATTTGCAATGCGAATTTTGCGTTGCCGATTTCTCGATTAGAATTTCAAAAAAGAAATTTGAAACGATATAGATTGTACGTATATATAGTGCGAATGTAAAATGAAAACGAGGTATGATTTTTAGAATTTTTCATGAAGGACATTTGACTGTTGCGCGGGTCATATTATTCAGTATGTAAAATTTATTCTTTTCATGATTTGTTTTTTTTTGCACATTGGATTTTCTTTTGAGTGTATCAGAATTCAAAATCAGAGTCGGATTTGGAAAAAAAGTTAAATTTATATAAGTGATTCTAATTGTGATTCTAATTGTGATTCTAATTCTGATTCTAATTCTGATTCTAATTGTGATTCTAATTCTGATTCTAATTCTGATTCTAATTGTGATTCTAATTCTGATTATAATTCTGATTCTAATAGTGATTCTAATTCTGATTATAATTCTGATTCTAATTCTGATTCTAATTCTGATTCTAATTGTGATTCTAATTCTAATTGTGATTCTAATTCTGACTTTCTATCTATTTTTAGATTCTAATTCTGATTTTAAATTATTAATTTTTGATTCTAATTCCGATAATATTCCTATAATTCTGTTTGTAAATGTCATTTTAATACTAATTCTAATTCTGATTTTAATTCTAATTCAAATTCTAAATTTGACTCCAATTGTGATTCTAATTTTGATTCTATTTCTAATTCTAATGCTGATTTTAAATTATAATTCTGATTTTAAATTCAAATTCTGATTCTAATTCCGATAATATTCCTAATTCTGATTGTAAATCTGATTCTAATACTAATTCTAATTCTAATTATAATTCGAATTTTAATTTGGATTCTAATTCTGATTATAATTCTAATTCAAATTCTAATTCTAATTCTGATTTCAACTTTAATTACGATTTTAATTCCGATTCTAATTCCATTTCTGATTATAATTCTAATTCAAATTCTAATTCTGATTATAATTCTAATTCAAATTCTAATTCTGATTTCAACATTAATTATGATTTTAATTCCGATTCTAATTCCATTTCTGATTATAATTCTAATTCAAATTCTAATTCTGATTATAATTCTAATTCAAATTCTAATTCTGATTTCAACATTAATTATGATTTTAATTCCGATTCTAATTCCATTTCTGATAGTAATTCTGACTCTAATTCTGACTCTATTTTTAATTTTAATTCTGATTTCAATCCTAATTCAAAATCTTACTAGTGATTTCAATTTCAACTCTAATTTGTATTCTGATTCTAATTCCAATTCCGAAAGTAATTCTGAATCTAACTCTGATTCTTATTACGATCCTATTTCCAATTCTGATTGTGAATTGGATTCTAATTCTAATTCTAATTGTGAATTTGATTCTTGTTCTAATTCTGACTGTGAAATTGATTCTAATTCAAATTCTAATTCTGATTGCAAATTCGATTCTGATTCCAATTGTAATTCTAATTCTAATTCTTATTCATATTCTTATTAATTCTTATTTTAATATTAATTCAAATTTTTATTTTAATTTTATTCTCATTCTAATTGCTATCCTTATTCTAATTCTGATTCTAATTTGGATTCTAATTTGGATTCTAATTTTGATTCTAATTCGGATTCTAATTTGGATTCTAATTCTAATTCGGATTCTAATTTGGATTCTAATTTGGATTCTAATTCTGATTCTAATTCGAATTTTAATTTGGATTCTAATTGTGATTATAATTTAAAAACTCATTCGAGGTCTGATTTTTCATCTGATTCGAATTTTCAATCTAATTCTGATTGTAATTTTGATTCTAAACCTTGTTCTAATTCTAATTTACATTCTACTAATTCCATCTAATTCTAGTTTGGTCTATGCCAAGTTAATTCTGATTCTAATTGTGATTCTACTTCTGACTCTACTTCCAATTCTAATTCGGTTTTTAATTATAATTTAAATTCTAATTCTGGTTCCTATTCTAATTTTAATTCCAATTCTAATTCAAAAACTGATTCTAATTCTATTTGTAATTCTGACTCCAAGCCTGATATTAATTTCAAATGTAATTTTAATTCTAATTCCAATTCCTATCTTACTATTCATAATTTTAATTCTAGCTCTTATACTAATTCTAATTCCAATTCCTTATCCCACTGTTATATAATTTAAATTCTAATTCTTATTCTAATTCCAATTTCTATCCTATTGTTACATAATTCTAATTCTAATTCTAATTCATATTCTAATTCTAATTCTTATTTTAATTCTATTTCTAATTTTGATTCTAATTCAAATTCAAATTCAAATTCAAATTCAAATTCAAATTCAAATTCAAATTCAAATTCAAATTCTAATTCTAATTCTAATTCTAATTCCAATTCCAAGTCTTATACTAATTCTAAATCCAATTGTAAAATTCAATATTAAACTTCATTTTTTTTTATTTTTTTGCTATTATTTTGGAAAAAAATATAGTTTCACCAAATTTTATGAAAATCCTTCTTCGTCCTCGAATAAAAAAGAGCATTTTGTAATATTATTGTGACATGAAACTAGATCGGAGAATTTTTCAAACTCATTACAATAAGTATTTTTGCGGAAGATAATCTAAAGTACTTTGATAAGAATGGGATCATAAGACAAGCACTTTTCGAAAATCTGCCCGCGCAGTCATAAACTTGACGAGCTTGACAATTACATGAAAGAATCGTAAAACGATAATGCCCCTTGGGGTCGTCTCAAATAACGGACGAGACACAAACACACACACACACACACACACACACTAGTTATACATATATATTTATACGTCGTCCATAAAAGAGAAGAATTCTCGTATATGCGGTCTCAACTTGAAAACAAATCCCTTCGAGTAGCTTCTATTGCTGGGGAATGAGAAAACTGTGAGGAAAAATGGAAAACTCTCACTCTTTCTCTCTCGTACTCTGTATTTTTGTCTCTTTCTGTATTTTTCTCTCTCTCTCTCTGTATTTTTGTCTCTTTCTGTATTTTTGTCTCTTTCTGTATTTCTCTCTCTCTCTCTTTTTTTTCTCTCTCTAATTTTTTCTCACTCTTTCTATTTTTCTCTCTGTCTCTCTTTCTCTCTCTAATTTTTTCTCACTCTTTCTATTTTTCTCTCTGTCTCTCTTTCTCTCTCTCTATTTTTCCCTCCTTTTCGTTCTCTCTCACACTATTTTTCTCTCTGTCTTTCTCTATCTCTCTTACCCCCCCTCTCTTTTTTTCTCTCTCTCTCTTCTTTTCTTTTTCTATTTTTTTCTTTTTTCGCTCTCTCTCACTTTCTATTTTTTCTGTCTTTTTTCTCTCTCTTTCTATTTTTTTATTTTCTCTCTCTCTCCCTCTTTTTTCATTTTTTCTTTCTTTTTTTTCTCTCTCTCTCTTTCTATTTTTTTCTTTCTCTTTTCTTTCTCTCTCTCACTCTCTTTCTCTCTTTGTCTTTTTCTCAGAGAAAGTGAGCAGGGAAAGAGACAAAAACAGAGCAAAATTAAAAAAAAGAGAAAAAAAAGAAAAGAGAAAAAATAGAAAGAGGGAAAAGGGGGGAAAGAGAGGAAAGGGAAAAAAAGAAAGAGACAAAAACAGAGCAAAAATAAAAAAAGAAAGAGACAAAAACAGAGCAAAAATAAAAAAAGAAAGAGACAAAAACAGAGCAAAAATAAAAAAAGAGAGAGACAAAAACAGAGCAAAAATAAAAAAAGAGAGAGAAAGAAAAAATAAAAGAGAAAAAGAAGAAGAGAGAAAAAATAGAAAGAGAGAAAAGGGGGAAAAAAGAGAAAAAGAAACAAAAGAAAGAGACAAAAACAGAGCAAAAATAAAAAAAGAGAGAGAAAGGAAAAATAAAAGAGAAAAAAGAGAAAGAGAGAAAAAATAGAAAGAGAGAAAAGGGGGGAAAGAGAAAAAAGGAAAGAAAAGTAAATGTTCTGAACAGGGTCAAACTGTGCGGAAACGTTCGCGAGACCGAAAGGAAACGCCTGTCCATTTGGTCTCCCACGCTCATTTTATCTGGAATACAGCAGTCGAAGCTTATACCAAAAAAAAAAAAAACAAAAAAAGAAAGATGAAGAAAAAGAAAACAGCTCTCGAGAGACCGTGATGAAAATTCTCGTCACGTATTTTCCGCTCGATCATATCCTTCAACTCTTACCCATGTTCCCCCTTCTTCTTTTTCTTCTTCTTCTTTTTAACTTCTCTGTCTCTCTCCCTCTCAATATATATATATATATATACACACATTCCCTTATTCTGAAAATTTGTAATCTTTTCCATTGTTCCCCGAGAAATTCAAGGAACCATTTCTTAAAATCAAGATATATTTGCGTGTATACAAAAGTGCAATGAGTCTTTTTTTTTGCAAGAAAAAAAAATTGTGTTTTTATATTATTATCTTTCATCATCCAAGTTTTTGAACAAGTTTCACGAAAAATACAATTTCTTATTGTACAAAACTTTTTGTCCATTTTTCATTTCCTTATCTTCTTCTCTCTTCTGGCTCTTTTTTCGAGCGGAAAAATGAGAAAAAGCATATATGTAATATGAATGAAAAAAGAAATAAAAATAGAAAATAAAATAAATCTGAGATGAAAAGTCAAGTAGGAGAAGATTTTGAGTAAAATATAGGGGGTTTATATTACATGGTATTGTTGCTAATATTAATTTATTGATACTTTAAATTTTTTTTTTGGCACTTTAATATTTGAAATTACACAAAAAGAAGAATTCTAAAAATTGTCATTCAAAATTTTTTTCAAACAATTCAATTATTCTCGAAAAAAATTTCGAAAATCAATGATTTTCAATGTCTGCGAAATTTTTAGTAAAATTCTACAAAAGATTTTTTGAAATAAAATTCTACAAAATAATTTTTTTAATAAAATTCTACAAAAGAATTTTTTTAAATAAAATTCTACAAAAGAATTTTTTTAAATAAAATTCTACAAAAGATTTATGATAAAATTCTTTACAAATATTCAAATTTTTCTTTAAAATAATGAAATTTTCACAAGAGTTGAATTATTTTAAATATTTTATAAAATTCTTCCGGAAAAAAATATTTAAGTTTTTTGAAATAATGAAATTTTCACAATAGTTGAATTATTTAAAATAGTTTACAAAATTTGTCTACAAAAAGACGAATTTAACAACTTTTTATAAAATTATTAGACAAGAATTTAATTATTTTCAGAAGCAATAACATTTTTTTTTTTTTTTTTGAGAAAATTAAATTATTTATTGAAATTTACATTAAATTTCCAACAAGAATACAGTTATTTTTGCGTAATTAGTAAAATGCTTTTAAAGAATTTTATTTGCCTACATTTAAAATTTACATAAAATTCTTTATAAGAATTCAATTATTTTGCCAAAATAATAAAATTTTTCACGAAAATTTAATTATTCAAAAAAAAAAGAAATTAAATTAAATTCATCGCAATAATTAAATTATTTTCATAAATAATAAATTTTTTCTCAGCAATTCATTATTTTTAAAAAATTTCAAATTTTCAACAAATTTTCATATTATTTAATGAAATATTAAGATTATTTTTAGAAAATCAATTATTTTTTAAAAAAATTGATAAATTCTTTCTTTAATTCTTCAAAAAAATTCAATTATTTTCTCAAGTATTACAAATTTCACAGGAGAATTCAATTATTTAAAACAAAAAAAAAAATTAAAATAAATTGTTCAAAAGAATTGAATTACTTTTCAAAATAATAAATTTTTCGACGAGAATTATTCAATTATATAAAAAAATATTACAATTCTTCACAAGAATTCAATTATTTTCCAAAAAATTAACATTTTCGACGAGAATTCAATTATTTCGAAAAAATTAAATAAAACTCTTCACAAGAATTCAATTATTTAAAAAAAGATTAAAATTCTTTTCAAGAATTCAATTATTTTTTCAAATAATAAACAATTTCATGAAAATCTAATTATTTAAATATATAAATTAAATAAAATTCTTTGCAAAAATTGAAATTTTTTTTTAAATAATAAAAATTTTTCTCAGAAATTCAATTATTTTCTTTAAAAATTCAACACCTGTTCAATTATTTTGCCAAATAACAAAATTGTTTATGAGAATTGAATTATTCAAAAAAACTAATAATTGAATCAAATATTTCCCAGAAATTCAATTATTTTTTTAAAAATTGGTAAATCATGTTGTTAATTCTACAAAATTATTTTTAGAAAAATTATATAAAGTTCTGTGAAAATATTGAATTATTTTTTAAATAATTGATAAATTCTTGAATTATTTCTTTACTTCTTCACAATTATTTAATTACTATCCCAAATATAAGAGAATGTTTCACAAGAATTCAATTATTATCATAAATAATAAACTTCTTCTAAGAAATTCAATTACTTTTTTCAAAAAAATTGATAAATCCTTTATAAGAATTAAATTTTGATAAATATTCCATTATTGAATATATTTATTTATTGTTTATTTAAACAATTAAATTTTAGTTAAACATTTTAGGAAAAATTCATTTCAAAACCAATTTTAGTTGAAATTCTAGATAATTGAATTTTAAAAGCGTTTTATTTATTTTTGTTTGTTTGTTAAATAACTAAATTCCAAAAGATTATTAAATCGAAATCGTTGGAAATTTTAATTGTCGTTAAACTGTAATAATATTAAAATTTTTAATTCGAGAAATTATTAATTTATGTTCTTAATTCGAGTTTAATTAAATTTCGAATTAAGTTTTGTTAAATAATTCCAATTTTTCAGTGCTGACATTTTAGTACAAAAATTTTTATTTTTTAGTGTAAAAATTTAGAAAATAATTGAATTTTCGAAAAATTTAGAAATAAATTTCTCAGCATCGGATTGGAGTGAAAATAAATATTTTCGATTGAAATCAGGAAAAAGTAAAGAAAATACTGACTCAAATTTTTGTGAATTGACGAAAACAATTTTTTTTATTCTTCTTTGTTTTAATTTTATTCTCGAAAATTAATTTTTTTATTCTTCTTTGTTTTAATTTTATTCTCGGAAATTAATTTCCCTACTTTTCCACTACTTTCTTGAGTATTAAAGCTACTTTTTGGCCTTTTTCACAAAAAAAAATTAATTATATTGACAGTGAAGTTTGGTTTTTAGTTTAAAATTTTTCTACGCTCAGATTTTGCTCCATTTGGGTTTTCAAGAACTGGAAATAAAAGAAAAAAAAAGCCAAGAACTTATTTTTGATATGAGAATGTAAAAACAAAAAATAATAATAATAAAGATTCAAATACCTTCTTTCTTTCATTCAGTTGCATTAATCAAACAAAAAAATAAAAAAAAAATAAGACGGTTGAATTTTTATTTTTAAAAGACCCCTTCTCCTTATTTCTTTTGCGCATTGAAATATTTGCACGTACGTTTTCTGATCGAGAATCTTGACTAAAAGTATTCTTCTTCTTTTTCATTTTTTTCTTTTTCTTCCTTTTGCATTCGTAAAGAGCAAACAATCGATCAGAGAAACAGATAAGGCGTCATGGAGTGACATCCTCGTGAAATATATGTGCAACTCGAATGCGGCGAAAGTATTACGGAGTAACCGTTCCGAAGAGCTTGTATATTATTTATATATACAAGACGTGTCACGTAACATTCTATGTAACAGTAAAATTGAAGGTGATTGAGCAGGTGTTACTGTATACGCCTTTTGTGAACAACAATTCTCAACCGTAAAAAAAATAAGAACAGTATCTTTATATATTGATGAATAAACCAACAGAGTGCGCATCCTTTATATATATGGACTCAAAACAAGACTTTATTCCCAATTATATATATTTGCTTTTGGATAACAAAAAAAAAAAAAATTTCAAACTTGTATCTTAAAACTTTTTTTTAATTTTTAAAATTTTTTTTTAAGAATATACCTAATTTTTCTTTAAAAATTTTATTGAGGTTAAAAAAATGGCAAACTATACGATTTATACTTCGCCCACAGTTCAAAATTTTGACAATAACCAGAAAAAATATTAATTATTAAAATTAAATTTATTATCAATCAGAAAATTATTGGAAAACATCAATAAAATCATTATTCAATAAATATTTAGTCATTATTATTTTTTTATACAGAAATTAAGGTTTTTGAAAAAATTAAGTACTTTTTTATTTATTCTTCAAAAATTAAGTATTTTTTTTATTCATTCTTAAGGGCATTTGAACCATTATGACGTCACAATTGATGCAAAGCATATATTTTAATGCTGTGACGTCATAAAGGTTCAAATTCCCTTAAGAAAATTAAGCATTTATTTTATTTATTCTTCAAAAAATTAAGTATTTCTTTAATTAATTCTTAAGAAAATTAAGCATTTATTTTATTTATTCTTCAAAAAATTAAGTATTTTCTTTATTTATTCTTCAAAGAATTAAATTATTTTTTTATTTATTCTTCAAAAAAATTAAGCAAAAAAGCAGAATAAATATTCTTCAAAAAATTAAGCAAAAAAGAAGAATAAATATTCTTCAAAAAATTAAATATTTTTTTATTCATTCTTCGAAGAATTAAATTATTTTCAAAAATTTCAATGAGATTCTTATGGGACAATTCAATTTTTATAAAAATAATTTTAATCAATTCTTCGTGAAAATTTATAACTAATTTCAAAAAATTCTCGAAGTTTCAATTATTTTCAGTTTGCTATTTTAATAAACTCTCACAAAAATAATTCAATTATTTAAAAAGAAATTTTAATGAAACTAATCTCACGCTGTGAATTATTTTCAAAGATTAATTTATTAATTAATAAAATTTTTCTTCGCAAAAATTCAATTATGTTCCAAAATTTGCCAAAAAATCCTGCGTCAAAATTTAAATTATCTTTACAAATAATAAAATTTTTCTCCGTAATTTAATTATTTTTTAAAAATTTTAATAAAATTCTTGTGAAAATTTAAATTTCTTTATAAAATATTTAAAATAAAAAATTTTCATCCAATTTCTCAAAAAATGCATTTATTTCAAAAAGTTTCATTGAAATTTAAAAAAAAATCCAATTATCATTTAAAAATTTGTTGATAAATTTCATTTATTTTATAAAATGTTTATTTTTAGAGTAAAATAAATGAATTTTCGTTGAATTTTATAATAGATAAATATTTTTGAATAAAATATTCAGATATAATGGAAAATTTTAACTAAAGTTTATTTTTAAATCAATATTTATTAGAAATAGAAAATGTATTAAATAATTTAATATTAATATAAAATAATTGATAAACTAATTTATTAAATAAAAATTACATAATTTTCATGATGAATTTTATCAAAATTTAATTTTTATGTTCAATTATTATTAAACATAACTAATATTATTATTATTATTATTATTATTATTATTATTATTATTATTATTATTATTATTATTATAATCACCAAGAAACAAATTAAATAAAAAAATTTTAACAATAGTTTCATTTTTCGAGAAATTTTACGAAAATTTTGTATATTAAAAATAATTGAAATTCTGCCAAGGATACTATTTAAATTTTTTTAAAATAACTCAATTTCGAAGAAAATTTTCATCATTTACGAAATCAATTAAAAATTTAAATTCAAATGTTTAATTTATAATTTTTACAAGAAGTTTATTTTTCATTAGACTAATTACATTCAAATTTCGGTTTAAATAATTGAATTTTTTTGTGAAATTTTATTAAAATAGCAGACATTGGGAATAATTGAATTTTAAAAACTTTTTAAATCATTTAAATTTCTATAAATTTGTATATACGAAGAATTTAATTAAAATTACTTTAAAAAAAATTGAATTCTTACAAAAGATCTTGAATTTAATTAAAATTATTTGAAATAATTGAATTCTTGGAGGAATAAATAATAAAAGACAAAAAAATAATTCGATTTCTGGGAGGAATTTTACGTTTTTTAAAAATAATTGAATATCGACAATAATATATATAGTGTTTGCTTCACAATTCAATTTGTTTTAGTGCTTTTTATTAAAATTCTTCTATAAATGTACGTTATTAAAAAATTTGAATAATTTTGTTATTTTTTATTTTTTTTTAGTTATGATTTTTTTAAATTCAGGTTTTTAAATTTTTAACGAAATTCATTTAAAATTGTAATTTTTTACAAAATTTAAAATAAAAATCTTTTTAAGTTCGTATACTTTTATGAAAATAATAAATGCAACTCTTTTAAAATAGAATTAATTTTGAAATATTTAAGTAAAATTAGATTTCAAGAATAAATTGAATTATTACAATTAAAAAAGAAGAATTTTCCAGGATTTCGACCAAAATTCCCTGATATTTCCAGGTTTTTTCAATTTTTTTATAAAATTCCCTAATATTTTACAGGTTTTCCAGGTTTCCACGTTGTGTGGGAACTCTGTAAAAATATAGAATATAAAATATGTAAAATATTCACGAAAAAAAATCTTCACCTAGAACAATTACAAATTTTACTATATATTATAGTGTAATTTTTAGTTATTGCGACGAATTCTTTCGCTATTTCCACAAATACTTTCGCTATTTTAGCGAAAGTTATAGCTGTTCTAGTTAAAGTTTTTTTTTTCGTGTAAGGTATAAAATATAAAATACAAAAAAATAAAATATGAAATATAAGTTTTAAAATATAAAATATAAAAAAATAAAATATGAAATATAAAATATAAAATATAAAATATAAAATATAAAATATAAAATATAAAATATAAAATATAAAATATAAAATATAAAATATAAAATATAAAATATAAAATATAAAATATAAAATATAAAATATAAAATATAAAATATGTGACGCGACCTGAAGAAAGGGACCTTAGAAGCAAAAAAGTATAGGTTATGTTTGCAATTTTTTAAATGAAAATACAAAAAAAGGATTTACTGCCAATGTAAATAATTTATTTTGAAGTTTTCTTTATAATTAAAATATTTTATAAACACTAATTTTAAGTTTCAATAAGTGATAAAAAACTTTTAATCGAGAAAAAAATGGCGCAAATATAACCTTTAAGTGATTTACTTCTAAGGTCCCTTTCTTCAGATCGCGTCACATATAAAATATAAAATATAAAATATAAAATATAAAATAAAAAACAATAAAATATGAAATATAAAATATAAAATAAAAAATATAAAATATAAAATATAAGAATACAAAATATAAAATAAAAAGTAAGATACAATACAAGAAAATGAAAAAGCTGGAAATCTTTTTAAGTTCTATAAGAATTGGGTATGCTTTTCAACTTCTTGGATACACAAAGGTTACACAAGTGATTGAGGTCACATTGACTCGAGTAAATTCTGAAAAGCTCTACAGCAAGATCAACCTACTTCCATGTACACTTTGGTAGAAATTTTCTCAAAATAAGTATAACTCATGGCAAATAAGTATAAATAGGTATATATTTTATAAACATAATTTTATATATATATATATATATATATATAGTATTCATAAATATATACCATATACTATATATACACTGTTTACAAACATTTATTTATGTATTTGCCATGATATACACAAGTATAATGAAGATACACGTGAAGCAAAGTATAATAATGATGATGTATGAACTAAACATTTGACTATTATACGTATATTTTCAACATATAGATATATAAACAAGATACATATTTATATATGTATACGTATATAACAGAAGTCATATAATAACTAACATCCCGTATAGCGTGCAATAATTCACAACAACCTGTTTATATGTCGTGTTTTCTGCACTTTAATTATGCAACTAGAACTTTCATCCGAGTTCACTGTATGTATGTACCTTTATACTATATTTATATACTTGCACTTGTAAAAGTAATTGACTCTTTCAAGTTTTATCGACTGCGAGAAAAGTTGTGTTTCATACTTTTTAAGTATATTAAATTGTTCACATACCATAACATAGTGGCGCTGTAGGTCCGTCTTTTCTTGAACCAGCTTTTCAAGCTCCAATTTTAAACTGCAACAAACAAAGAAAAAGAGGTAAATTAGAGTACTTGGTAACTTATTCATGAAGGATGAAGAAAATGGAATGGTTTCAGCAAACTTTAAACTTTTTTTCAAAGACAACTTTCGCAATTGCTGCTTCATTAGATTCAAAAATCATTGTTGCAATTGCTGCTTCATTAGATTCAAAAATCATTGTTGCAATTGCTGCTTCATTAGATCCAAAAATCATTGTTACAATTGCTGCTCCATCGAGTTTAGAAATTAGTTCTGTAACTGCTGAATTAAAATTCAAAAACAGGTCCTAAAACTAATGATGCTTCATTGAATAAAGAATCTAGCTCTAAATGCTGATTCATTAGAGTCAAAAATCATTGTTGCAATTGCTGCTTCAACGAATTTAGAAATTAATTCAGCAATTGCTGAGAATCATTAAATTCGAAAACTAGTCCCAGTGCTGCTTTAATAAATCTGGAAATTAGTCCTGGAAATGCTGAATCATTAAATTCAGAAACAATAGTGCACTATGTGTCTTAAATAATTCCGAATTCCGTTGCTTTAGTTTCTTGATAGAGTATTTCTAAAACTGGTGCAGCAACATGTTTTGGAAGTAGTTCCCAAATTAATGCTACTTGTGCTTCTACAAGTAGAACACTAGGCAAAATTAGACAATTTCTAAAACAATTCTACAAAGTAGGAGAAGCAGTTGTAGTAATAGTAGTAGTGCTGTGGCAATTCCTAGAAACAGTTTCTGAATTAATGATTCTTCAAAATTCTAAAATACCCCCAAAAGCTTATGCAAGAACTAGTGGTAGAAGTAACCTAACAATTCTAAAACTTTTTTTGGAAAGTAAAGCACAAAAACTCTTAAAATCTGTTCCAAAACTCATGCTACAAGTACTGCTCAGAATCTCTTAACAGTTCTGAAAGTATTTTTGGAAATTAGATAACAACAAACTCTTAAAATCTGTTCCAAAACTCAAGCTAGAAGTAGTGTTGGAAGTAACCTAACAATTCTGAAACTTTTTTTGAAAATTAAAGCACAACAAACTCTTAAAATATGTTCCAAAACTCAAACTAGAAGTACTTTAACAATTCTGAAAGTGTTTTTGGAAATTAAACCCCAACACATTTTTAAAATCTGTTCCAAAACTCATGCTACAAGTACTGCTCAGAATCACTTAATAGTTCTGAAAGTTTTTTTGGAAATTAGATCACAACAAACTCTTAAAATCTGTTCCAAAACTCAACCTAGAAGTAGTGTTGGAGGGTACTTTAACAATTCTGAAAGTGTTTCTGGAAATTAGACCCCAAAAAATTTTTAAAATCTGTTTCAAAACTCATGCTACAAGTACTGCTCAAAATCACTTAACAATTCTGAAAGTGTTTTTGGAAATTAAAGCACAACAAACTCTTAAAATCTGTTCCAAAACTCAAGCTAGAAGTAGTGTTGGAAGTAACCTAACAATTCTGAAACTTTTTTTGGAAATTAGATCACAACAAACTTTTAAAATCTGTTCCAAAACTCAAGCTAGAAGTAGTGTTGGTAGTACTTTAACAAATTTAAAAGTATTTTTGGAAATTAGACCCCAACAAATTTTATGCCCTAAATTCAATGCAGCATATTAGAAATAACATTTGCAGAAATAAATTTTAAAAACAATTTTAAAAATTATTTTAAAAACTATTTTAAAACCCATTTTAAAAACCATTTTAAAACCCATTTTAAAAACAATTTTAAATGTCATTTAAAAAAGACATAAATTGTAAATGTTTTAAAATTACTATAGTTATCAAAAATCGGCAAAATCGTTGTACATTCGAAGTTGGAAATTTCTCAAAATGCAAATCCTTCGAGCACACATAATTCCAGATTTAATGCTTCATTAATTCCTCATAGTACATCCGTTACTTTACGATTATATCCCAAAATTGCTGAAACACTAACTACCGAAAGCAGTTACAGAATTAATGATTCATCAAATTCTCGAAAATCTGTATCAAAAAGCCATAAAGTTAATGCCACATAGCAAGATTTCTATGCATGCACAATATATATTTATATACTAAACTTGTCCTTTTGATTTCAAAAACAACAACTTTACTCTATTTTCAAAAAAGGGGTCTTCTTTTCCCTACTTTCTGCTAAACGATTCTTTTATTACTTTACATTACATATTCTATTTTGAAATCTGTTTTTCCTGACGACTGAATAAGATACTCAGCTTTAATAAGACGCGCAGTTAATTTTTTCTTCGCTATCCAAAATTTTTACTAGCACAAAAGCATTCGGCCATGTTCCTAAAGCGTCGAAAAAAATCGTAGGGAATCAAACAATGAGACAATGAATTTTCAAGTTTTATTAAAAGTTTTTGTGTTTCGAAAAATAGAAAATTGTTAATAGCAAATAGTATTTTCACGGTAGTGACAAACTAGAATACTCATACACCGCGAACGACACCTAAAATTGAGGACAAACATATAGAGGCGAAAAGGGTACATGGTGAAGTCATTAAAAGGCACAATCAGTGCAGCCGTGGCAGACATTGATAATGACCGATAATGATTGCCACTATTCACGCGCGCATGCTCTCGTGTATATGAGACAATGAATATTATTACACTCGCTTGTGAATACTCTCGAATACATACGTGCTCGAAACATTCAGATACAATTGTACACGTACATACATTGTATTATTATATATATTCATACATACATACATACATTGTTCATATGATCGCGTGTCATCATTCCTGCTGTATGATTTTGCGTGTTACGCCCATTTCTCATCTACGTGTCTGTCTTTTAATTTAAAAATGAGTCTCTCAACATTTTTTTTCTCTTTCCTAGAACACGACAATCATTTATAATTCGTTCACGTTACTTTAACACTAATGACTCGATGTTCTTTTTTTCTTTAGAGAGTCACATGTAACAATTTTCAGCCAATTAACCTGTGGGTTTGGGAAAAATGCACTGTAAGCGAAATTTTTCCGTAATTTCGAAAAAAGTGGGAGTAGGGACCCAAAAAATTTTTGTTTTAGGTATTTTTGAAATTGGAGTGATTTTTAATTTATTTTTGCTCGCTAAACACGTTCTCGAGTGCAAAAGTTACCGAAAACGTTCGAATTTCGAGAAAAAAGGACACAAAGACTAAAAAAATGAGAATTTTGAAAAAAGTGGGGGGTGAATACCCCCATAAAGTGGTTTTTTCTCTTTTTTAATATGGGAGTCGTTTTCAATGTATTTTTGCCCGCTGAACACGATCTCGAGTTCGAAAATTACCTAAAACGTTGGAATTTTGAAAAAAGTGGGGGGTAAATAACCTAAAAAAATTTTTTTTCTCATTTTTAATATGGGAGTCGTTTTCGGTGTATTTTTGCTCGCTAAACACGATGTCAAGTGCGAAAATTGACTAAAACGTTCGAATTTCGAGAAAAGGGAACACAAAGACTTAAAAAATGAGAATTTTGAAAAATGTCGGGGGTGAATACCTCCATAAAATGGTTTTTTCTCTTTTTTAATATGGGAGTCGTTTTCAATGTATTTTTGCTTGTTAAACACTATCACGAGTCCAAAAATTGCCTAAAACGTTAAAATTTTGAAAAAAGTGGGGGGTAAATACCCAAAAAAACGAGAAATTTTGGGAATAGTAAAGGTAGAAATATTTTACAAACTGTTTTTGCAATCAGAATGTTTTTGAATGTTTTTCTATCAGCTAAAAACTATCAAACGTCCCAAATTTGCAAAAAACGGCAAATTTTTGAAAAAAGTGGGGGCAAACACCTGAAAAAAAATTTTTTCTCCTCATATTCGACATTGTACTCGTTTTCAATGTATTTCACCCCGCCGAACACGATCCCAAGTTCCAAAATTGTCTACCACGTCAGGATTTGAAGAATAATGATAATCTCAAAATCTTAATGGGTTTAGATAATGTTGAGAAATTAATTCCACTTGAATAATGGACTGATAATTTTTCATATTCGCAATATAAAAAAGATACATATAAATAAATAGCTATATATACGTATGTTTCTCGTTCGCGATACAGTTTAACATTCTATGTACATATATTATATGTTGAATTGTACATGTAAATAAGTTTCGTGCAACTTACAATCCATTAAAACTTGACTTAACCTCCGTCCTTGCGTATGTACACTTGTGTTGATATCAGCAAGTTAGAGAACGTATCTACCTTAACGTATGCGCACATGTTTATGTATATATGTATGCACATTGTACACAGCCCCGAGGCCGGCGACACGAAACAGTAATTTAAGTTTCCGTCGTTGTACAGCACGTGACTTCTCGAATTAACACATTAAGGACCTTCTCATAAATTAACACACCAAGAAAATCGTCTAATGCTCATTTCTCGACTATGATTTCTGCGTCACGCCTGCTGTATTGTTTATTTGAAAAAAGTGTTTTTTAAAATTTTTTTTAAACTTTTTCTAATAAAAATAAAAGTTTTAAAAAGTTTTTCAACGTTTTTAAAAGATTTCAAAAGATTTTAAAAGTTTCAAATAGTCTTTATATGATTTTAAAAGATTTTAAAACATTTCAAAAGTTTCAAAAAGTTCTTAAAAGATTTTAAAAGTTTTAAAAAGTTTTTAACAGTTTTTTAACAGCTTTGAAAAAATTTTAAAAGTTTCAAAAAGTTTTTAACAGTTTTTAAAAATTTTAAAAGTTTCAAAAAGTTTCTGACAGTTTTTAAAAGATTTTAAAAGTTTCAAAGAGTTTTTAAAAGTTCTTAAACGATTTTAACAAATTTTAAAAGATTCCAAAAGTTTTCAACTGTTTCTAAAAGATTTTAAAAGTTTCAAAATGTTTCAAAAAGGTTTTTAAAGTTCTTAAAAGATTTTAAAAGATTTTAAAAGATTCAAAAACTTTTTAACAGTTTTTAAAAGATTTCAAAAGACTTTAAAAGTTTCAAAAAGTTTTTAAAAGTTTTAAAAAGTTTCTAAAAGTTTTGAACAGTTTTTAAAAGATTTTAAAAGTTTCAAAAAATTTTTAAAAGTTCTTACAAGATTTTAAAAGATTCAAAAACTTTTTAACAGTTTTTAAAAGATTTCAAAAGATTTTAAAAGTTTCAAAAAGTTTTTAACAGTTTTTAAAAGTTTTTCAAAGTTTTTTTGATTTTAATTATTCTTAATTCGATTACATTTGATATCAATTTATTTAATTTGTTTAAAAAAAACAATTATATAATAATAAGAAAAGCATTATTATAAAAAATTATTATTTTAACATTTTAATAATATTGACTTTTAAAATAAGTAATTTTCAAAAATAATGTCTTTCTTTAATGATTTGTCACTTTTTCAAATTAATTTCATAATCTAAGTTGACTGAGAAAAAACAAGAAGTAAGTTGTCAAGTAAAATAGTTATATATGAACAGTAACTCATCGTGTAATATTATAAAACACATGCTTGACCGCAAAAGGTTTCTAAGTCAGTTAGGTTCGCGTTATCACACTAACATAGAATTTAATAAGTACTTCTTTACCGTTTACAAGACATTATTTCCATCGATAAATAATATTTTTACTTCAAAAAAAAAGATGAACATCGGCAATAATAATTTAATTAATAAAAATTTTAATTATTCAATTAGAAAATATTATTTCATTTGAAATTAAAAAATATAATTTATTTCAAAATTAAAAACTTTTGTTCATTTTAAACTTAAAAAATATTATTTAATTCAAAACTAAAAAAATATTGTTTACTTCAAAATTAAAAAATATTGTTAGTTTCAAAATGAAAAACTATTGTTAGTTTCAAAATGAAAAAATATTGTTTATTTTAAACTTAAAAAATATTATTTATTTCAAAACTACAAAAAATATTGTTTACTTCAAAATTAAAAAGTAGTATTCACTTCAAAATGAAAAAATATTGTTTATTTTAAACTTTAAAAATATTGTTTAATTCTAAACTACAAAAAATATTGTTTACTTCAAAATTAAAAAATATTGTTTGTTTCAAAATGAAAAGCTATTGTTTATTTTAAACTTAAAAAATAGTATTTAATTTAAAACTTAAAAAAATATTGTTTATTTTAAAATTAAAAAATATTATTTCATTCAAAATTAAAGAATATTATTTATTTCAAAATTAAAAAATATTATTGAATTTAAAATTTAAATTTCGAAACTTGTAACTTTGAATATTTTATTGTTCCAAGTCTTACAAATTCGAATCTTACAGTTTCGAAACTTGCAATTTTCATAGTCTCACAGTTCGGAACGTAAATATTAAAAATATGAAATTAATTATAATTCTAAGTCATTATTTATTAAATTTCATTATTTTTCAATTACAAGACCCAACTTTATGTATATTAAAAATATGAAATAAATTATTTAATATTCTAATTCATTATTTATTAAATTTTATTATTTTTCAATTACAAGACTCAACTTTATGTATGTTAAAAAAAACTGAAAGAAAAGATATTTTAAAATAATCCACCAATAAAGTAACATTTATTATCACTATCTATATTTTGATTAACTATTTTAAAATGTCTTTTATTGCGGAATGAATAAGTATACAAATTATCAGTTTGGTATTATATATTACAAATTATAATCTGAAAGCCTCGAGGGATGTGAATATATATTTAGATGTAAATGTATATTTTATATATATATATATATATATATATATATATATATATATATATATATATATATTTATAGCAACGTGTATTATTCGAATCAGACAAATAATCTTCTGTATAACTGACTAGTTAACTCTTTAGCTAAACACTTGATATTTACCCATTCTACCATGGAAGAAAATTTATTGTCTCGTTAAACTCCACAAGATATTGTGAAGAAAAGGTATTAACCTACTTAAGATAATTAAAATACAAAGGTCAACACTTCATATCTATTCTCTCTCACTTGCAACATTTATGTAACGAGTAAATAAATGATAACTCGATTTTATGAATTTTCTTTTACTGTTTCAGTTATTTATTAAAAAAAAAAGAAAAAAAAGTATGTTCCCATTCTAGGTTTTATGTATATTTATATTTTATTTTATAACTGCATACAACTATTTTTAGTTATGTTTCTCTCTATTTTATTTTCCCTTTTTATCTATTAATATATAGATATTATATTTATCTTATATCTATAAAGTTTTAAATATATATAATTATTTTATTTATTAAAAAAAATGTTTCTAAGGCTAGTGAACCCATTATCGATATACTTACTTTAAATACTTATGTATTTAATAATTAAGTAACAAAAAAAATTAAATTAAATTAAATTAAAAACTGTATTTAATTTATAACTTTTTGTAATTTTACACAAAAAATTAAAAACATAATCTTAAATTTTTTGCTACTTAGGGACCTTTCTTCGGAGCGTGACACAAACGTAACATAATGCATAATATTATAATATGTGACGCGATCTGAAGAAAGGGACCTTAGATGCAAAAAATTATAGGTTATGTTTGCAATTCTTTAAATGAAAATACAAAAAAGGATCAACTTTCAATTGGATTTATTAATGTTTAAGTCTCCACTACAACTGAAATATTTAATAAAAATTGATTTTAATTTATAATTAGTAAAAAGAAACTTTCTAACAAGAAAAATGTAAAACTAACATAACCTTAAAGTGATTTGCTTTTAAGGTCCCTTTCTTTAGATTGTGTCACATATTATATTATAGTATTAATATAATATAATATAATATAATATATTATAATATAATATAATATAATATAATACAATATAATATAATATAATATAATATAATATAATGTAATACAATGTAGTATAACATAATTATTATTTACACACATTCATTATTTGAATATGTAAAAATAAAAAAAAATATACGAATATTTATTACATTCGCTCCTCGTGTTCGTAACCGAACATAAGAAAATACAGTTATGGTGGAATTTTACCAGTCACTTATTATCTGAAGCAATAATATTTTTACGAGTATAGCTTCGTTTTGCAAAATGTATACCCATATAGTTTTACGCGTAAACGTTGGAGGCATTAGGATATCTATTAAGCAATGACAGCGAAACGTTAAATGTATATAGGTACCCGATGGTCATTCAAGTGTATATCGTACAAAATAATCGCCAACCGCAACATATTATATAAAAATAAATATATATATATAAAGAAATATTGTATAAAATAGATACATTACAATTTAAAATTACTGTAATAATTTTTATCACTAATTTCAGTTAATTAAACATTTTTTTTCTATTAATAGAATAAATTTATAGTAATAAAAAAGAAAAATAGAATTTTCTTATTTTGCATTAGTAACTATAAAATAGAAATTCGTCTTGGCGCAAATTGGAAAAATAACAAAAAAGTAGTAACTTGGATTCAAATTTCAAATTAATTAAAAAAAAAAGATTATTTTTTTTCTAAAACAAAAAAAAAAGATTATTTTTTTTCTAAAACAAAAAAAAAGATTTTTTTTTTCTAAAACAAAAAAAATTGATTAATTCTTTTTTCTAAAAAAATATTAATTTTTTTCTAAAACAAAAAAAAATTGATTAATTCTTTTTTCTAAAAAAATATTAATTTTTTTTTTCTAAAACAAGATTAATTACTTCTGTTTTCTAAAATAAAAATGAATTTTTTTTTAAATAATAAAAAAAAATTAAATTATTCTTTTTTCTAAAAAAAAAGAAAATTAATAATGAATCCTTGTGGCTTGTTAAATTGCAGAAATATATAAATATAATAAAAGTAGTGACTCACTTGTGATATTGGGTTTGAAGAAAATTGAATTCTTGCTTTATTTGATCACAGGACTCGGTTACTGAAAATTTAAACGGTTGCCCATGCTGTGGAGGGACCTGCAACAGAAAAGAAAAAAATTCAATTGGCAAAATTGTACATATATATATACATGGAACGAATTGTAAAAAACAGTAGAAGAAAAATGGATATTTAAAAAAAAAAAAAAAATGGAGAAAATCGAATTGTTTCCTTTTACAACATTTTGTTTTTAATAATAAGAAAAGTTGTATTTTTTTAAAGAAAAAATAATAATAATAATAATAATAATAATAATAAATAATAAATAATAGTAATAAATAATAAATAATAATAATAATAATAATAATAATAATAATAATAATAATAATAATAATAATAATACTTAATAATAATAAATAATAATTTTTTCATATTTATATTTTTTTTACAGAAAGAAAAATTGAAACCAAAAAAATGAAAAATTATTACCGAATTAATAAATAATAATTTTTTTATATTTACATTTTTTTGACACAAAGAAAAATTAAAACCAAAAAAATGAAAAATTAATACCGAATTAATAAATAATAATTTTTTTATATTTACATTTTTTTTTGACACAAAGAAAAATTCAAACCAAAAAAAGGGAAAATTAATACCAAATAATTAATAAGTAAACAGATAGATTCAAATTATTTTTTTTTTAAACAAAAGCAGGAACAAAATTAATTTATTAAGAAATAAATAAAATAAAGTAAATAAATGAAAAAAGTAAATTAAAGAATAAAAAAAAATTGCAAATAGTAAAAAATCCAGTAAAGTGTTAATAACTATTGAAAAAATAAAATTTATCCAGCCTTTCAAACTATAGTTGTGTGAAGAAAGTATATAGTAATATGCTAATTATCGTGTGCTATGTAATAATAAATAATTATTAATAAGACAGAAGCTTGTTAATCAAAATAAAAGAGATGACTCCGGTTGTATATAAATGTATGGTGATGAATATTTATGCGCCAACACCGATTTTGTTTCTTGCTTTTTTTTTATTTTTTTTATTTGTGTATTCCCGTTTCCTGAAAGTGGCTGTATAAGCAGAAAGGTAGTACGAAACGATCGCTTGCACGCAACATGTGTGTGGAAAGGCAAAAACCATGAAACTGAAGTAATAAAATTCCCCTGTTCAAGTAATAGGTCATTTCCTTTATTCCAAAATGTTTCGCATATATAACGACTCATGTGTATTACAATGAAAAAAAAATGCTAAATTAATTCTCTCTTTATTAATGATTTAATATACTTAATGATATTGTACGTTTAATATATATAAAATAAAATAGAAAAAGTCAAGTTTCTGTGATTGGAAATAATTTTTCGGTTGTAAAACAAAAAAAAAAGGAGAACAGAAACAAAATCAGGAACAAAAACAAGAAAAGGAACAAGAAGAAAAATAAGAGAAAAAATAGGAACAAGAAGAGGAACAAGAAAAATAGGAGAAAAAATAGGAACAAGAAGAGGAACAAGAACAAAAGCAAGAACAAGAGAAACAAGAAGAGAAACAAGAAGAACAAGAACAAAAACAGGAACAAAAACAAGAAGAGGAACAAGAAGAAAAAAGGCAAAAACCACGAAAACAAGAAGAGGAACAAGAAAAAAACAGGATCAAAACCAAGAAGAAAAACAAGAAGAGGAACAAGACAAATAGAAACAAGAAGAACAAGAACAATAACAAGAAGAAAACAAGGAGCAAAAACAGAAACAAGAAGAAGAACAAGAACCAAAGCAAGAACGACAAGAACAAAAGCAGCAACGAGAACAAGAAGAAAAATAGAAAGAAACAAAAACAAGAAGAGGAACAATAACAAGTACAACAGGAACAAAAGCCGGAACAAAAAATAAGAAAAAGAACAAGAACCAAAAAAAGAAAAGCAGGAATAAAACAAGAAGACGAACAAAAGCAAGAACAAGAACAAGAAGAAAAATAGAAAAAAAAGATCAAGAACAAGAACAATAGGAATAAAAAGAAAAATAGTAACAAAAATAGGAACAAGAAGAAGAACAAAAGCAAGAACAAGAACAACAAGAAGAAAAATACGAAGAAGAAGAACAAAAACAGTAACAAGAATAAAAACAGGACCAAGAACAAAAAAGAAACAAAAACAAGAAGAGGAACAAAAAAGAAAAAGAATCAAAAATAGGAACAAGAAGAAGAACAAGAACGACAAAAAGAAAAATAGGAGCATGGAGAAGAACAAGATCAAAATCAGGAACAAAAACGAGAAGAAAAATAGAAACAAAAACAGGAACAAGAAAAACAAGAAAAGAACAAGAAAAGAACAAGAAAAGAACAAGAAAAGAACAAGAAAAGAACAAGAATAGAACAAGAACAAGAACAAGAATAGAACAAGAACAAAAATAAGAACAAGAACAAAAATAAAAAACAAAATCGCAAAAAGAATAAGAAGACATAACAACAAGTTGAGTAAGTTCTCAAGAAAATTTGCAAGAGACAAAAAATTGTTAACATCGTCATTATATATGAAAAGGCAATACTTTGAAAAATAAAAAATGCTGAAAAACTAATTGTTCCATTAAAGTTAATGTTTGCAGAAAGTGTTCATTTGCCGGTCAGTAATCTTGGCTGCTAACTGTGTACATGTATATATATACATACACACCCACGCGGTCTATTTTCATGTCTTGAAATTGGCAAGCATTCACCGCCAGTGTAAATAATCGTCGGATCTCGCGGCTTGGGAAGTTTATACTCTAGCCTCGTGTGATTTAGAACGTTGGCAATATTTAGTACATTCGCCGCATAAATAACGGAAATCGTGCAACGAGACTCGAATTCCTATCTACGATCGCCAACCCCTTTCTCCTTCGTTTCGTGTATAAACTATATATCAGAAATTGCCAACTGATCGAAACAAAGGAAGCACGTTTAAGTGAAAAAAAAGAGAGACAGAAAAAAAGTTGAAAAAAAAGAAAGAAACAAGAAGATAAAAAATAAAGAGTGCACTCTTCAAAATTCGGGGAAAAGTGAATGTTTCTGTTATTTTTCGAAAGAAAATAATAATATTAATTTTGCCATCCATTTGGTACCATACTTACAATTCGAATCAATTTGGTAGCAAATGTTATTAACAATTCAATTTAATTTGGTACCAAATGTTAAGGACATTGACAATTCGATTCGATTTGGTACCAAATGTATCCACATTGAGGAATTCGATTTAATTTGGTACCAAATATTAACTAGACATAGTACCATATTAAATCAAATTGGTACCAAATTAATTCGTCTTGGTACCGAACTAAATCAAATTAGTACCAAATGACACCGAATTGGTACTGAATTTGGTACCAATTTCGTAAGAAACGTTTCTACATTTGGTACCAAATCAATTCGAATTGGTTTCAAACTAAATCGAATTGGTATCAAATTAATTCGAATTGGTTCCAAACTAAATGGAATTGGTACCGAATTAAATCGAATTGGTGACAAACTAAATTGAATTGGTATCAAATTAAATCGAATTGGAACTTAAAATTTCAAAACTTTTTCATTATTAAAAAAAATTTACGAGAAAAAAGTTGCAAAGTTGAAAAAAATTGTCTAAAAGAAAAAGAGCTCCAAATGGTTGAGAGAGAGAGAGTTAAAATGGTTATTTTAGTTTATGGTTTGATGTTCCGTTCCTTTTTTCCAGTGAATGATCCGATTGGCAGGAAGTTGGAAGCCAGGCACTTAAGAGGTTTGCGCGCATGAAACTGCTGTGGCAATGGATATTACGATGTTCTTTAAAAGGCGAAGAACAGTTGCCAAACGGAGGGAATTTAGTGGAAGAAGAAAAACGCAGAGGTAAAATGGAGAAAGAGAGAAAAAAGAAAGAGAGAGAAATAAAGAAGGAGAAAGAAGAAATAAAGAAAGAAGAAAAGAAAAAGAAGAAATAAAGAAGTAAGAAAGGAACAAGAAGAACAAAAGAAGAAATAAAAAGAAAGACAGAAGAAGAAAGGAAGAAATAAAAGGAAAGACAGAAGAAGAAAAGAAGAAATAAAAAGAAAGACAGAAGAAGAAAGGAAGAAATAAAAAGAAAGACAGAAGAAGAAAGGAAGAAAGAAAGAAAGAATAAGAAAAAAGTAAAAAAGAAGAAATAAGAAAAAAAGAAGAAATAAACAAAGAAGAAGAAAAGAAGAAACAAAAAGAAAGTCAGAAGAAGAAAGAGAGAAAGATGAAAGAAAAAGAAGAAATAAAGAAAGAAGAAATATAGAAGAAATAAAAAGAAAGAAAGGGTGAAAGAAGAAAAAAAGTAAAAATGAAGAAAGAAGAAATAATGAAGGAAGAAGAAAAGAAGAAACAAAAAGAAAGTCAGAATATGAAAGAAGAAAGAGGAAGAAATAAAGAAGGAGAAAGAGAGAAAGAAGAAAGAAAAAGAAGAAATAAAGAAAGAGGAAGAAATGAAAAGGAGAAAGAGAGAAAGAAGAAAGAGAATGAAGAAAGAAAAAGAAAGAAAAAAAGAAGAAATGAAGAAAGAAAAAAGAATAAGAAAGAGGGAGAAATAAAGAAAGGGAAAGACGACAGAAAAAGAAGAAATAAAGAGAGAAGAAAAAAGAAAAAAAAGAAAAAGAAAGAGGGAGAAATATAGAAAGACGAAAGAAAAAGAAAAAATAAAGAGAGAAGAAAAAAAAGAAAAAGAAAGAGGAGAAATATAGAAAGACGAAAGAAAAAGAAAAAATAAAGAGAAAAGAAAAAAGAAAAAAAAGAAAAAGAAAGAGGGAGAAATATAGAAAGACGAAAGAAAAAGAAGAAAGAAAAAAAGAAAAGAGGGAGAAATAAAGAAAGAGAAAAACGAAAGAAAAAGAAGAAGAAAGAAAAAAAAGAAAAAGAAAGACAGAAGAAGAAAGAAAGAGAGGAAGAAGAAAAAAGTAAAAAAGAGGAAAGAAGAACAAAGAAGAAATAAAGAAAGAATATGAAGAAGAAAAGAAGAAACAAAAAGAAAGACAGAAGAATAAAGAAAGAGAGAGAATAGAGGAGAAAAAGCAGAGAGTAGAAGAAAGAAAGGAGAGAGAAGGAGACAGCCAGGATTGCGCCAAGACAGGCGGGGATTTCGCCGACCGAACTGGAACATTGCCTCGTGATGGGCGTTGAAGCGAACCGTAAAAGTCGCATTATGACCGGTAGCGATGTTACCTGCTTGCCTGCCTACTTGCCGGTAATAACGTTACGAGCGTATTATCGATCGTTTTGCACGTCGTGCTTGGCAAAGCAGACACGACAACGTTCTCGGGAGTCTCATAAAAGCCGGATAGGTACAAGAACGTATGTGAGTACAGCGAATACCTGTGTCGTCGCTTAGCGACGTAATACTATAACGCCTGGTCTTGTTGAGAAAGTGCATTGCCATCGCAACCATGATACATCTTCCTCACACCTATTCCAAGGAATTCACTATATTATACTCTCTCTCTCTCTCTCTCTGTCTCTCTTTCTCTCTCTCTTTTTCTCTCTCTCTCTCTTTCTCTCTTTCTCTCTCTCTCTCTCATTCCATTTCAACAGATTTATCTTAGACTTCTGATTTTGCCAAACGGCAACAGCTTTCCAAACAAAAGTAAACATTTATAGACGAGAATGTTGTGAGGTGAGGTTCGGATAAAATACCATCCTATCATGATTTATAGACGAGGTTCTACATTTACGATACGAGGAACATGTGGATTTTATTCAATTATTATCGACTACTGTAGCAACTGTTAATCTGTACGGAGGAATTTTTATTGATTCATTTATACTGAATTTATTATACTGCGACTTTTTTTACAGAATTTTTATTCCGTTTATATATTGTTACTTCTATATGTGAGATTGATTGGAGAAAACTTATTCAGTGAATAATGTCAGCTGTGTGGTATTTGAAGAATTTTCGCAGCTATTAGACTAAAGGATTGTTCGATGCAAGCATTTGCAGATGATGATTGTGAAAGAGTCATTTATTTTCTTAAATAATAGTCTATTAGTTCTGTGCTACTGCAGTAGAAGCTTTTTGTGACTCTTGAAAAACTGTTTCGTGAAGCAAAGCAAGAGTTAGAATCACATTTGGAAAATGTGTTGTGTAGAAGGACTTTTTCTAATTTTAAAGATAAATGTTTAGTACTTTTTGGAAAAGCTTTCATTTAGCTCAAAGTGAACAAAGAAGGTGCAAACATTTCCGTTACAAAATTTTAAGTTTTAAAAATAATGCTGTAAGAAAGTAATCCACAACATACATCAAAGGATTTGGTATCCAAAACAAACGCTGTTGGTACTAAGTCCTAGATTTGTTTTTAAACATCATTAGAAGAGTGACAAGTGACACTACCATCTAGTTCTAAAATTAATGCCTCGAAAAATTTCGTCAAATAATTCTAAAATTGTTGTTTCAATCATTAATGCTATAATGCTTTACGAAAATTCAAAAATACTGCCTAAGATGATGGTCCTGGCAAGAATCTTCTAAATGAAAATAAAATTCGTCAGTGATAAGAATACCGATAAGAATACTCCCAAACTAAAAAACCAAAGAACCAAATTAAAAATACACCCAAAAAGAATACTTGAATTGCTCCAGAAAGTGTTTCGACAAATTATTATCTACCTACTTTTTACTTTGCTAATTGTTACAGCAGTGCTAAACTTATTATTGTATCAAATATTTTTGAAGGTTTGGTAATAATGTGATATTTGTATTGTACTGCGACAATACGAATGCTGTACAACAATAGTACTGGATGTAAAACAACATCCTAAAGTTGCAGCTGTAATATTCATTGTGATACAACTTGGGGAAGTTGTATTAAAATTGATACTACTCCAAACTCTTCAAACACTTCTAATACGGATGGTACGATTAATGATAGGAGAACAATAATGATATTTGTGTTACTTTCAGCATTAGCTGTAGTATCCGTATCACAACTAACATCTGTAACATTTTTCATCATTTTGTCGCGCATATTTTCGAAACCATCAGCAATAAATTAAATACTAGTTGACCCATTAGAAAAGCATAACAAATGTAGATTTTTCGAACCACTTTCGCCATAAGTTTGGAAGCATCCGTATTTGGAGTATTTGAGACATCATTTTGAAAACATAAGCATAACATAAGCATAACAAAAGCATTTTCGAAACTTGATACAGAAGAAACTTTAGGACTACAGTACTATTTAGAAACAGGAGCAAAAGTACCTTTTGTTGCACTTTTAGGACCTATTGAAGCATTCGATTTAGAACTATTTTTAACCAATAATAAAGCATTTGTAAAATTACGACCAATTGTGTTTTAGGACAATATGATCAGTGATGGTCGTAGTTTTAGAAAAGTTTTTTTATTAGTCATAAACAGTTCTTAATCGGATGCTTCAATAGGTCCTGAAAGTGCAACAAAAGTCACTTTTGCTACTTTTTTTTAATGGTACAATAGTCCTAAAGTTTCTTCTGTGTTCTGGAAATAATTCTTAAGATGATGCTTCAAATCCTTTTTCTAAATAGTAAAGTAGTCCTAAATTTTCATCCGTATCAAGTTTCGTAAATTATTCTCAAGATGATTCCTCAAATCCTTTTTCTAAATGGTACTGCAGTCCTAAATTTTCATCTGTATCAAGTTTCGTAAATTATTGTCAAGATGATGTCTCAAATCCTTTTTCTAAATGGTAAAGTCATCGTAAAGTTTCTTCTGTATCAAGTTGCGCGAATTATTCTCAAGCTGATGCCTCAAATCCTTTTTCTAAATGGTAAAGTAATCGTAAAGTTTCATCTGTATCAAGTTTAGAAAATTATTCTCAAGATGCCTCAAATCCTTTTTCTAAATGGTAAAATAATCGTAATGTTTCTTCTGCATCAAGTTGCGGAAATTATTCTCAAGATGTTGTCCCAAATCCTTTTTCTAAATGGTACTGTAGTCCTAATGTTTCTTCTGTATCAAGTTTCGGAAATTATTCTCAAGATGATGTCCCAAATCCTTTTTCTAAATGGTAAAGTAATCGTAAAGTTTCATCTGTATCAAGTTTAGAAAATTATTCTCAAGATGCCTCAAATCCTTTTTCTAAACAGTAAAGTAATCGTAATGTTTCTTCTGTATCAAGTTGCGGGAATTATTCTCAAGATGATGTCCCAAATCCTTTTTCTAAATGGTACTGTAGTCCTAATGTTTCTTCTGTATCAAGTTTCGGAAATCATTCTCAAGATGATGTCTCAAATACTCCAAATACGGATGCTTCCAAACTTCCTAAAAGTGTTTCGTCAAAAGATACTTTTGTTCCTTTTTCTCCTCGTTCAAGTATTACCGCAAATTTATTGCTGATGCTTTCGAGAATAATGACTCGATAAAGCAATAATTTGCCACAACAGCATTGATTTCAGAACAATTTCTAGAACAGTAGAATCTTTTTGACACAACAATAGTTTCGGGATCATCAGCATTAAATTAATATCTTCCGGATCCAGACTTGAAGCATTAGAAAAAGGGTCAAAAGAAGAAGCCTTAGTAGCTTTTGCTTAACAACTTACACCAAGTTTTGAAGCATCCGTATTGGGAGTATTCGAGGAATTAGCGGTTGGAAATAACTTACAAATCTTGATACATGATGGAACATTGCGACTACTTTACCTTTTGGGAAAAATAGCAAAGGGATCTTCTCTTTCCCAACATCCAGCATCTATTGAAGCATTCGGTTTGGAAGTATTTCAACAATTTGTTGCATCATTGATTTTAGAACAATTTCCAGAACTTGATACATCAGGAATTTTAGGACTTTTTGATAGAGCTTCTGCTCTATCGAGTTCTCAAATTGATGTAAGACCGCATTCTGAAAATACTGCTAATAGGGGGAGATTCTAACAACTAGTTCGTGTTCTATTAGTGTTCAGATTCTACTGCCCTAAAGCTAAATTCAAGTAAACTGAAGGTGACCCAACTAATGTTTCTTAAATTTTGGAAGTGATCCTAAAATCAACTGCTGAATTAATTTCCAGTAGGGGTACGGAAAGTAATTAACAAATCAAATCTAATGAAAGTAATCTAACTGTGTAAGTAACCCAACCAATGTTTCTTAAATTTTGGAAGTGATCCTAAAATAAACTGCTGAATATTTAATTTCCAGTAGGGGTACTGAAAGTAATTAACAAATCAAATCTAATGAAAGTAATCTAACTGTGAAAGTAACCCAACCAATGTTTCTTAAATTCTGGAAGTGATCCTAAAATTTACTGAGGCTGTATTAATTTCCAAGTAGGGGTACGAAAAATAATTAACAAATCAACTCTAATGAATTTGATCCATAATCTAATGCTTTGGATCCATAAACTAATGAATTGGATCCATAATCTAATGATTTGGATCCATAATCTAATGAATTGGTTCCATAATCTAATGATTATGGATTCCCCCCAAAATAATCACAACAAGAAAATCATTCCTCTTCCAATCAATGAATTTGGCAAATATCGAACCTAATGAGAAATTGGAACTCAATTTCGAATTGAATTGACTGTTGTGTATATGAAGGAGAGAGCATCGACACGTCGGCATCGACGTTACTGTTGATTCGTTTGTCGCTTTACCTCGACTTTAGAGAATACTGTAGTGTGCCTCGGGCAAAATTGAACACGTGTAAATGCATTGGTTATCGCTTGGCTGAGCGTATTACACACGACTCAGAATGTGTGTTATAGAGTGAGAGAAGAGTAGTGGGATGGAAGATATTGCGAAGGGTATATAAGCAGATCGAAAAACAACGTCGACTCATAGAGAGAGAGCAAGAGAGACAGAGAGAGTATAGAGGATTGGCAACCCTGCTGATCGGCAAAATCGCTGATCCCATTTGTTCCTGCAAAGCCGCTCACGGCAATCCAATTTATTTATTGGCTTTTGCTGTGGCGTACTCGTTCTCACACGAATATAGAATTGTTGCATTCGACACGAGCATTTCTGTAAATATACGCACGTATGTATATATATATCTGTATAAATATATAGTTCCATTTGAAAATAGGCTTTTTTTCCTTTACAATAAAAGAAAAAAATTAACAATGGGAATGCAGGGAGTAAAAAAAAGCCAAAAAAGCGCAGACATGTTCAATTTGTAACTTTTTTGTTTACATTTTTACTATTTGCTTTTTACTTTTTGCTTTATTCTCATTCGAGTTCTTTTTTTCGCCCCTAAATGATCGACTAACTTTAAAAAAAGTTTCACTTTTGTGACAAAAATACTATATCTATAAACCCCCAGCAAAAAAAAAAAAAAACCTTTTAAAATGATAAAAAATCTTTAATTTTCACTGATTTACAGTAAGTTGCAGTAGGAATCGCAAAATTCAAAATGGCGGATCCAATATGGCGGACAAAATGCTTTGGGGTAATGGAAATTATTAAAAAATATTTTAATTCGCTAGAAAATCGTTACTCGGGGGTTTCTGGGGTCGCTGATTACGAATCTGACATCAGTTTTTCGAAATACAAAATGGCGGATCCAATATGGCGGACGAATTTTTAGAAACTCAACAAATTTGCCTGAAAATCGTTACTCGGGGGTTTTCGGGGTCGCTGATCACGAATCTTAAGTCAGATTAAAAAAATTCAAAATGGCGGATCCAAAATGGTGGCCGAAATTTTAGGAAGTTAACGAATTCGCTTGAAACTTGTCACTTGAGGGTTTTTTTTATTGCTAAACACGAATTTGAAATCAGATTTGCGAAATTCAAAATGGCGGATCCAGTATGGCGGACGTGAAACATAAAATCGACTGAATTCGCTGGAAAATCGTTACTCAGGGGTTTTTGGGGTCGCTGATTGCGAATTTGACATCAGTTTTTCGAAATACAAAATGGCAGATCCAATATGACGGCCGAAATTTTAGAAAGTTAACGAATTCGTTTGAAACTTGTCATTTGGGGTTTTTTTTATTGCTAAACACGAATTTGAAATCAGATTTGCGAAATTCAAAATGGCGGATCCAATATGGCGGACGAAATTTTAAAAAGTTGCCGAATTCGCTTGAAACTTACCACTCGGGGGTTTTCGGGGTCGCTGATTACGAATTTGACATCAGTTTGTCGAAATTCAAAATGGCGGATCCAATATGGCGGGCGAATTTTTAAAAACTCAACCAATTCGCCCGAAAATCGTTACTCGGGGGTTTTCGAACTCGCTGATTACGAATTTGACATCCGTTTTTAAAAATTCAAACTGGCAGAACCAATATGGCAGATAGCATGCAACATCGTAGATAAAAAATTAAAAAAAAAAATAATTAGATCGCGAAAAAAATGAAAATAATAATAATGATGATGATGAAAAATAGAGGAAGTGAAGCCTTGGCTATAGATTAAAAAAAATGAGAGAGAGTGAGGGAGAGGGGAGATGAATTTTCGCGCAACCAATTTTCCATCAAAAAGTGATGCGGCGTGAGCGAATCATTGTCTGACGAATAATAATGAGCGATACGAGTTCTCATCCCTCTTTTCCGTCAATCAGCGTCCTTTACCATGTTGCTGATTTAATTATCCGATAACCCGATACCAGCCCCTCGCATCATACTCCCCTTTCTATGGTTCTTCCCCCCTCCTTCCAACCCCTGCGCCAACGTCGATCTCGCTCTCTTTTTTATTTTTTTTTTTTTTATCACGATAGCAATAATGCGGTCATCCCTGCATCCTGTGGATTGTGTGAATGCCACATATTCGAGGTAATATGACTGTGCGAAGGGAATGCTAAATGGCTCATTTGTAATCACTGCGTTCCATTGTTTGCACAGGGTAATTTATTTTCATAATTAATTTTTCTCCCTGGGCAAAATTTTATTTTTGGACTTTTTTTGATTGATTGATTGATTGATTATTTAACCGTAAAAATAATATCAGTTTTTTGGGGGATTTTTTTTGGCATAATGTAGTTTTAGTATTAATTTTTCTTTATTTATATTTTAATGCTTTCTTTTATTCTTAACGCTTTTTTCCTTTTTTCCCGTTTTTTTATACTTCTTTTTCTTTTTTTTTTACAGTTTTTATACTTTTTTTTCTTTTTTTACGGTTTTTTTAAACTTTTTTCGTTTTTTTACGGTTTTTACACTTCTTTTTTCTTTTTTTACGGTTTTTATACTTTTGTTTACTTTCTTTACGGTTTTTATACTTTTGTTTACTTTCTTTGCGGTTTTTATATTTTTTGCCTTTTTTTAAGGTTTTTATACTTTTTTTCCTTTTTTTACCGGTTTTTACACTTTTTTCTATTTTTTACGGTTTTTATACTTTTATTTACTTTCTTTATGGTTTTTACATTTTTGTTCCCTTTTTTTACGGTTTTTATACTTTTATTTACTTTCTTTATGGTTTTTACATTTTTGTTCCCTTTTTTTACGGTTTTTATACTTTTGTTTACTTTCTTTTCGGTTTTTATATTTTTTCCCCTTTTTTTACGTTTTTTTATACTTTTTTACCTTTATTTACTCTTTTTAAAATAGTTTTTCCATTTTGTACTATTTTTTTCTTATTTACTAACTATTTTACTATTTTTTCTTATTTACTAACTATTTAACTATTTTTTCTTATTTACTAACTATTTTACTATTTTTTAAAATTATTTTACTATTTTTTATAGAAATATATTTTAATATTTTTCACTATTTTTTTAAAAAAATACTTTTTCCCATTTTTGTAAAATTTTATTCAAAACTTTCATTCATAAAAATACACATTTCTAAACAAAAAACTAATCCTCTCCATTTTTTTATTGTATAGGATTACAAGAAAAAAAAAACTTTCTATATATTTAAAGTGTTTTTTTCTCTCAATATATTGGCAATTCATTACATTCTTAAATAAAATGAAGTAAAATTTATTCAGTCTTTATGATCAAATGAAACGGGCTTTATAACCCAATGAAAAAGAGCCATAACAGTGGATCGTAACTTTCTAAAAATGTAAAATACCTAGTTAGAAGTATACTGTTTACAGCTATTACTATGGGATTTATTGCTTTCGGTTTAGTTGAAAAAAAAAGGAAAAGAAAAAAAAATAATTGAAGGAAGAAAAAACAGAAAAATTATTTTTACACATTTACAATTTTTATTACCTCAACTACTTTGAAGGAGAAATAAAAAATTTAATCCATAAAACGGATTACGAACCTGGCAGAAGCAATTTTAATATGGAGAAAATAAAAGAATTATTTATTTAGAGGCTTAAAAATTCATTGTTCTTAGAGCAATTTTTTTAAAATGTTTTATACGCATAGGAAAATAAAAGAGGAGAAAAAAATTCACTTGTTATTTTATTTAAAGAGAAAAAAATTATTTTATTTATAATTATTTTAATTAAAATAATAACTAATTACTGTATACAGTTGACGAAACGTTTCTTTTGTTAATAGTTGATAACATAATTATTGTTTATTTAATTCATTTTATTTATTTATTTGTTATTATTATTTTTTATTTTTTATTTTTATTTATTATTTTTTATTTTTATTTATTATTTTTTATTTACTATTTATTATTTTTTATTTATTATTTATTATTTATTATTTACTATTTATTATTTACTATTTATTATTAATTTACTATTTATATTTACTATTTATTATTTATTATTTATTATTTTTTAATTTTTATTTATTATTTACTATTTAATATTTTTTATTTATTATTTATTATTTTTTAATTTTTATTAATTATTTATTATTTATTATTTTCTATTTACTATTTATTATTTATTGTTTATTATTATTTATTATTTACTATTTACTATTTATTGTTTATTATTTAATGTTTATTGATTATTATTTATTATTATTATTATTATTGTTATTATAGTTATTATTGTTACTATTAATAAATAAAATTTGGACTCCCTTTGTTTATAAATATAAACATATAAACATTGATCATTAGGATTGATTATTTCCCGCGGGACCAACTGACTCGACGTCGTTGAATTTTCAAAGTACAACTGATATATTTGCATAAGCAATGCATTTTGATTCGTAACCCTACATTCTATTCGGAACAGGAATGACATAAATAATGCATGACATAATGATCGTCAATGGGATTTTGCATAGCTTCAATCCACTCTGAAAATGTACCTCGCTTTTCCCGACAATCCCCCCGCTGCCACCTTCCCATTATCCCTTATACATGTTCTACTAGAATACGGAAACCATATAGTAATCCAATCGAATCGTTCACAATTACCTATATTCTCGTGTCTCCTCCTCCCACACTATATTATATTACCGCACATTACAGTCTCTTTCGCCTCGAAGATCGTAATTCACATATTATATATATGTAATTGTATACACATATTCGATCATGTTGATGATGATAATAATGTATTTATTGTAATTAATTGCAACCTATTCTGATTAATATTGTAATCAATTCTTATTAATTGTAATCGATTGTGATTAATTATAATCAATAAAAATTATTTGTAACTAATTGTAATTAATTAAAATCATTTGTCATTAATTGTAATTAATTAAAATTATTTGTCATTAATGGTAATTAATTAAAATTATTTGTGATTAATTGTAATCATTAAAAATTATTTGTAACTAATTGCAATTAATTAAAATTATTTGTAATTAATTGTAATTAATTAAAATTATTTGTCATTAATTGTAATTAATTAAAATTATTTGTCATTAATTGTAATTAATTAAAATTATTTGTAATAAATTGTAATTAATTAAAATTATTTGTCATTAATTGTAATTAATTTAAATTATTTGTCATTAATTGTAATTAATTAAAATTATTTGTAATAAATTGTAATTAATTCAGCGTGTTCACAATAGTTTTCAGTTTGTATCAATTTCCCTAATGACATTTTCCTGACAATATTTTCTACTTATAATTGAAATAATTTTTCCTGACCACATTCGCTTTTTGTCAAGGAAAATATGAATTTTTACGGAAAATGACTGTGTAAAAAATATGAATTTGAATAATTTTGTAAAATTTACAATTATAGCGAAATTTTAATTTAAATAATTAAATGAACAATATAGGAAATGAATTTATCGGTCGATATTAATTATATATTAAAGAGGAAGTCCTTTCACCTATAATTGAACAAATTATTATAATGATTGTCGTTATTATAATCAATTATTATAATGATTATTGTTATTATAATCAATTATTATAATGATTATTGTTATTATAATCCATTATTTAAATGATTAGCGTTACCATAATTTATTATTATTATTAAATATATGATCAAAATAATTAAATTTATTTATTTTCTACATTTGCAACTCGAAATCAATTATTTTAAGAATTTTTCGGAAAGTTTTTCTAGAATTGAATGATTTAGGTGAAAAAAACACAATTTTTTATAATAATTGTAACTGTCTATGATTTTTTTCAATAAAGTTGTAGAACATTTATAAAATTTTAATAAAATTCTTAATATTAATTTTTAAACAAAAATTTAAAATATTTGAACAGAAGTAGCTTTACAATAATATTTAGTTGAAGAATTTTATTAAAAATAATTGGAATTTGGTAAAATTTAAAAAACTTGGAAATTTGGTAAAATTATTGAAAATTTAATGAATTTAGTTGAAATTTGTAAAAAATAGTTTAAATTTGATAAAATGTTTTTTAAATAATTGAAATTCCGTAAAACCGTTATGATAAACATTTGAAATTTGGTAAAATTTTTAAAAAACAATTGAATTATTGTAAAAATTTGACAAATAATTAAAAATTGATAAATTTTTGAAGAAATAATTGAAATTTGGAAAAATCTTTGAAAAAATAATTAAAATTTGATAAATCTTTAAAAAATAATTGAAATTTGTTACAAATCCTTTTAAAGAAATAAAAAATTCGTATATCTTTGAAGAAATAATTGAAATTTGAAAAAATCTTTAAAAAATAATTGGAATTTCGTAAAATTTTTAAAAATTATTTGAAAAATATATTCGAAATACGTTGAAATCTGTTAAAAATAATTGAAATTCGGTAAAATCATTAAGGAACAATTGAAATTTGGTAAAATCTTGTAAAAAATAAATAAAATTTGATAAAAATCCTTTTAGAATATTTCAGAATAATATTTAGTAATTCTTTGAAAAATAATTGGAAATCGGAAAATTTTTGAAAATATTTGAAACTTGTTGTAATCTGTTAAAAATAATTGAAATTTGACAAAACGTTTATAAAATAATTAAAATTGAAAACAATTATTGATAAACAATTTAAATTTGGTTAAATCTTTAAAAAATAATTCACTTTTGGTACATCTTTGAAAAATAATAAAAGTTTGGTTAACTCTTTGAAAAATAATTGTATTTGTTTAAAATTTTTTGAAAAATAATTGTATTTAGGTAAATTTGGGAAAAATGATGAAAATTTTTTGAAAAATATTTACATGTTTGGTAAATCTTTGTAAAATACTTGTATTTTGAAAAAATCTTTCAAGAAATAATTAAAATTTAGAAAAATCTTTGAAAAATAATTCATTTTTGGTTAATCTTTGAAAAAAAATTAAAATTTGGTTAAATCTTTGAAAAATAATTGAAATTTGTTAAAATCCGTTAAAAATAATTGAAATTTGATAAAATGTTTTTAAAATAATTTAAATTCGGCAAAATCGTTGGAAAACAATTGGAATTTGGTAAAATCTTTGAAAAATAATTGAAATTTGGAAAAATCTTTGAAAAATAATTGGAATTTCGTAAAATTTTAATAAAAATATTTAAAAAATATTTTTGAAATACGTTGAAATCTGTTAAAAATAATTGAAATTCTGTAAAATCATTGAATAACAATTTAAATTTGGTAAAATCTTTGAAAAATAATTAAAATTTAATAAAAATGCTTTTAGAATAATTAATATTTAGTAATTCTTCGAAAAATAATTGTAAATCGGTAAATTTTTGAAAATAATTGAAATTTGTTGTAATCTGTTAAAAATAATTGAAATTTGACAAAACACGTTTATAAAATAATTAAAATTTAAAGAAATTATTCATAAACAATTTAAATTTGGTTAAATCTTTGAAAAATAATTGAAATTTGGCTAAGTCTTTGAAAAATAATTGTATTTGGTTAAAATTTTTTGAAAAAAAAATTATATTTTGGTCAATTTTTGAAAAATAATTAAAATTTTTTGAAAAATATTTATGTTTTGGTAAATCTTTGTAAAATACTTGTATTTTGAAAAAAATCTTTGAAGAAATAATTTAAATTTGGAAAAATCTTTGAAAAATAATTTATTTTTGGTTCATCTTTGAAAAATAATTGAAAGTTGTTAAAATCTGTTAAAAACAATTGAAATTTGATGAAATGTTATTAAAATAATTTAAATTCGGCAAAATCGTTGAAAAACAATTGAAATTTGGTAAAATCTTTGAAAAATAATTTGAATTTTGGGTAAAAAACTTTGAAAAATAATTAAAATTTTGGTAAAATCTTTGAAAAATAATTGAAATTTAAAAAATTTTTTTAAAATAATTAAATTTTCTAAAATCTTTTAAAAATACTTGAAATTTAGAAAAATCTTTGAAAAATAATTAAATTTTCTAAAATCTTTGAAAAATAATTAAATTTTCTAAAATCTTTGAAAAGTACTTGAAATTTAGAAAAATCTTTGAAAAATAATTGAATATTCGTAAATCTTTGAAAAATATTAATTTAATGATGAATATAAATATAAATTTACATTTATATACTTAAATATAAACTAATTCCAATAGAAAGAAAATCGCATTAAAAAAAGCACCAAAAAGAAATAATAAAAAAAAAAATAATCAAAAATGTATTTATGAAAAAAGTAATTACACTCTTTTTCCCTATAAAATTTTTTTAACTAAAATATAATGTAATAGTACAACATTTATAAAAGTACGATGTAAAAAATTGTGCTAGTTTTTTTTTTTTTGTAATTTATAATGGAAAAAAGCTTTTCTCTCTCGCGCGTTGTAAAATAAATTTACTGCAATTTCATTAAATGTGAATATCAGTGACAGCATGTCGAAGGAAGTACTCAGCTCGGCATATATTAAACGAGCTGCATAGCATGCAAGTATATTATGAACAGTCTTTTGTTCTTGGCTTTTGTATATATACCTGTATCTATATATTGATGCGTACACATATATAGACACTCACACAGAAATATATTTTATACACGTGTATATATATATTTTATATATATAAACTCCAGACGCATATCGTCATTTCAGCACGCAGGAACTAAAAGCACCTGACACCCTGCGGCCCTCACTGGCCACTCGCGCGTAGATTTTGCGATATAATTCTACCACAGCGTGGCAGTTTAACCCTATGAGCAATTAAGGTGATACGATCGCTTTCGTGAAATAACGTCACACTGTGTTGGTCAATGTTTCACGAGAGAACATATAACCAAGTATATATATATATAGTTATATGTATATATATATACACATACGAGTTAATTCCACGCACGCAAACTTGTGTATTTTTTTTTAAATTCAAGACAAAAAAAATAGTCATAATAAAAAGGGAGTTTTTTTTTGTAAAAAAAAATTGTGAGATTATATTTTTAAATATTGAAATAACTTTTCATTTTTATGCCTTTAAATCAAACACCAAGTCAATTCTGTAAATTTATTATTACTTAAATTAGTAAAAATGTTTACTAACTTGAATTGTTTCTTTTAAATTAGTAAAATTTACTAAAAATATATAGTAATTTCAATTAATTTTTAAGTAAAATTTACTAACTCTATAAATCTGAATTAGTAAAAATGTTTATTAATTTAACTTAGTAATGGACTTTTTGCTTTTGAATTAGTAAACCATACTAAAAATTTATAGTAATTTCTACTAATTTTTTAGTAAAGCTTACTAACTCTCTAAATCTGAATTAGAAAAAATGTTTACTAATTTGAATTAGTGACTGAGTTTTTGTTTTTCAATTAGAAAAGTTTACGAAATAAATAGTAATAATAATAAATAATAGTAATAATAATAAATAGTAATTTATTAGTAAATTACTAAAAATATTTAGCTATTTTTATTAATTTATTAGTGAAATTTACTAATTCTTTAAATCTGAATTAGTAAAAATGTTTACTAATTTGAATGAGTGACTGCGGGTTTTTGCTTTTGAATTAGTAAAGTTTACTAAGTAAATAGTAATTTCTACTAATTTATTAGTAAAAGCTACTAATTCAAAAGCAAAAAGTCAGTAAGTAATTCAAATTAGAAAACATTTTTACTAATTCAAAATTTAGAGAGAACGATTTGTCAAAATTCGATGAATTTAGTTAAACCAGGGACAATAGTTCGTTACTCACTAACATTCTAACTTACAATCTTATTTACTAATTAACGAACTTTCGAACTTACAAAATTATTTACAAATTAGCTAATCAATTTACTCACTAAATTACTAACCAACAAACTTAATTACTAATCAACTAACTAACTTGCAAACGTAATTACGAACTAACTAACTAAGACACCAATTTAGTAAGGAAGTAAGTAACTAAATTTAAGTAATTTAGCAAATTAATAAGTTAGTAAGTTAATTAATAATTAAATTTGTAAGTTAGTTAGAAAGTTAGTTAGTTATTAAGTAAATTAAGTAACTACGTTAGTACGTTAATTAGTAATTCAGTTCGTAAGCAACTTAATTAGTAAGTTAGTTAAATAATAATATAATTGAAATTCATTAAAATTTTTGAAAAGTAATTGAAATTTGATAATAATTCTTTAAGAATAATAAACATTTAGGAAATCTTCAAAAAATTATTCGAATTTCTTTAAATTTTTGAAGAAATAATTGAAATTTAGTAAAATTTTTGAAAAATAAATGAAACTTCGTGAAAATTTTTGAAAAATAAATGAAACTTTGTGAAAATTTTTGAAGAATAATTGAAACTTCGTAAAATTTTTGAAAAATAATTGAATTTTGGTAAATCTTTGAAAAATAATTGTAATTTGTTAAAAGTTTTGAAAAAGAATTCAAATTTGATTAAATCTTTTAAAAATAATTGAAATTTAACGAAATCCTATTAAAATAATTTAAATTCAAGAAAATTAAAAAACAAAATAGAAATTTCTTAAAAATTCTTAAAATACTTAAAATTGTATACCTAAAATCTTTTCAAAAAAAAATTGAAATTTGGTTAAATTTTTAAAAAATAATTGATATTTGAAAAAATTTATAAAAAATAATTGAAATTTAATAAAATCTTTTAAAAATAATTGAAATTTGGTAAATTTTGGAAAAATAATTGGAATTTGTTAACATTTTTTAAGAAATAATTGAAATTTGTTAACATTTTTTTAAAATAATTGGAATTTGTTAACATTTTTTAAGAAATAATTGAAATTTGTTAACATTTTTTAAGAAATAATTGAAATTTGTTAACATTTTTTAAAAATAATTGAAATTTAAAAAAGTCCTTTTAAAATAATTAAAATTCTCGAAAACTTTTAAAAAATTGATGTTTTGTCAAAATTTTTAAAATACTTAAAATTCTAAAAAATCTTTTTAAAAAAAAATTGAAATTTGGTTACATTTAAAAAAAAAATAGTTGAAATTTGATAGAAAATCTTTTTAAAAAATCAATATTTGGTAAACTTTTGAAAATAATTGAAATTCCTTAAAATCTTTGAAAATAATTGAAATTTAATCAAATATTTTTAAAATAATTGAAATTCTGCAATATCGTTGAAAACAATTGAATTTTTCTAAAATCTTTGTAAAGTAATTATGTAAATCTTGGAAAAGTAATTGGAATTTGTTAAAATTTTTGAATGAATAATTGAAATTTGTTAAAATTTTTAAATGAATAATTGAAATTTATTAAAATTTTTGAAAAATAATTAAAATTTGGTAGAAAACCTTTCAAAAAAATCAAAATTTGGAAAATTTTTGAAGAAAATGAAACTTTGTGAAAATTTTTTAAAAAAATATTTGAAACTTTGTAAAATTTTTGAAAAATAAATGAAACTTTGTGAAAATTTTTGAAAAATAATTGAAACTTTGTAAAATTTTTGAAAAATAATTGATTTTTAGTAAGTCTTTAAAAAATAAGAATTTAATGATTATAGATAGAAGATAGAATTTATTCTGATGAGTTAAAAAAGGCATTTTTTTTACTATTTCTACAATGAAAATTTTTCTTCTACTTTTGGAACCAGGGTTGACTAAAAGTTAAAGTAAAAGTCAAAATACAAAATTAAGCCCCTGGTTACAATTCCTAACTTTTTTATAACCTTCCTAACCTTTATCAAAAAAAAATTTGCCCCTAACAAGAAAAAAAGAATAAAACACCATATGTCTAATAAAAATAAACTTGCCATAAATTAAGCCGATAAAAGACATAGAGATAAGAATCAAAGTTAATTAATTCCTAAAGAGGAAGATTACACATAAAAAAAAACCAGGGAACGAATTAAAAATAAAAGTGTAAAAAACAATCAGGACAGTGAAATATATCTGTGGAGAAAATGAATTTTTGAGGTTAAAATGAAAAAAAAAAAAATAATGAAAAAAATAAGGGGACACATTGAGCGAGTGCCGCGCGCATATAAGAGGGAAACAGAAGGCCAGACACGCAAAGAAGCAAGTATAGGCAGTCATGCAGTCAGGCCAGGCGTAATTAGGAAGCCCGGGGGTCGTGGAGAGTAAATGGACGTGCACCGTTGACTATAGTAATCGAGTCGCTTTATCGCTCTACCCTTCGTTGGTAATTGAGCACGCCCCAAAAAGCCACTCCTGTCGATAATATCCGTTGCGAAACGCGACGAGATCGTAAAAATGTTCCAAAGAATTTCAGGGGGAAAAATGCTTTCGCTGAGCCAGCAAACAGACTTCACGATTGACATCGCAGCTTTACCCGCGCTCACACACACACACACACATACAGCACATGAGCTATTATTCCTAGTGGAACGAAATGGACTTTTTCCACAAAACTACCTTTTCTGTTGAAATCTATTTTAGAACAAAAAAAAAATGAAAGAAAGAAAGAAAGAAGAGGGAGAGAAAAAAATTGTAGTCTACTCAAAGAAAACTGTTCATTCAGAGAAACATTCCAGCGTTTATTTCTCTTTTTTTAATTTTCGAATTCTATATTCTATTTTTTATTTATTCTACATTTTTTTCTTCAATTATATAACTAAATTTCACGTTTTTTTTGGTTATAAAAAGAGCGAGAAGCTCGTGGTTCAAATTCTCCACTTGAGAACGCCAAGGTCACCACCAGGTGGCGGGAGAGAAATTCCAAGAAATGAATAAATTCCAAGAACTGAACTGCTATCTAGCGGTGACCTTGGCATTCGCAGGTGGAAAGTGTCACACCTCCATATTGAAACTAAAAAGTAAAATCAACGCACTAGTAGTTCGACAATTATTTTTAATCAAATTTATAATGAAATAAAAAATAATGAAATAAAGAATAGTAAATAAAAAATAATAAATAAAAAAAAGAAATAAAACATGGAAATTATATAAAAAAATAATAAATAATAAATAAAAAGTAGTAAATAAACAATAATAAATAAAAAAATAATAAATAAAAAATAGTAAATAGATAATAATAAATAAAAAATAGTAAATAGACAATAATAAATAAAAAACAGTAAATAGACAATAATAAATAAAAAATAATACATAAAAAGTAAGAAATAATATAAAAAAATAATAAATAAAAAATAATAAATAAAAAATAATAAATAAAAAATAGTAAATAAAAAGTAGTAAATAAACAATAATAAATAAAAAATAATATATAAAAAATAAGAAATAAAAAAATAGAAATAATATAAAAAAATAATAAATAAAAAATAATAAATAAAAAGTAGTAAATAAACAATAATAAATAAAAAATAATACATAAAAAGTAAGAAATAAAAAATAGAAATAGTATAAAAAAATAATAAATAAAAAATACTAAATAAAAAATAGTAAATGAACAATAATAAATAAAAAATAATATATAAAAAATAATAAATAAAAAATAATAGAAATATTATAAATAAATAATAAATAATATAGTATAATAATATATAGTATTCAATAAAAATCTTCTACAAGCAGAAACTGTATGAAAATCCCAAAGAACAAAAAGCACTATAATTTGAAGATTAAAATTCAATTTTAAAGGAGAAAATGGAGATAAGCAAAAAAAAGAAATTTTTTTTTAATTTACATGAATGTTCACCTTAAAATTAACTATATTCTCTGCGTTGCTCGCGAACAAAAGAAACATCAAAGTTGATTACAGGTTTTTTTTAGAAAAGAAGAAAAAGAAGGAGAAGAAGAGGGGAAAAAAAAGAAGAAAAATGATGTATCGCTTGTGAAACAATAACCAGAAGCAACTTTTGCCACTGGTAAAGTGGCAAACAAGACCACGTGACTGCTTGCGACTATACGTGCGGGCGCACATACGTATGCTAATTCAACGAGAGCGATCGAAAAACGAAGAAAAGGGAGAGGAGGGCCCGGCGAAGTTGACTCCTGATATTTATCTGTCCTGGCGTGTATAGACAAATATATACACATATATGTGTTCACTTATACACATATTCACATGTGCGCTTTTGCACATATACTTATATTCACATGTGCGCTTTATGCACATATACGTATATTCACATGTGCGCTTTTTCACATATACGTATATTCACATGTGCGCTTTTGCACATATACGTATATTCACATGTGCGCTTTTGTACATACACCAATATTCACATGTGTGCTTTTTCACATATACATATATTCACGTATACGCTTCTATACATATACATGTATTCGCATATACAAACATTCGCATATACAATCTTTCGTATATAAAAATATACGTATATTCACATGTACAAAATTTTCACATATACGAATATATATATATATATATATTCGCATGTATACAAGCTTTCACATGTACGATTTCGCATAGGGCCTATATAAATATTCACATATATATAAACTTTCACATATAGAAATTCACATGTGGCTTATGCTCACATAAACATATTCTCACATATGAACTTTCACATATATAAGAATATACATACATTCACACATACAAGCTTTCACATATGCGAATTCACATTTACACATAGCCGCATATAAACATAATTATACAAAAATTCACGTACACATATTTGCACATATACACAAAATATACATGTGCACATATACACAAAATACACATGTGCACATTTGCACTTATACACAAAATACACATTTGCACATATACACAAAATATACATGTGCACATATACACAAAATACACATGTGCACATTTACACATATACACAAAATACACATTTGCACATATACAGAAAATATACATGTGCACATATACACAAAATACACATGTGCACATTTGCGCATATACACAAAATACACATGTGCACATAAAAACAAATATACATAGAAAAAAATATATATATACCAGCGACCACTTTATTCCGCGTGTACATCGGCCATTCACCGCATTTTACTTGGAGACTCGTCATTGTGTATACGTGTATATCTACAGGGGGTGAGGAGGGGTGGGGGAGAGTGTGCTTAACAACGAAACGATCGAAATGTCCCACACAACTCAGAGTGGGGTCTCTCTTTCTCCTTCCCTCTCTCAGAGACTGTCCGGGCGACGAAAAAAATAAGTGGACTCGAGCAGATAACGTGCACGTAAGCACGAAAGCTCCCATCGAGATAATCCCTCGTTACACTGTGCGCAATTTTCAAAATTAATTGCCACGATATGCAAAGTTTTTCACGTATACATTCGGTTTTTTTGTTGTTGTTGTTATTTTGTTTTGTTTCGTTTTTTTTTTTTTGTAGTTTATATATAAATCGAGCAAAACATGAAAGTATATTAGACAAAATTCTTTTTCTTTTGGTGATATTATGGAAAAGTTAGAATAATTTTTTAGAGTATAACTATAATATTAGAAAGGTGGACAATTTTTTTTTAAAGGAATTGTTATTAGGAGATAGTGAAGAAAAAAATACTTTTTTGGTAGGGGTAAAATTCGTATTTTTTGGGTGAAAAAAAATGAAATTTAGTACATTGCCCGGTTTGAGCCTGGTTTGGCCCCTAAAAGAGGAAAAAAAGAAAAGCTTTTGTAGAATCCTACTCTACTAGTATTCTAAAGTAATTTTGCTATTTTTTTGTTTTCTATTAAATTTGGGTGATATTCTCCACGTGCCAGGTTAGGGCCAGGTTGGGGCCAAGTTAGACTGTCGTTTTGGACGGAACTAAAAATAGTACTGGCGGATACTTCTAACAAGGTAAAAATTGAAAATGAAAAAATGTTTCTTGTAGATTATGAAATGCATGTATCGGCTGATCTGGCGCTGACCTGGCTCCAACAGGGCTTTATAATAATCGGAGGAAAATAGAAAATGAAACCCAGGCTTTGGTAGAAAATTCAAAGTGTAAAAAAATAGTCTTGGTGAGAATTGTAACACCTGGCCTAACTTAGGCTCATACTAGGACGAACCTGGGTCTATCCTGGTTCAATCATGGCTCAATCAGAATTCGATAAAAAGACGTTTCGAAATAGGAAAAAAAGAGAAATGTGTGTAAAAAATAACCTAGCCTCAGCCCTGGCTTAACCTGGGTAAAACAAGGATCAAACCTGGCCCCAGCATGGCTCCATCAGAATTTCATTAAAATCATTCTAAAATAGCAACAAACCATGAAAAATATAAAAAATAACCTTGTATCAGACAAGGCTCTCAACCTGGGTCTAACCTGGCCCCATCATGGCTCAATCAAAATTCGACAAAAAAAAACCTTCTAAAATAGCAAAAAAGGAAAAATATTCATAACATAAAAAAGAAGAATAAACCATCATGGGGGTTCTGTCAAGTGGATGAAGAATTTAATTAAAACTTTTCACATTCTACTTCCTAAAAACGTGCCAAGATTTTTTTTTATTCCCAGAGAAATTACTTCTCGACTTCCGACAATTTTCTCTCTAAATTCCAAGTCCTTTCCCTAACGCTCTCTCTCTCTGTCTCTGAAGAACCTCCCTCTTTTTTAATTTTAAAATTCGCTCTCGTCGTTGTCGTCATCGCATTACTTGGCTGCGGGAACAAAACGTGGAGGGCGCGGGCACAACGTCGTCGTCGTCGTCGGCGGCGGAAAAGTTTTACGAGAGCATTTCCCCCTCGATTTAGGAGAGGTTTCTTTTTAGAGTGCTAAACCGAGGACCAAAGTTAAGGGGATTAAACAAATCCTTCGAATCCTTCTCTGACATAATTCACCTTGCTCAAACTTTCTGAAAGTTGCATTTTGATGAAACTCGAGCACGTTTTAATGTAAACTAGTGTCACCAGATAATTAAAGGATTTATCTCTCTTACTCTCTCGCTCATTCTCTCTCTCTCTCTCTCTCTCTCTCTCTCTCTCTCTGCCTCTCTGTCTTACTCTCTTTCTCTCGCTCTCTTTCTCTCCGATTCAAGTAAGTTTTCTCTTTATAAACTAATCTTGAAACAGGACTTTGTTTAAGATTTAAGAGATCAAAAACTCTTCTGCAAGTGAAATTTTCTTTATAATGTTATCTAACGCAAATGAACGAGAATAAATTCACTTTTAATGTCAAAAGTAAAGCCGAACTAATTAACTTTATTCGTTTTTATTTTTTTCATTTTCATTATCCTTTTGTTTCATTTGAATTTATCTTTCTTGAGTGAATAACAATTTGCTCACACTTTATTTTCACTTTACTCATACTTCGCTTTTACTTTCGTTTCATTTCACTTTCATTTCACTTTCATTTCACATACATATCACTTTCACTTCATTTACACTTCACTTTCACTTCGCTTCACTTTCACTTCACTTCGCTTTCACTTCACTTCGCTTTCACTTCACTTCGCTTCACTTTCAATTCACTTCGCTTTCATTTCGCTTTCATTTCACGTTCACTTTACATTCACTTTACTTTCATTTCACTACCACTTCACTTTCTCTTCACTTTACTTTCAATTCTCTTTCACTTCACTTTTATTTTACTTTTATTACACGTTCACTTTACTTTTACTTTACCTTCAATTCGCTTTCACTTTACTTTCATTTTACTTTTATTTCACGTTCACTTTACTTTCACTTTGCTTTTATTTTACTTTCATTTCACTTCTACTACACATTTATTTCACTTTCGATTGCATTTTATTTTTATCGAATTTCACTTTATTTACGTTCCAAATTTTCATGAAATTTCAAAGGTAAATTAAGGTTAATTAATTAAGATAAATTTCGGAAAATTTGGAAGTTAAGTTAAATTCAATAAAAATGAAATGATAGTGAAGTGAAAGTAAAGTGACAACGAATTCAAAGTGAAAAAAAAGTAAAAAGAAAGTGACGTGAGAGTGAAATTAAAGTGCTAGTTAAAGCAAAGTGTGAGTAAAGTGTTACTAAAGTTAAAGTAAAGTGAACTGGGTGTAAAAGTAAAGTGAGAATAAATTAAGAATAAAATAAAAGTGAAATGAACGTAATATCAAGTGACAGTTAATTGAGAGTAAAATAAAAGTGAAGTGAAACTGAATGAATTTGACTTGAACACAAAGTGAAGTGCGAGTAAAATTGAAATCAAGTGAAACTGAATGAATCTGAAGTGAACTCAAAGTGAAGTGACAGTGAAATAAAAGTAAAGTGACAAGAAAGTGTAAGTAAAGTGAAATTAAATAAAAATTAAATGAACTTAAAGTGAAGTGGAAGTAAATAAAAATTAAATAAACGTAAAGTGAGGTGAAAGTAAATAAAAATAAAAATTAACGTAAAGTGAAGTGAAAGAAAACTTAAAGTGATGTAAAATCGTAAAGTGAAGGTGAAATAAAAGTGAATGAAAATAAAGTGACGTAAAGTGAAGTAAACTTAAAGTAAAGTGATAATAAAGTGAAATGTTAATAAATCGAAGTGAACCTAAAGATAAGTGATAATGAAGTGAAATGTTAATAAAGTAAAGTGAATCTAAAGTGAAGTGATAATAAAGTGAAATGCTAATAATATAAAGTGAATCTAAAGTGAAGTGATAATAAAGTGAAATGTTAATAAAAAAAATGAATCTAAAGTGAAGTGATAATAAAGCGAAATGTTAATAAAGTTAAGTGAACCTAAAATGAAAGCAAAATAAAAGTAAATTTAAAGTAAATTGTAAGTGAAGTAAAAGTAAAGTGAATGTGAAAGTGAAAGTTAATGAAAATGAAGTGACGTAATGTGAAGTAAACTCAAAGTAAAGTGATAATAAAGTGAAATGTTAATTAAGTAAAGTGATTCTAAAGTGAAATGTTAATAAAGTAAAGTGAATCTACAGTGAAGTGATAATAAAGTGAAATGTTAATAAAGTAAACTGAATCTAAATTGAAGTGATAATATAGTGAAATATTAATAAAGTAAAGTGAATCTAAATTGAAGTGATAATAAAGTGAAATGTTAATAAAGTGAAGTGAACCTAAAGTGAGGGTGAAATAAAAGTAAATGAAAACTAAATTATAAGTGAAGTGAAAGTAAAGTGAATGTGAAAGGGAAAGTGAAGTGAAGCATAGTTATATAGTATTGACCCAAGACTCGAAAAAAATATTCGAAATAACAAAGAGAAGATAAAAATGTACAAAGAGAATAATTTAAAGCAAGTTGGAGACAGAGAGCAACATAAGTAATTAGACAAGTGGTTAGAAAGAATAATTACAGTCGTCTTAAATTTTTTTCCTTTCTCTTTTTCCTGTTTCTTTCCGTTTTTTTTTTTTTTTTTTTTTTTTTTTTTGAATTCCCATATCGTCATTGTATTATAAACAGAAACGAAAGAATTATTCGATTACCGTTATTGCGGTTTAGGTATACACTCTCTTTGTGTCTTTAAAATGCACCGTGTATTCGGAAATAGCGAAACGTGGGAACAAGTTAATGCACATAGAGTGAAACAACTATAAAGCGTTGTGACTCTCTTAGAATACAACATAATACAATATGATAACTATTTCTTTTTTTTCCCAAAGAAAATGTACATTCTTCAACCGAACGAAACCAAACACACACACACACATATATATAGAGAGAGAAAGACGCGCGGGAATAATAATTAACATTTCTCATTTATTCCCCTAAGCAAATAGTAATAAATTTTTTTTAAATTTGACTCTATTTTTTTTAAATTTAGAGAGTTATTTAAAATTAGACAGTAAACTCACTAAATTTAAATTAGTAAAAATATAAATAAATAATAAATAATAAATAATAATAATTTGATAATAACAATAAATAATTATAATTAATAATAATAATTTAATAATTACAATAATTAATTATAATTAATAATAATTTATAAATTTATAAATAATTTTATAAATATTATAATAATTTATAAATAATAATTTATAAATCAAATTTTACAGAGTGAGTAAAAAAATTAACTTTTAAAAAATTTTTATTTTCACGCAGAATTTTTTTTTTTGGTAGTGATGCAAAGAATATTTCTGGACACTTATAGCATTGACTCTATTTTGTCAGACGCCCTAAAGAAGTGTATGTATATATATAGTCCTGTGGGGTAATTTGTACTAAAGTTACGATGGCGTAGAAACCTCTTTGCATTTTTACGATCTGAACACACAAGCCCCTGGGTGGTGGTGAAAAGGATTCACCCTCATCGTAATAAGGACGATAACGAGATTCACCCCCCCCCCTCTCTCTCTCCCTCTCTTTTCCATAAGTTGAGGGTTATATTTGAAATAAGGGAACAAAAATGACTATTGACGTCACAAAAATTTCATTTCATCCACCATTATGCGGCTCGAAGTATATAAAAAAAATATAGTATATCGCCCCATTCCCCATGAGACGTTTTACCCGTCAAGTTGGTTTATATATTTTTTTTAGGGTTGTCTCCCGCTCTCTTTAAAAGGACCCTGGGTGTATATTGTCCTAAGTGTCGATCCGGTGTATGGTTTTACACTGGTGGTTGTCTCTCTCCCCTCTCTTTCTCTCTCCTCTCTTTTTCTTTTCTTTTTTCTCTCTCTCTCTCTTCCTCTTTTCCTCTCTTTTCGATCTTTTTCTTTTCTCTCACTCTCTGTCTCTTAAAAAAAAAAAAAAAAAAAAAAAAAAAGAGCGAAAAGTGAGAGAAAGAGCAAAAAGAGAGAGAGAGAGAGACTCCAGTGTTAGGCTTAGAGCGATAATTGTAACATATTCACCCCCTTTTGTAATTTTCGTATAAAACCCTCCCAACCCTTTTCACCCCAGTCCTTAAGGGCCATTCAAGTGGAAATTAAGGGAGCAGCGATGATGTCGAGGGGTGAGGGGCCAGGCGCCAGATAAAGGGGCAAAACAGGGTTTTATGACTGTAACAGATTAGGTTGCCAGCTACCGCGATGCTTCTTCTTGTCTCTTTCCTCTCTCTCTCCTCTCTCTCTTTCTATTATATCGTTGAGCTTTTGTAACATTCTGCTTTTGTCGGCTCAACTTATCTCCATATCTTGTGTCTCATTTGTCCCTTTTTCTATCTCCATTACTCTTTTTCCGTCTCTTTCACGCAATTTTCAGTCTCTCTCTCGCTCTCTCTCTCTCTCTCTCTGGCTCTCTTAAAAAACCAAAGACATGAAGAATGGACCAGTGTGGGGTTTGGAAGCCAAACGAGTCGGTCCCAACAGTTGGCTGACATTTGAGCTTCTTTTGTGATAGTAAAGTGTCGCGACATTGGCGTAGGTTCTCTATATTTAATCATTAAAATGAAAAAAATAGGGATAGTGACTTCACTTCACTTTTTTTTTACTCTCACTTTACGTTCACTTAGTTTTTTTATTTAAGTCCCACGTTACGTTCACTTCACTCTTATTTCACTCCCATTTTACGTTCACTTCACTTTCACCTTAGGTTCACACTCAATTTACTCCCACTTTACTTTCACTTTACTTTCACTTTATTTTCACTTTAGTTTCACTTTATATTCACTTTACGTTCACTTTAGATTCACTTTATTTTCACTTTAGATTCACTTTATTTTCACTTTAGATTCACTTTACGTTCACTTTAGATTCACTTTATTTTCACTTTAGATTCACTATATTTTCACTTTAGATTCACTTTACGTTCACTTTAGATCCACTTTACGTTCACTTCACTTTCACTTTAGATTCGCTTTACGTTCACTTCACTTTCACTTTACGTTCACTTCACTTTTATTTCACACTCACTTCATTTTTACTTAACTTCTCTCTCACTTTAACATTACTTTTCACTTTTATTTCTCTTTCACTTTACTTGCACTTCACTTTCATTTCATTTTTACTTAACTTCTGACTCACTTCAACTTTACTCCACTTTTATGTCACTTTCACTTGACTTTTACTTCAGGTTCACTTCACATGATTTTCCATTCACTTAACTTTCATTTCACAATTACTTTACGTTGACGTCAGTTATCATTCACTCTACGTTTACTTCATTTTCACTTTACTTTCACTTCAACCTCATTTTAATTAACACTTTCACTCTATTTTTATTGAACTTAACTTATCGTCCAATTTTTAAGAAAATTTGGAATATAAAAGATAAGTTAAACTCAAGAAAAAAAGTGAAAGTGAAGTGAGAGAGAAGTAAAAGTAAAGTATAAGCAAAAAAGTGAAAGTAAAAGGTAAAGAAAGTAAAGTGAACGTACGGTTGGAGTAAAGTGAAAGTAAAGTGTAATAGAAATGATCTGAATTAAAAAGTGAAAGTGAAGTGTAAGTAAAGTTAAAGTTATGTGAAAGTGAAGTAAACGTTAAAGTGAGAGTAAATGTAAAGTGAAGTGTACGTTAAAGTAAGAGTGATTGTAAAGTGAAGTGAACGTTAAAATGAGAGTGAAAGTAAAGTGAAAGTGAAAGAAAAGTGAACTGAAAGTAAACTGAAGTGAAATAGAAATGGAGTCAAGTAAAGTGAAGTGAATGTAAAAGGTGAGTAAAGTGAAGTGAACGTAAAGTAGCAATAAAAAGGAAAGTAAAGTGTAATAGAAATGATGTAAATTAAAAAGTGAAAGTGAAGTGTAAGTAAAGTTAACGTTATGTGAAAGTAAAGTGAATCTTAAAGTGAGAGTGAAAGTAAAGTGAAGTAAACGTTAAAGTGAGAGTGAAAGAAAAGTGAAGTGAACGTTAAAGTGATAGTGAAAGAAAAGTGAGAGTGAAAGAAAAGTAAGAGTGAAAGTAAAGTGAGAGTAAAATAAAAGTGATCTGAAAGTAAACTGAAGTGAAATAGAAATGAAGTAAAGAAAACCGAAGTGAACATAAATTGAAACTAAAGTAAAGTGAAATAAAAATGCAGTCAAGTAAAGCAAAGTGAACGTATGGAGAAAAGTAAAGTGAAATAGAAATAAAGAATGTGAATAAAATAAAGAAGTATGAAAAAGATCAAAAAAAATAAATGAAAAAAATTTTGAACAAAAAAAATAAATCACTCAGCATTCAATATATATACACACAAATACTCACGAGAACGAAAGAATAAATGATCGAAATTTTTTGCTTTGACATTTTTAGGAACCGGATTTTTCGTTATCGCCAGGACAAGAAAACGGCAAACGTGAAAAAAAGAAGGTAAAATAATCCAACGTATACAAAAAAAAAGAAAAAAAAATTCTCTCTGAAGTGCCGGAGATGTCGAGACATCATCGACACTATCTCGTTGCTGTGAAACGAGACATTTTTAAGAACATGCCTTCTCTTATCTCGAAACATTCTACAGCTAATGTAGGTATCCAAGCTCACAACGTGTATCCGCCTTTTTCTTTGGTATTATTTATGTGTGTGTGTGTGTGCTTTTTTAATATTGTCTTTTTGTACTTAAACAAGTTTTTTTTGTTTTTAGAAAAAAAGAGAAAAATTTTGTAATGTAAAAAAAACGAAGAGAAAAACGTAATTTTTTGGGCTTTTTTTCAAGTAGCACTAAATTTGAGGACAATATTGTCCCAGTATTAAAAGGCAAAATTGGCCAAATATTGTAAAAGGCAATTTACCTCCAGTATTTTAAAGTAATACTGTTCTAAATATTGTAGGGCAACATTGCCCCAGTATTGAAAGGCAATATTGTACTAATGTTGCCTTAGAATATTGGTAAAACATTGGTTTAAAATACTTTGAATAAATTGCCCCAATATTGTAAGGTAACATTGTCCCAATATTGCTCCAGTATTGTATACAAATATTGTCCCATTATTGACCCAGTATTGTATGCAAAAATTGTTCCAATATTGACCCAGTATTGTATGCCAATATTGTCCCAATCTTGGCCCAATATTGTATATCAATATTGTCCCATTATTTACCCAGTATTGTATGCCAATATTGTCCCAATATTGACCCAGTATTGTATGCCAATATTGTCCCAATCTTGCACCAGTATTGTATATAAATATTGTCCCAATATTGTCCCAATCTTGCACCAGTATTATATATAAATATTGTCCCAATATTGTCCTATTATTGACTCAGTATTGTATGCCAATATTGTCCCAATATTGACCCAGTATTGTATGCCAATATTGTCCCAATCTTGGTCCAATATTGTACATCAATATTGTCCCATTATTGACCCAGTATTGTATGCCAATATTATCCCAATCTTGCCCCAGTATTGTAAGCCAATATTGTCCCAATTTTGGCCCAGTATTGTATATCAATATTGTCCCAATATTCTTCCATTATTGACCCAGTATTGTATGCCAATATTTTCCCAATCTTGCCCCAATATTTATGCCAATATTGCCCCAGTATTGTATGCCAATATTGACCAAATATTGCATGCCAACATTGCCCGAATATTGCTAGGCAATGCTGCACAAATATAACTCTCTATTTGCATAAAATAAATTGTTTCAAAAAAGAAAAATTAACACAAAAAATTATAAATGATAATATCAACAAATGTGGAGAATTTATTAATTTAAATACGAATTTCTTGGCGAGCACACGAATAATAATTTAAAACAATAACCGGTTATATTCTGTTCTAGAATAGATAAGGGAATTCCAAAAGTGATTCAGTATTTATATTTATTTAAATTGTCGTCGTTACACTCCACTGCGTGGGAGGTTAAAGACAAAATAGAAATGCAGCTCAACTATTACACTCCAACTGTATTTGTAATGCTTCCAAAGATAGCTATCGTTTGACATTATACCAACTTCAAGAAGGGTGGGTTTCAACTTCAAAGGAAAATTGTTTCATCAAATTTTAAATAAAATAAGAGCGAGAAGGAGAGAGAGAGATACAGAGAGTGAAGCGCGCATTAAGTAGAAAGCTTTTTGATGTACATTATCAAGATTTATACACAAACAGCTATTATAATAAATTCTAATTTACTACATTATTAAGTAGTTATGACAACTGTGTGTTATTTGTTTGCAAATTATAAATTGTAAAACATTCAGAATACTTGATTTTACATTAAGAAAAAAAATAACTTATTAGCATAATAATTTATTCAATATGCATATAGATATATATTTATATGTTATATCCACGTGGGAATTGATTCAAGAATATTTTGACTTCTTATTTTCTTGTAGTTAAATTTTTCATTGTTCAATTTACAATATTTTAATGTCAACATTATTTAAACTTCCAAGTGGGCGTTGAGACATTTTTTTTATTGTGAAAACAAACAATAAATTAATGTTTTATAAAAGAAACTTTTATCATTGCACTTTGAGTTTGTGGTACTTTTTTTGGCACGCAAAAATTTATTTCCATTTTTTTAATTCTTTAATTTTTAACTCATAATAAAAATATGGCGAAAATTATTTTCAATTTAATTTACTTTGAAAATAATTTGTGTAATTTAAATGTTTATATTCAAAACACTTGTTTTTATTAGTTTTTTTTTAAACTTAATATGCCAAAATTGCTTTTTTCCTACTGAAAAAATTGGTAACGAACTCATATAAAGATAGATTTTTTATGAGTTATTTTTATGAGTTGGGTACGATTCTAACAAATATGTTTCATGACTTAGAGAGCCTTTTAATTTTGCTATCTAGTTCTTTTATGAGTTTTTTATAGGCTTCCAAGCAACATATTTATAAGTGTATATATATAGTTTCAACCACCAAGTCAGATTTTTATGAGTCACGTACGCATTTGACTCTGATTTTTGTAGTCTTTTTTTCTTTTCTTTGTGGTAAAAATTTCTGAAATTATTATATTTTCTTATATAATTTTCTAAAGAAAGTTTCAAGAACATGTATATTTTATGAGATTTTTCAAAATGGATTTCGAACCCAATTTGTTAAGAGTTCTCCTATTATGAAAATAAGAAAAAAAACTCATAAAAAAACTATTAGTAAATGATTATTTTTTATTTCTACCGTCATCTACGCATAAATAATTTATGAGTTTTTTTTATTAACGAGCTTTTACAAGCACACTTTGAAACATTGTTTTTTATGAGTTCCAAAAATTGGAACACTTCCAATTTTGCAAAAAGTGGAATTAGAAAAAATTTATAATAATAAAATTGTTTATTAAAATTGTTTTCTAAGTATGAGTTTTCAATAATAATTTTTCTACAAATTTGTATAGTTTATAACTCATAAAAAATCTTGTTCCGAATTGTTTATTAACATTCTATCCTACTTTATGTTATTTGTATTTTGAACAAGTTTTTTATGAGTTACGAACACTATTCAAATTTGAAAACAAATTGTCGTTAAAAAACTCATAAGTCACCTTTTTTAAAACTATGAGTTTTCAAAATTTTTTTAAGATTCTGACCTCCTTTATGAGTTTTTTTTAATTTTTCCAAACAAATTTTTATAATTAACCAACTCTATGATTTTTCAAAAACTAGTGATAAAAAAACTCATAAGGATGGCTTTGCTCAAAATTATGAGTTTTCGAAAATTTTTTAAATGTTTTAATTAAATTTAAGAGTTTTTGGTTTACGACATTTTGTAATCAAACTTCAAAGCTGGTTTTTATGAGTTACGAACAATACCAATTTGGAAAAAAATGATAGGAAACTCATAGGGAAACCTCTATTACCAACTATGAGTTTTCTGTTTTATTAATATCCTGACCTCTTTTATGAGTGTTTTAAAAAAAATCTTTTTTAAAAAGGTTTATTATTTACGAACACTATACAAATTTGGAAAAAAAACTAGAGATAAAAAAACTCACAAGGAAGCCTTTGTTTCAAACTATAAGTTTTTAAAAATTTTTCAAGACTCTTATATACCTAGTTTAAGAGTTTCTGGTTTACGAGACTTTTAAAGTAGACTTCGATCGTTTTTTATGAGTTAAGAACAAGTCATGAGTTTTTTTAATTTTTCAAACAAACTTGTTATGAGTTACGAACATTGATAATCATACAATGGAACTCATAAGGTTCACTTTGTTTCAAACTATGAGGTTTAAATTTTTTTTTTAAAGATTTTGACGTTTTTCATGAGTTTTTTAATTTTTTAAACGATTTTTTTATGATTTACGAAGACTATATGATTTTTAAAAAATAGTGACAAAAAACGCATAAAACTTTGTTTTCAACTATATGAGTTTTTCAAATTTTATTTACGACTTTAAACTAATTTAAGAGTTTTTTTGTTCACATGACTTTCTGAGTACATTTCGAAGCAGATGTTTTTATGAGTTACGAACAATACCAATTGGGCGAAAAATCATGAGGTCAAAAACTCTTAAAGAATCTATTGCCATAACTACGAACAATATCAATTGGGAGAAAAATCAAGAGGTCGAAAACTCATAAAATATTTATTACCATCTATGAGTTTTTTTAAAAAAATTTTCGACAAAATATCTACTTTCTAGTCGAATTCGTAAAATTTTTTATGAGTTTATAAATTATCTGATTTAGTTTTGTTATGAGTTACGAACACTGCTAATTATGGAGGGAAAAAACTTTTAAAAAATAGAAATTTTATAAGATTGGCTCTCTTTTAACCTATATGAGTTTCCTAACTTTTAGCCTCGGTTTCTAACACACTTTATGAGTCTTCTTTTCCAAATGGGCCTTCTTAGAAAACTCAAAAGATTCCCTAAGTTTCGGAGTACAATTTTTCTGATTTTTTAACGAACTATCCAACCCACTTTATGAGTTTTTTTTACAAAAAAAGCGCCTTCTAATCTTGTTAATTACAGCCAATGCCAATAAAATTAGAGACTCATAAAATTCTCCATTGGAAAATAAAAATACCTTGAATAAAAATACTTTTTAATTCTTTTTTTCTTCAAGAAAATAACGAAATTTGTTAGAAAGAAACTATTTTTACACTAAGTGTAAAAAGTGTAAAAAAAGTGTAAAGTGAAATAGTGTAAAGTGTAAAGTGTAAAGTAGAAAAGTGTAAAAAGTGTAAAAAGTATAAAAAGTGTAAAAAGTGTAAAAAGTGTAAAAAGTGTAAAGTGAAAAGTGTAAAAAGTGTAAAAAGTGTAAAGTGAAATAGTGTAAAGTTAAAAAGTGTAAAGTGTAAAGTGTAAAAAGTGTAAAGTGAAATAGTGTAAAATGTAAAAAGTATAAAGTGTAAAAAGTGTAAAATGAAATAGTGTAAAGTGTAAAAAGTATAAAAATCTTTTTTTAAAGTATAAAAAGTGTAAATTTTTTTTTTAAAGTGCAAAAATAATTTTTTTTCTAGTGTCAAAATTCAAAAAAAAAAAAAAAACAAGGACAGAATGTTTTATAATAGTATAGAGCATATCAAGTCAGCTTAGAGTTCACACTGACAATACGAGTTAAAAAAAAAGGGGTGGGGAAAGAAGGAGGGTTTTGGTGACAGAGAATAGAAGTACAGACACGTACTGTTTGATTATAATAGAAGGGGGAACAACGAGCAGAAGACACAGTTGAGGCCGCAGATGGGATCACGCCGGCGGTATACGGTAGCCCCTATGTATATCATTAACCTCATCCTCGTTTTTCGCCTCCACCTTTCTTCATCCCTTGCGTCATATTCTCCCCTCTGTATGCGGTCTCAACGGTCCGATGAAACAGGATTTCTCTCTCTCTCTCCTTCTCTCTCTATTTTTCATTTCAGTTACACTTTCTCTCTGTCTTTTACATTTCTAGCTGTATTTTCTCTCTGTCCTTTACACTTCTTGCTTTATTTTCCCTCTCTGTCCTTTACATTTCTTGCTGTATTTTCTCTCTCTGTTTTTTACATTTCATGCTTTATTTTCTCTCTCTGTCTTTTACATTTCTTGCTTTATTTTCTCTCTCTGTCTTTAACTTTTCTTGCTTTATTTTCTCTCTCTGTCTTTTACATTTCTTGCTTTATTTTCTCTCTCTGTCCTTTTCATTTCTAGTTGTATTTTATATCTCACTCTGTTTTCCTAGATCTAGTTGTATTCTATCTTTCTCTTTTTTCTCTCTCTTTTTTTCTTTCTTTCTCTCTCTTTTCTCTCTCTCTCTCTCTTTTCTCTCTTTCTCCCTCTCTCTCTCTTTCTCTCTTAATTTTCCGTCCTTTACTTATCTATCCACCCTCTTTACATGGTATTTCACGACTGCCACACGTTTTTCCCTGTCTCCCTTTTAGGATACATCTCACCCCATCGAGAGCACAAACGAGTAATTAACTATCTCAGTGTGGGACACGTGTTCCCACCGTTTCTATCTCTCCCTTTCATTCAACAAGCCCCCCCCCCTTCCACATCACTCTTTACCCTAAAACTATCTTCCTTCCTCTCCCTTTTTGGTCTTGATTATCCTCTCACTCTCTCATTCTCTCCCTCAGGACTGCTGTTTGCACACACGCTCTTATGTTAATTTAGCTTAACGCCCCGAGACCCCTGTGCTCTCAGGCTGGGAGAGCAGAGTAGATTCAAAAATTACGAGGGCGCCTCCAGAAAGCAACCAGTCTCCACAAATTTTTAGGGGAAGTGCGCAGGACAATGATTTTTCGAAACAGAGGTTACATCTAATTTTGCGGTCATTTTTTTTTCTTTAGAAAGATACGTTTTGTTCTGGAAAAATTTATACAAAAAGAACAATCATTTTTTACAGTTATCAATCAATCATTCGGTGGTTGGCTTAAAAAATTTTTGTAGGCATAATTTTTAGCTTTGAATACGTTTTAGTTGTAATTCTTTGCTTTAAACACTTTTAAGAGATAATTTTTGGCAGTAAATACTTTAGTAGACCTAACTTTTGTCTTTAAATACTTTTGTAGACCTCATTTTTAGCCTAAAATACTTTTTATATCTAACTTTTGGCTTTAAATACTTTGTAGACCTGATTTCTGTGGATAAATACCGCAGAAGACCTGACTTTTGGTTTTAAATACTTTTGTATACCTAATTTTTAGCTTAAAAAAACTCTTTATACCTAACTTTTGACTTTAAATACTTTATAGACCTGATTTCTGTCGATAAATACCGTAGTAGACCTAACCTTTGGTTTCAAATACTTTTTTAGACCTAATTTTTAGCTTAAAATACTTTTCATACCTAACTTTTGGCTGTAAATACTTTGTAGACCTGATTTCTGTCGATGAATACCGTAGTAGACCTAACTTTTGGCATTAAATACTTTTATAGACCTAATTTTTATCTTTAAATACTTTTTATACCTAACATTTGGTTTTGAATACTTTTTCTACCTAACTTTTGGCTTTTGAATACTCTGTAGACCTAATTTTTGTCGATAAATACTTTGGTAGACCTAACTTTAGGCTTTAAATACTTTTTTAGACGTAATTTATATGTTGAAAAACTTTTTAAAACAAATTTTTTGGCTTTAAATACTTTTTAGACCCAATTTTTATCTATAAATACTTTAGAAGACCTAATTTTTAGCTTAAAATACTTTTCATACCTAACTTTTGGCTTTAAATACTTTGTAGACCTAATTTCTGTCGATAAATACCGTAGTAGACTTACTTTTGATTTAAATACTTAAGTAGACCTTATTTTTGGTTTTAAGTATTATTAGACACAAGTGTACCGATCAATATTTTAGTAGAACTAATTTATCGCTAGAAAGACTTTTTTACAATTAATTTAAGTCGATAAATACTTTCGTAGACCTAACTTTTGGTTTTAAATACTTTTTAGACCTGATTTTTGTCGATAAATTCTATAGTTAACCTTACTTTTAGCTTCAAATACTTTTTAGACCTAATTTTTGTTGATAAATTCTAAAGTTAACCTTACTTTTGGCTTTAAATACTTTTTAGACCTAATTTTTGCCAATAAATACTTTGGTAGATCTAACTTTTAGCTTTAAATACTTTTATAGACCTAATTTTTATCTTGAAATATTTTTTATCCAAAACTTTTGTCTTTAAAAACTTTTTAGACCTCATTTTTGCCGATAAACACTTTGGTAGACCTAACTTTTAGCTTTAAATACTTTTATAGACCTACTTTTTATCTTGAAATACTTTTTATACCAAACTTTTGGCTTTAAATACTTTTTAGACCTCATTTTTGCCGATAAATACAATAGTTAACCTAACCCTTGGTGTTAAATACTTAAGTAGAACTAACTTTTAGTTTTAAATACTTTTGTATACCTAATTTTTGGGCTCGAAATATTTTGTAATATCTAATCTTCATGAAATTTTTCTAATTTTAGTACTTTTATAGCAAAAAAGTATATAAATTCACCTAGAAGAATTATATAGGTGAAAGTTAAACTTTTCGGTCTCCTGACGATTAAAATAGTTATTAATCCACATCCCCTCAGGGCTGCACGAAAAAAAGAGCAAAAACTATTTTTTACACCTATGACATGTGATAAATATTCTCGCACTTATAAATTGACGAACAATTGAATTGATGTGTTAAATAAACAGAAAACCGAAAGCGAAACAATAATAAAGGCATCAACCCTACTTTTGAAAGCTCGTTAAAAATCGTTATATAAAGGGAGGGAAAATTGAGAAAGGGGAGAGTTCCCTTTTTGTGCTAACAATAGAAATTTACTTGTTCACTCTATCGTCAAAATATAAACACTAAAGAATTTGTCTTAATTAATTCTATTTCAAAACCAGACATTATATATAGAGTTTTCAACGTAGAGTATAAAATAAATTGATTTTATAACCGTAGCACTGTCAATTTGAAAGTATACAAAATTACACAATTTTTAGAGTGAAATATCAAATTTGAAGCTATTCTTAACTAAAACTTTTTATAAGTAGCGCAAATCAGTTTTCCTCCTGTTTACCTACAACTCTATTTATTTTAGTCGATAAATGCTTTAGTAGACATATAAAGTTTGGCTTTAAACACTTTTTTAGAGCTAATTTTTGTCGATGTATATTTTAGTAGACCTCATTTTTGGCTTTAAGTACTTTCTATCCTAACTTTTGCCATTAAAAACTTCTTTAGACCTAATTTTTAAGGGTATAAATTTAATTTCTGTCTTTGAATACTTTAGTAGACTTAACTTTTGGGTTTAAATACTTTTATGGACCTAAATTTTGGCTTTAAGTATTATTAGATCTAAATTTTGGGAAAATAGACATCACTTTTCGCTTAAAATACATTTTTAGACCTAATTTTTAGCGATAAATACTTTAGTAGACCTAACTTTTAGTTTTAAATACTTTTATGGACTTATTTTTGCGCTAATGAACCTAATTTTTTGCTTGAAATTTTTTTAGACCCCATTTTTGTCGATAAATACATAAGTAGACCTAACTTTTGGCTTTAAATACTTTTTAGGCCTGATTTTTGTCGATAAATTCTATAGCTAATCTTACTTTTGGCTTTAAATACCTTTTAGACCTAATTTTTGTCGATAAATTCTATAGTTAACCTTACTTTTGGCTTTAAATACTTTTTATACCTAATTTTTGTCGATAAACACTTTTGTAGACCTAACTTTTAGCTTTAAATACTTTTATAGACCTAATTTTTAAGGGTTTAAATTTAGTTGTTGGCTTTGAATACTTTAATAGACTTAACTTTCGGGTTTAAATACTTTTGTAGACCTGATTTTTTGCTTGAAATACATTTAGACATAATTTTCCGCTTGAAATACATTTTTAGGCCCAATTTTTTGCAATAAATACTTTAGTAGACCTAACTTTTGGTTATAAATACTTTTATAGACCTAATTTTTGGCTTTAAGTATTATTAGACCTAAGTTTTGTCATACCAGACATAATTTTTCCCTTGAAATACAGTTTTAGACCTAATTTTTGGCGATAAATACTTTAATAGACCTAATTTTTAGATTTAAATACTTTTATGGACTTAATTTTGCACTAATAGACCTTATTTTTTTGCTTGAAATTTTTTAGACCTCATTTTTGTCGATAAATACTTAAGTAGACCTAACTTTTGAATTTAAATACTTTTATAGACCTAATTTTTTACTTTAAGTATCATTAGACCTAAGACCTAATTAGACCTAATTTTTCTTTTGTAATACTTTGTTAGACCTAATTTTTTGGCGATAATTTCTACTGAAAAGCATTTTACTTATTGAAACCAAAAGACCCAATATATTTAAAAAAATGAGTTACTTATCTTTCTATTTCTTTTTTTAGTGATATTGTCTCCAAAATATCCGAAATCGTAATTCGCGAGGTATAGTAAACTCATAGGATTATTCTGACGCAAGGGCCCATGGTATCTACGACATCTAATGGCCGGGTAGTACCTGGCGGTGAATTTATCTTTGGCATTCATCTTCCCATTAGCGGTGAATAATTCCACGGCGTTTACGTGCCAATTTCCCATTCACCGCTCCTCCTGACTATAAGATAATTGACCCAGAATATGGCGTCGAGTTACGACCACGACATTCATTGTGTATATACTCAGCGCATATGAATACGTATATAGAATACTATTTTCTTCATCGAAAGAAATTTCCTCTGTAATTTTTCTTTTTAATAGGAGAAAAAAATTCTAATTTAATTTTTCGTACATTTCTACTACTTAAACAGAAGTGCAGAAGAATTAGAAAAAAATAATGTAAATTTAAAAACAAAATTAAAAATAAAAAAATTTTTTAATTTTGTTTTTCAGTTTGCTTCTCTGTACACAGGATATTGTATATACCCACACAAATAAATATAGCTGTGTATAGTATATATTGGAATATGTCCAAACAAAAAAAAAGCGGGGTATATCTTCTCACGCTCATGAATGAGTTGCGACTATATACTCGGCGATACGATCTCTTGTTTATTTTCGCCTGCACAGTCTCATTTAACGTTTCGCTGCTGATAATCTATTCCTTGTAATTACGTGTAATCGCTCGTTCGCAAAAGGGTATTGTTTCGAGCGTGCCAAAGTAGCGCGCGAGATAAGCGAGATAAGCCTCATGACCACGACAACCGGTTTTAAAACACCTCAACTCTTCTATATTTTTATTTTTTACTTTCTCCTATATGTATATAAATATACAAATATATATATATGCTCCATGCTCTTTTTCGTCTGCGAAACGCGAGAATATCGAATTTTGTTGATTGTTTACTTAAATTTCTTTATCCCCTGCAAAAAATGCAGTGAAGAAATAACAAAACTACGTCATAACATTAAATACATTAATAGACCTGATTTTTGTCGATAAATACTTTAGTAGACCTGATTTTTTAATTTAAATACATTCTTAGACCTAATTTTTGCCGAAAAATAATTTAGAAGACAAAACATTTGGCTTTACATACTTTTGTAGACGTAATTTTTAGCATTAAATACTGCCTTAGACCTAATATTCGTAGATAAATACTTCTCAAGATCTAACTATTGACTTTAAGTAATTTAGTAAACCTAATTTTTAGTTTGATGTATTTTTTAGACATAACTTTACGCTTTAAATACTTTTTTAAATCTCATTTTTGGCTTTAAATATTTTTATACCAAATTATTTAGCAATAAATAATTATTACTAGACCTAATTTTTGCCAATAAATACTTTTTTAGATCTGACTTTTGGCTATAAATACTTTTGTAGACCTAATTTCTGTTTTCAATTATTATTAGACCTAATTTTTGTCCATAAATACTTTTGTAGCTCTGACTTTTGGCTTTAAATACTTTTATAGACCTTATTTTTGGCTCTAAGTATTTTTAGACATAATTTATGGCAAAAAACACTTTAGTAGACCTAACTTTAAATATTTAATACCGCTTTAAATATTTATATACCTAATTATACAGCAATAAATACTTTAGAGAACCTAAATTTAGCTTTAAATACTTTTTAGGCCTAACTTCTCGCTTTAAATACATTTTAGACCTAACTGTTTGCTTTATCTTTTTTTAAACCTCAGTTTTCGTTTAGAATGATATTAAACCTAATTTTTCGCTAAAAAATTATAAATACTTTAACAGATCTATAACTTTTTGCTTTAAAATTTTTTTAGACCCGATTTATAGAAATAAAGACTTTAGTAAACCTTATTTTTAGCATCAAATACTTTTATAGGACAAATTTTTGGCTTAAAATGTTTTGGTAAATCTAATTTTTAGCTTCAAATACTTTTTAGACTTATTTTTTTGCTATAAATACTTTTAAGATCTGACTTTTGAGTTATAATGTTTGTATAGACCTAACTTTTGGCTTCAAATACTTTTGTAGACCTAATTTATATCATTAAATATCTTTTATACCTTACTATTGGCTTTAAATACTTTTTCGACCTAATTTTTGGCAATTAATACTTTAGTAAAATTAACTTTTTGCTTTAAATACTTTCATATACCAAATTTTTAGATTAAAATATTTTTCTAGTACTAATTTTGAACTTTAAATATTTTTAGACTTAATTTTTCGCTTTAAATTGTTTTTAGACCTAATTTTTGTCAATAAATACCTTAGTAGACCTAACTTTTGTCATTAAATACTTTTATAGACCTAATTTTTTACATTAAATAATTCTAAAAAAAATTAAGACCTAATTAACTAACCTTTAAATAATTCTGCAAACCTCATTTTTGGCAACACTTTAGTAGATCTAATTTTGGTCTTTGAATATATTTGTAAACCTAATTTTCGTCGATAAATACTTCTTTATACCTAATTTATGACTTTAAATACTTTAGCAGACCTAATATTCGTCCGTAAAAATATTTGTAGACCTAATTTTTGTCTTAAAATATTTTTTAAGACCTAACCTGTTTCCACTTTTTTTTATTTAAATGCTTTTGTAGTGAAAAAATATAAATTTTTTTATTTGAATACTTTTGTAGTGAAAAGAAAAAAAAATTTTCCCAAAATAATGTAGTGAAAAAATTTCTTTATATTTACAATAAAATAAATTATTTCCCCCCAAAAAAAACAACATAAAAAAATAATTACTAACAAAAATAAAATAATCAAAAAAGCATATACATATAGAAGGACAAATTTATAAAAAAAAATACAATGAAAAAAATACACAGTTAATTCAAAAAAAAAAACATACAAGTACATTGGGCACTGGTTAACGCGAGTGCGAGTTAGAGATTCGTATGGCAAATATTTGAACATTTTTCGACGGTATCCATGACAACGACGACGAAGCCTTGTGCACACGAGTGTGTTCAGGATGAGAGGAGAGGGGGCAAGGGGGGGGGAGGTAGGAGTTTGAAGGGGGTTTTCGGCAGACGAATGAACGAACGTGGAAAACGAGCGGACGAACGAGAACGAACATCCGGCAAATATTTGCACAGCATGGGTTTTTGTGGAAATCTGTGCACCAGACGACGTTATATATATATATATATATATATATATATATATATATATATATATATATATGAGAAAAGAGAGAGAGGGGGGAGACTTTCGAATTCAAATGACGAATATAGAACCTCGAGAGAATCCATTGAAAAGTGCTCACAAGCTTTATATAGAAAGATTTGTTCAAATCTCTCATCTATGAGTTTACGACTTCTGTATAATAACGATTTTTACACTTTCATATCATATTTTAGGTTTCTCTTGGGTTCTCACAGTTTTTGTTATTTTAGTTTTTTTAGTTTTTAACATTAAATATTAAAATTTTGTTAATTTTTATTTTAGTAACTTCCAATTTGTAATTCTAATTATTTCTAACGATAAATACTTTAGTAGACCTAACTTTGGGCATTAAATACTTTTTTTAGACCTTATTTTTGTCGAGAAATAGTTTAATAGACCTAACTATTGGCTTTAAATACTTTAGTAGACCTAACTTTGGGCTTTAAATACTTTTTAGAACTTATATTTGTCGATAAATACTTTAATAGACCTAACTGTTGGCTTTGAATACTTTAATAGACCTGATTGTTAGCTTTATGTATTCTTCAGACTTAACATTTGTACTTAAATACTTATATTGAACTATTTTCTGTGGATGAATACTGTAGTAGAATAACTTTTGGTATTAAATACTTAAGTAGACCTAATTTTTGCCTTCAAGCATTATTAGACATAAGTTTGGCGATAAATATTTTAGTAGACCTAATTCATCTCTTGAAATACTTTTTTCCACTTCATTTATGTTAATAAATACTTTAGTAGTCCTAATTTTTTATTTTACTTATTATTAGACCTAGTTTTTATCGATAAATACTTTTGTAGATCTTACTTTTGGCTTTAAATACTTTTGTAGACCTAATTTTTTATTTTAATTATTATTAGACCTAATTTTTGTCGATAAATACTTTTGTGGATCTGATTTTTGGCTTTAAATACTTTTGTAGATCTGACTTTTGGCTTTAAATACATTTGTAGATCTAATGTTTGGTTTTAACTATTATTAGACCTAATTTTTGCCGCTAAATTCTTTTGTAGATCTGACTTTTGGCTCTAAATACATTTGTAGACCTAATTTTTGTTTTTAATTATTATTAGACCTATTTTTTGTCGATAAATACTTTTGTGGATCTGATTTTTGGCTTTAAATACTTTTGTAGATCTGACTTTAGACTTTAAATACATTTGTTGATCTAATGTTTGGTTTGAACTATTATTAGATCTAATTTTTGCCGCTAAATACTTTTGTAGATCTGACTTTTGGCTTTAAATACATTTGTAGACCTATTTTTTGGTTTTAATAATTATTACACCTAATTTTTGTTTATAAGTACTTTTGTAGATCTGAATATTGGCTTCAAATAATTTTGTAGACCTGATTTTTTATTTTAATTATTATTAGATCTAATTTTTATCGATAAATACTTTTGTAGATCTGACTATTGGCTTTAAATACTTTTGTAGACCTAATTTTTATCGATAAATACTTTTGTAGATCTACCTTTTGGCTTTAAATATTTTTGTAGAAACGAATATTACTTCTTTTCTTTTCTAAATAATATGCTTTGCGTTAGTAAAGTATTTTTCGCTTATGCCTTAAAAAAAATTCACCGAAAAAAAAATTCGGTAAAATATTGTTGTTTTAAAAATACGAACTTGGAAAATTAACTCAGATGTCGGGGTGAATTTATTATTCATATCTTTCGTTTTGAAGGTGAAAAATAAAGGAAATAGTCGACAAGACAGAGAGAAAGAGAGAGAGGGAGTGAGAGAGTGCGGTGCACGGTGCCGCGCCGTCAACAAACGGCAGTCTCGACACGAAACACGCCACATTATAAACACTCTCACCGATGTAATCGTTGGTCGCCCACACGAGCGTAAATCAACGAGCTGAACGACAGAGAATGAGAGAAACAGTGAAAGCATTAAGTGGGCATGCCCACTCGCGTGCACATTTACGTCGATCCACTTGATGTAAGAGAGAACTCGAGTTATGCACCCCTCAACTTGAAAAATTGTTTTTTTTTCTTTCTTTTTCTATATTTTTCACCACTCGCTTTTGAAAGAAATATACAAAAAATTATAGTTTGCCTAGTGTTGTGTTATTTTTTATTTTCTTTCTTGCAGTATTTTTTCGTTATTCTCCGATGTTGATTTCTTGGATTATCAGATATGTTGGGACAACACAGATGTTTCCATTAAACATGCCTTGGCACATATAACATATATATGCCACATACGGCGTATATAGTAGGGAGATAAGTAAATAGCGAGTTGTGAGGCAAAGTACTTTGATGTCTGTTTACTGTGTGGAGTACTCCTCGATACAAAGCACTTGAAAATTTACACAAAAGGATAAATTTTCACTTCAATGAATAAGTTCAACAAGAAATTTTTGACTGTTGACGTAAAAATATATGAGTGTGTCTGATAGTTGGAAAAAAATTGTGAGTGCATTTTTTTGCATACGGAATATTAAAGTTTATGTACATAAGCATTTTTGTAAAATGAATTTTCAGCTGAAAAGATTAACAAAGACTTCACTTTTGTCTTTAAATACTTTTATAGATCTGATTTTTGGCTTTAGATATTTGTAGACCTAATTTTTAAAGATAAATACTTTTATAGACGTAACTATTGCTTTAAATACTTTTTTAGATCCAATTTTTGGCTTATAGACCTAATTTTAAGAAATTAATACTTTTATAGACCTAATTATTACTTTTAAGTCTTTGAAAGACCTAATAATTGGCTTTGCATATTTTTGTAGACCTAATTTTTAAAGATAAATACTTTTATAGAAGTAACTATTGCTTTGAATACTTTTTTAGATCCAATTTTTGGCTTATAGACCTAATTTTAAGAAATTAATACTTTTATAGACCTAATTATTACTTTTAAGTCTTTGGAAGACCTAATAATTGGCTTTGAATATTTTTGTAGACCTAATTTTTAAAGATAACTTCTTTTATAGATCTGATTTAACAAGATAAATATTTTTATAGACCTAATTTTAAAAGATAAATAATTCCGTAGACCTATAGTTTATTTTTCAAACTTTGGAAGATGTATTTTTTGGCTATGAACATTTTTCTAGACCTAACATTAGGTATTAAATACTTATGTAGAACTAATTTTTTGCTTAATGTATTTTTTGAACCCAACTTTCGGCATCCAATAGTTTTTAGATCTAATTTTAAACAATAAAAAATTTTATTAGACCTGTTTTTGACTTTAAATACTTTTTGTAGACCTAATGTTTGGCTTCATAACTTAAATCCTAAAATTAGGTCCACAAAAGTATTTATCACCAAAAGTTAGGTGCATGAAAAATATTTAATTAATTAAGTCTAAAAAAGTATTCATCGTCAAAAAATAGGTCTACAGAATTATTAATTCATTTTTATATTATTTAACTATTCTCTAGACCAAATTTTTGTCAATTAATACTTATGTAGACCTAATTTTAGGCCTTAAAACATAAAAACAATAATTAGGTCTATAAAAACATCTATTATCAGAAATTAGATATTTGTTTCTAAACATAGGTCTACTCAATTATATTTTCAAAAAGTACGTATATGTAAGTATTTAAAGCCAAAAATTAAGACTACAAAAATAATTTAATTCTAAAATGCGGTTTTCAAAAGTATTTATCGCCAAAAATACAATTATTAAAAGACAAAAATTAATTATTGTCAATAAATACTTTTGTAAACCTAATGTTTGTCGATAAATACTTTTGTAGACCTAATCTTGGCCTTTAAATTTTTTGTAGAACTAATTTTTGGCTTTAAATACTTTTAGACCTAATTTTTGCCTTTAAATACTTTTAGACCAAATTTTTGTCTTTAAAAATTTTAGTAGGCCTAATTTTTGGCTTTAAATACTTTTCTAGACCTAATTTTATTGGCGGTAAAAAATTTTTTTTTGTTGCAGACACAAAATTGAAATATAGAAGAAAAGAAAATAAGAGCACAATTTCTTGGGTTAAGAATGGCAGAGAAAAAAAACTACATATGAAACAAGTGTGACTACAATTTATGGTTACAACTAACCAGGCGTATAAAGATAAGGAGTCTACTAGTTTTTCCTCACCACCACACCTACTTTTTCATCAACGATAAATAATATTCTAATTACCTTGTAATGTTGTGATTGGAAATTACATACATCTAAGTCATTTGCGAACAATGTAATCAATAAAATTTCTCACTTTTCCCTCTCGTCAACTAATTTGGCGTGAAATAGACTTATGTTTAATACGATATCGAATAAAGAATAAAATAATAGAGATATGTGTTTGTTACTTTCGGATTTATTATTATTATTGTTATTATTATTGTTGTTATTATTATTATTATTATTATTATTATTATTATTATTATTATTATTATTATTATTATTATTATTATTATTATTATTATTATTATTATTATTATTATTATTATTATTATTATTATTAATATTATTATTATTATTATTATTATTATTATTATTATTATTATTATTATTATTATTATTATTATTATTATTATTATTATTATTATTATTATTATTATTATTATTATTATTATTATTATTATTATTATTATTTGTTTATCATTTTCTGATCTAATTTTTGACTTTAAATATCTTTGTAGACCTCATTTTTTACTGTCAAAAAATTCTATAGACCTAATGTTTGTCAACAAATTCAATTTTAGACCTAATTTTAGTATTTAAATCTTAAAGTCTAAAATTAGATCTACAAAGTATTTTTCGACAAAAATTAGGTCTACAAAAGTATTTAGCGACAAATATTAGGCATAAAAAATGATTCAAAAACAAAAGTTAGGAATAAACGTATTTAAAGATAAAATTAGGTCTACAAAAAGTATTTCAAGCCAAAATTCAGATCTACAAAAGTATTTATCGACGAAAATTAGGTCTAATAATAATTAAAGGCAATAATTAGGTCTACAAAAGTATTTATCGACAAAAATTAGGTCTACAAAAGTATTTATAGACACAAATTAGATCTAAAAAAGTATTTAGCGACAAAAATTAGGCCTAAAAAATTATTAAAAGCCAAAAGTTAGGTATAAAACGTATTTAAAGTTAAAATTAGGTCTACAAAAGTATTTAACACCAAAAGTCAGATCTACAAAAGTATTTGTGGACAAAAATTAGGTCTAATAATTATTGAAGAAAAAAATTAGGTATACAAAAGTATTTATCGACAAAAATTAGGTCTACAAAAGTATTTATCGACCAAAAATTAGGTCTTCAAAAGTATTTATAGACACAAACTAGGTCTAATAAAGTATTTAGCGACAATAATTAGGCCTAAAAAATTATTAAAAGCCAAAAGTTAGGTAAAAAACGTATTTAAAGATAAAATTAGGTCTACAAAAGTATTTAAAACCAAAAGTCAGATCTACAGAAGTATTCATTGACGAAAAAAATGTCTAATAATAATTGAAGTAAAAAATTAGGTATATAAAAGTATTTATCGACAAAAATTAGGTTTACAAAAGTATTTATCGACAAAAATCAGGTCTACAAAAGTATTTATAGACACAAATTAGTTCTAAAAAAAGTATTTAGCGATAAAAATTAGGCCTAAAAAATTATTAAAAGCCAAAAGTTAGGTATAAAACGTATTTAAAGATAAAATTTGGTCTACAAAAGTATTTATCGACAAAAATTAGGTCTACGAAAGTATTTATGGACAAAAATTAGGTCTACAAAGATTATTTAAAGCCAAAAGTTAGGTATGAAACTATTTAAAGATAAAAATTAGGTCTACTAAGGTATTTCAAGCCAATTGTCAGATCTACAAAAGTATTTATCGACAAAAATTAGATCAAAATAATAATTAAAGCCAAAAATTAGTAATTTTTTCAGTGTAAAGGGAAATTTTTAAGGGCAATTTAGTGACAATTTTGCGACGTGAGCGAGTATTTCCCGAGAGTATTTTTCGACTAAAAAGAAATATTTGTTAAAAGAAAATATATTTACAAAGAAAAGAGAGAGCGAGAGAAAGAATACAAAAGCGCACTGAAGAGAAGAAAAAAGAGGCAAGGAATCGCTTAGGTCAGGAAACACGACAAACTGCCAACCCTAATGCCAATTAATGCCATTCCAAGTGCAAAACTCAAGGGGCTTCTTCTTCTTTTTCTTCATCTTCTTCTCTTCGACCCCTTGAAATTTTCTTTTTTCTTTTCTTTTTTTTTGCTCTCAACAAGTTAATGAAGCTCTTTTGGCGTAATTATCGCCATATAAACACGAAAGGAGAGTTTCTCTACTCGCAGTAAAAGCGCGCACAACGAAACACGTACTAATGGTTAAAGTGAAGGTCAATTATTTTCCAAGAATTCAAAGCAGTATTATAATTTTTTTTTTCTTATTGTATATAGAAAATTGACAAATTATATTTCTTTTGTTTTCATGCAATTCTTTATTGAAAATTATATAGAGAAGTTGGAAAAAAATAGAAATATATACATTTTGTGTATAATTTATATGTTGTTGCCGTTTAGTGGAACAAATTCTAAGTTCATAAAATGCATTCCATTCTCTTTTCTTCAGCAATAAAATATATATGTTTTTGCGAGAATTTGCATCCTTTATGAGTTTACATGGACGAGAGGAGGTAACGATCTAAAAAGCGCGACTAACGAGCCGTGAAAATTGAGAATGGTGCGGATACACACACAAGTGTGTGTGTATATATGTGTTCACTTGATTCTTAAAAGTTTTATTTTTCGAGAAAATACAATTTTTTTTGCAATAAAAATATATTTAGAGTTTTTTAATTTTTTACAAAAATATTTATTAATGTTTAGAATTTTTTAATTTGACTGTATCCACTTTGACTTTGATTTTGATTTACAAACCATTTTTTACAATTATTAAATTATTTTTCAATTCTTTTTCAATTATTTTCTTTAAATTCGAAGGAAAATTCACTTTCACTTTGATTTTGACTTAGAAACAATTTTTTTCAATTATTAAATTATTTTTTAATTATTGGCTTTAAATTTGAAGGAAAATTCACTTTGACTTTGATTTTGACTTAGAAACAATTTTTTTTCAATTATTAAATTATTTTTCAATTCTTTTTCATTTATCTTCTTTAAATTCGAAGTTAAATTCACTTTGACTTCGATTTTGACTTAGAAACAATTTTTTTTTAATTATTAAATTATTTTTCAATTCTTTTTCAATTATTTGCTTTTAAATTCGAAGGAAAATTCACTTTGACTTTGATTTTGACTTAGAAACAATTTTTTTTCAATTATTAAATTATTTTTCAATTATTAAATTATTTTCCAATTCTTTTTCAATTATCTTCTTTAAATTCGAAGTTAAATTCACTTTGACTTTGATTTTGACTTAGAAACAATTTTTTAAAATTATTTTTCAATTATTTTCATTAAATTCGAAGTTAAATTCACTTTGACTTTGATTTTGACTTAGAAACAATTTTTTTCAATTATTAAATTATTTTTCAATTCTTTTTCAATTATTTTCTTTAAATTCGAAGTTAAATTCACTTTGACTTTGATTTTGACTTAGAAGCAATTTTTTTTCAATTATTAAAATATTTTCAAATTATTTTTCAATTATTTTCTTTAAATTCAAAGTAAAATTCACTTCGACTTTGATTTTGACTTAGAAACAATTTTTTTCTATCATTAAATTATTTTTCAATTATCTTATTAAATTCGAAGTAAACCTCAAAGTGAGAATAAAAGTCAAAGTAAAAAATTGTTTAAAAAAGAAAAAATCGTCTTTTATTAAATATTTCCATCATAAAGGAAATAAATACTAAATGTTTAATTATATGTTTTATTTATTTAAATTTATTAAATAAATAATCTAAATTACTTATTTAAATTCATTGAATAAATAATTTAAATTACTTATTTAAATTTATTAAATAAATATTTTAAATTACTTATTTAAATTTGATAGTTATAAACAAATAAACCATAAACTTCTATTAACTTAAGAGCGAGCTTAAAAAATTTCGCAACATATTTAAGTGTTTTTCTTGAAAGAAACTAAAAACCAAATTTCGACTTGAATATTTTTTCGTCTTATTCTGCAGCATGTATAATATGTGGTTCCTAAATTTTTTCTTCCGCTCAACGTTCATTTTTTTTTTTTTTTTTTTTTTTTTTTGAAACATAATCCAACTACGTTGAAAAGCAATGGGTAGCCAACAAAAAAAAACCCCTCGAGAAAATAATTGCCGCTTTCATGGCAAAATACTTACATACAAGAAAGGTATAAGGCAACAACAGCAGCAGCAGGGTAAAGCAAAAATGGACAAGGGAAAAAAAAGTGATGCGAGAAGAAAAAAAAAGGTGAGAAAGGGAAGCCGGAATGCAAGGTAATTCGAGAGTTATTTAAACGACAATTCAAGGAGACGGAAACTTGTTCTCTCAGTATATGTGCAGGCTTCTCGCACACATTTACACTAAAAACCTACTATTTACTATTTTTTCTTCACAATTTGCTACTATTTGGATACGTTTTTAGAATTCAGACACTAAAAGATACTTTTTTTTATTTTTTTTTAAATTTCTTTTTTAATTTTTTGGGGTTGACGAAAATTTGCATCTCTTTAAATTCGCTAATAGTTGAAAAGTGAAAAAAATTCTAAAAATTGCAATAAAATTCTTTAAAACGATTCAATTATTCTCAAAAAAAAATAATTTCGAAAATTACTATTTTTTAATACTTTTTGAGGTTGACGAAAATTTGCATCACTTTAATTTCGCTAATAGTTGAAAAGTGAAAAAAATTCAAAAAATTGCAATAAAATTCTTTTTAAACCATTTCATTATTCTCAACAATAATAAATTGAAAATTAATCATTAAAATGTAAAAAAAAACAACAAAAAATGTCTATACAATTTTTAATGAAATTCGACAAATGATTTTTTGATGAAATTCTTCGCTAGCATATTTAATTTTTCTGTACAAGTAACAAGTAATATATTTTTATACAAGTTTTTCAGATGAATTTAATTACTTTAATTCAGAAAAAATTTTTTTCAAGAAAATCAATTTACAGAATAGTTTTTAAAAAAAATTCTATAGCAAGAATTTAATAATTTTTAGAAGCAATAATATTATTTTTGAGGGAAAATTCAAGTATTTAGGAAAATTTAAATAAAATTACAGGCAAGAAGAATACAATTATTTTCGCATGAATAATAAAATGCTTCTCAAGAATTAAATTACATGTACAGTTGAAAATATTTTTTTCTAATTCAATGATTCTCACAAATAATAAAATTTTTTCAGGAGAATTAAATCATTTTTTGAAAATAATAAAATTCTTTTCAAAAATTCAATTATTTTTTTTTAAATTGAATTTTATTATTTAAATTTAACATTTTCCGCAAGAATTCAATATTATTTTCAATAAATAATAAAATTTTCCACGAGAATTGAATTAGTTTTTTAAATAATAAAATTCTTTGGAGAAATTCAATCATTTTTTTTTAATTTGTAAATTCTTCAATTCTTTCTCTATAATTCTTTACATTATTCAATTATTATCCCAAATAATGAATTTTTTGACGAGAATTAAATTATTTAAACAAAATGTAACAAAATTCCTTACAAGAATTCAATTATTTTTATAAATAATAAAATTGTTCTAAGGAATTCAATTATTTTCAAAAATTTCAATTACATTCTTAGCAAAAATTCAATTACTTTTCAAAAATAAGAAAATTCTTTATAGAAACTCAATTATTTGTAATAGAATTTCAATTATTTTTTTTAATATAAATTGAATTTTTTCTATAAATAACAAAATTCTATTCAGGAATTAAGTTCATTAAAAAAATAACAAAATTCTTGAGAAAAATTCAATTTTTTCAAGAAATAATTTATAAAATTCTTGTCAAGAATTCAATTATTTTCGTAAGTATTAAATTTCAATTATTTTAAATAAAATTTTAATAGTTTTTTTTATTTTGTTCTTTTTCTGTAAGTAACAAAATTCTTCTCTGGAATTCAATTATTTTCAAAAATTTCAATCAAATTATTTTCAAAAATTCGATTATTTCAAAAAATAATAAAATTCTTTTCACAGGAATTATTTTAAATAAAATTTTAATAAAATTTTTTTAAAAATTTGTATTATTTCTATAAATAATAAAAGTCTTGGCAAAAAATCAATTATTTTCGTAAGTAATAAAATTGAATTATTTAAATTGAAAATTTAATAAATTTTATTTAAAAAAATGCTATTTTTTCCCATAAATAAGAAAATTCTCCTCAGGAATTCAATTATTTTCAATTTCAATGAAATTCGTAACAAAAATTCAATTATTTCAAAAAGTAATACAATTTTTTTTTGCAGAAATTCAATTATTTTCATAAGTAATAAAATTCTTTGCAAAATTTCAATTATTTCAAAAAATAATAAAATTCTTTTCGCAGGAATTCAATAATTTTCAAAAGTAATAAAATTCTTAGCAAAAACTAAATAATTTCAAGAAATAATAAAATTTTTCTTTAAAATTCTGTCATTTTCATAAATAACAAAATTTCTCGCAGAAATTTATAATTACACTTTGAAAAAATTTGATACGATTACGGTTTATGAGAATTGAATTATTGTCAGAAATAATGAAATTCTTCACAAAAATTGAACTATTTTAATGAATTTTTAATTAAATTATTCGCAAATATTTTTATACTTTTTTTAAAAAAATTTTAATAAAATTCTCTCAAACAGAAAAAACTTGATTAAAATATATTTAAAATATTTCATTCTATTTCTAACTGAATAATAAAATTATTCTTAAAAATTAAATTATTTTCCAACAAAAATTGATAAATTCTTGGATTCTTTCTTTAATTCTTCACAATTATTCAATTATTATTTGTCCAAAGAATAAAATTTTCCACGCGAATTAAATTATTTAGAATAACAACTAAATAAAAGTTCTTGGCAAAAATTCAATTATTTTCATAAATAATAAAATTTTACTGAGAAATAGAATTATTTTTTCCAAAATTGATAAATTCTCTACAAGAATTAAATTTCGTTGAAACATTCAATTATTCAATATATTATTTACTTTTGTCTCTAACTACTTGAATTTATTCAGTTCAATTTTCTGATAACAATTCATTGAAAAACGAATTTTAGTTGAAATTTAAAAGCAATTATATTGTACAGTATTTTCTGAAATAACTAAAATTTAAAATATATTATTAAATTGAAATCGTTAATAATTATTCTTGTAAAACTGGAATGAAATTTAAATTTTTACTTTGGAAAAATTATTCATTTACTTTCTTAATTCCTGTGAACAATTTAAATTAAATGTTACATGTTTACTTTCACATATTTGTTAATTTTTTTGTTTTTAATTTAACATATTTGTTAATTTTTTGTTTTTAATTTAACATATTTGTTAATTTTTTGTTTTTAATTTAACATATTTGTTAATTTTTTGTTTTTAATTTAACATATTTGTTAATTTTTTGTTTTTAATTTAACATATTTGTTAATTTTTTGTTTTTAATTCAACATATTTGTTAATTTTTTGTTTTTAATTTAACACATTTGTTAATTTTAATAATTTCGTTGGTTCACTTTTCAAAATTACATTTTAATACGCAAAATTGTATTACTTCGGATGAAAGTTTAATAAACATAGTTAAATTTTTGGAAAATTTAGAATCAATGTTCTCAGCATAGGATTAGAATAAAAGTAAATATTTTCGATTCAAGTCAGGAAAGAGTCAGAAAAATACAGATTGAAATTTTTCTGAATTGACTAAAAGAATTTTTTTGTTCGTTAAAATTGATTTTATTTTTTTTTGGAGTAAAACAAAAAAAATAATAAATTATTGTAAAATAGCTCTTTTAGTGAACGAAATCCAATGAGTATTTAACTTTGTACGATGTTAGAGGTTAAAAAAGTCGTGGAGAGGGGGAAAAAAGGCTCGCGCAGACGCTACGCGCATGCGCAAAAAAGGATTGCGCATGCGCGTAGCGTCTGCGCGAGCCTTTTTTCCCCTGTCTAGTTCTTTTTTTCACCTCTGACGTTATTTATCCAGTTGAACATATTCAATATTATTATTATATTATTATTATATAATAATTAATATAATATATTATTATATTATTATTATATAATAATTAATATAATATATTATTATATTATTATTATATAATAATTATTATAATATATTATTATATTATTCAATATTCATATTTTTTTTCTCGCCACTAAAAATACAATTGCCCTGCATACAATGGATTAAGAATTCTCTCTCAATATTAGCATCTCAGACACTTGATGACATGCGACCTCTTGACTGTACGGTAGAAAAAAAGTGTCCAAACTAGAAATAAGGGTGAGAGGGAGAAAAAAAAGAAAACCTAACTAAACCACTAAAATACGAAATGTACCCACTATTCTCGTTACTCCGGTCCTGAAGGACCAATTTACGACTCCCTGAGGCTCGAGTAATATACCAGAGGGGTCGACGACGTCCATGACTATTGTTGTTGTTGTTGTGTCCCCGACTGTGTATGGATTATTTTGGCGGAAAAAGGGATTTCAAAAGCAGCAGCTCATCCCTCGTTTTCTCCATCTCCTTTGGGTTTCGTTTTTTGGTTCTCCCCTCTAAGGCTTATTGGCTAAGAGCACCTGCTGTCGAGCAAAACTTTTCCTTCTTCTTCCTCGTCGTTCTCGTCGTTCTTTTCTCCCCTCAATTGGGTTTTATGCTTTTATACCAATCCCTAGTAGATCCGTTTTACCGATCAAAGCACCAGGCCCTCATCAATGATATATACAGAAACTTTTTTTTTCTTCTTCAAGAAAATATATATTTGGAGAGACGACGATAAACATCAAGACGTCGTCGGGTAAATACTTTCTTTTTTTTACAGCTTGTCAGTTAACGACCCTTTTGATTTGGATGGAGACATTTTTTTTTATATATAACTTCCCAAAGCCGAATTGTACGGAAAAATTTGATTTTTCAATACTTTAGTAAATACAGGGTTGTAACGCAAATTTCCAAATTTTCTGACTTTTCCGAGTTATACAGAAGGTTAAAAACTGTATTTTTTTGGGTTTTTAAAATAAAATTTATTAGTAATTAGAAACTTATTCGAAAACATAAATAATTTCAGTTTTAAATAAATATTTAATCATTATTTTTTCATATCGAAATTCGGATATCCAAAAATTCAATTTTCTTATTTATTCTTCAAAGAATAAAATTATTTCCAAAAAATTTAAAAATGTTCACTTTTATTCAAAATAATTTATCAAAATTCAATTATATTCAATCAATTTAACAACATTAATTTTATTTTATTTATTCTTCGCAAAGAATTAAATTATTTTCAAAAGATTTAAATTTTTTTCACTTCTTATCAAAATAATTTGTCAAAACTCACAATTATTTTCAATGTTAACTATTTAAAAAAATTTTAACAAAATAATTCAATTATTTAAAAAAAATTTTTTTTAATAAAATTCGTCTCCGACATTTAAACATTTATGGAAAATTTTAATAAAATTCTGGGCAGAATTTCCCAAAAATATTATTGAAATTTGTCAAGAGAATTCAATTATTTAAAAACTTGTTAATAAAATTCTCTATGAAAATTTAATTTTAAATCAAATTTCTGGAAAAATGAAACTATTCCTAAGAATGTCATAAAAATTTGTCAAGACAATTCAATTATTTAAAAACTTGTTAATAAAATTCTCTATGAAAATTCAATTTTAAATCAAATTTCTCGAAAAATGAAACTATTCCTAAAAATTTCATAAAAATTTGTCTAGAGAATTTAATTATTTAAAAACTTGTTAATAAAATCCTCTATGAAAATTCAATTTTATATCAAATTTCTCAAAAAATGAAATTATTTCCTAAAAATATTATTGAAATTTGTCTAGAGAATTCAATTATTTAAAAACTTGTTAATAAAATCCTCAATGAAAATTCAATTTTATATCAAATTTCTCAAAAAATGAAATTATTTCCTAAAAATACTATTGAAATTTGTCAAGAGAATTCAATTATTAAAAAACTTGTTAATAAAATTCTCTATGAAAATTCAATTTTAAATCAAATTTCTCGAAAAATGAAACTATTCCTAAAAATTTCATAAAAATTTGTCTAGAGAATTCAATTATATACAAAGTTAATAAAATTCTTCATGAAAATTCATTATTAAGAAAAATTCAATTATTTAATAAAACATTTAATTTTACAGTCAAAAGACTTAATTATTAAAAACTACAAATTTTTCTAATATTCTGTACAAGAACATTCAATTATTTTTTCAAAAAATAAAAATTTCTAAATCTCATTGTTAAATTTCAATTATTTTTAATACAAATTTTTATCCAATTTCTCGATAATTTTGCATTAGAATTTTATAAAAATTCTAAACAAAATTTGTTCGTTGAGAGTGTAAAAAATCCAAATTTTAATAGTCTTTAATTTAAAACCATTTTGAAAATTTAATTATTTCTAAAAATTTAAATAAAAATTTAATTCTCCAAAAAAATTTAAAAATAAAATCTTTAAGAATAATTTCAGTTTTCGAGGAACTTGATGAAACGAATTTTATAATTTTATTAAAATTTCTCTAAATAATTGAATTTCAAAGAAAAATTCTATTATTCATCAAGATAATTGAAATTTTGACTAAAATTTTTTGTAAATTTTTTAACACACTTTGATTTCTGCGAAGAATTTATTAATTTTGAAAACATTTGAATGCTTGTGAGACTAATTTTAATTAAATTCGTTTTAACTAATTGATTTCTTTATTAAAATTCTATTAAAATTAGAAACATTGAAGATAAATTGAATTTTGACAAATTTTTGAAATTAATTAAATGTCTACGAAGAATTTTATTGAAATTATTTTTAAAAAAATAATTGAATTCTTACAAAGGAATTTGAAAATAAAATTTATGAAAATTTATGAAAGTTTATGAAAGTTTATGAAAATAATTTAATTTAAAAAATAATTTAATTCTAAAAATCAATTAAATATATTTCTAAAAATTTAACTTATTTTAGAACCATTTTAGTTATTCAACATTTTTTTCGCAAAATCTATGTTTTTAAAACTTTTTTAACAAAATTCATTTAGAATTGCAATTTTACAAAAACTCAAATGAAAATTTTTTCAAGTGTATTTAGTTTTGAAAACCATTAACGCAATTTGTTTGAAAATTGAATGAATTTAAAATATTAAGGTAAAATTAGATTTTAAGAATAAGATCCTAAGTAATAAGTATAATAATTAGATAATAACAAATTTTCAGGATTTCGATCAAAATTTCTTGTCTTTTCTACGTTTTTTCCAAATTTTTATTTTCAATAATCAAAATTCCCTGACATTTTCGGGTCTTACAGGGTTCCAGGTTTTTATTTTGCGTGGCAACCCTGAAATATTAACCAAACTGTACCAAAAATATCATTTTTTCTACACTGAAAAAAAAATTTATTTGATTCAAATAACCGATTATTGGTCTATAATCAAATAAATATTTACTTGAATCAAATAATTTTTATTTGAATCAATTAATTAGTATTTGCTTCAAATACTGAAATATTTGATTTAAATACAATTTATTTGATTCAAGTAAATATTTATTTGATTATAGACAAATAATCGGTTATTTGAATCAAATAAATTTTTTTTTCAGTATATGCTAATTATTTATTTGCTTCATGTGATACAAGTTTAGCCAAAAAGTATCAAAATATTAAATAGCCAAATAGTATCAAAATAGTAAACAGCCAAATAGTATCAAAATAGTAAACAGCCAAATAGTATCGAAATAGTAAACAGCCAAATAGTATCACCAAATACTATAACCAAATTATACCAAATACTATAACCAAATTATACTAAATACTATAACCGAATTATACAAAAAATCACCATTTTTACGTATATATATATATATATACAAAATACGGCCAATATTTGCCAATATTTGCTCTCTTTGTGATAATATACATAACTCTCTTCTATATTTACTCAATGTGTGTATATAAAGTTTAAATAGTCCGATTAAAAGTATCAATATTTGTATTACAAAGGGAGGGAGGGAGGGAGTTTTTTTTTCCCAACAAGGGTGGAAAAAGAGAGTGCATTGAAGATAATAGGCACCTAATGGAGGCATACGTACTTAAACGTATAAACTCCTACAACCCCTTTTTTTTGGCATTGCTGACACCCCTCTTTATACTTTGTGTGTCCTTCTCCCTTTGTATCTTCTCCACCCTAAAAACCAAATCCCTGAAACACGAACCCCTCTCATATTGATACGATATGAGGATGAGGAAGAACCCCTTTCATTACACCACGTGCTACATAATCGTCCTGCCACATCCGGTATGGGGTTGTTGATGAGCCCACCTCAACCCCACCACCACCACCACTCACAATTATTACCATAATTATTTCCATATTCCAATCATTTAATACGATTCCAATTTTTCAAATTTTTCCCCCAACTTTAGGGAACTGACATTCCCTAACTTTCTTTATTATAATAATTTGTTTTCTAAAATAATATAATGATTTGTTCTTTAAAATAATATATGAATTTGTTCTTTAAAATAATAATCGCTTTAGATTTTCTAAACTTGTTAACTCGTTATTGCATCCGTTAGACCCGAAAATTCAGCAGTTTTCATCATTTATGTATTTTTGGGTCCCAAAAGTATTTTTGAAATATTAAAACTAAAATAGTCGAAAATAATCAAGAGATTTTTTAATTTTTCGTATTTGCAGGGCTCGAACCAGTGAAAGTATTTAAAAATACGGACTTTACGGACCAAAAATGAAAAATTACGGACCATTTACGGACCAATTACTGACAAAAATATATAAGAGAACATTTTAATTAAAACTATAAATTAGATTTTTTCAAAACTAAAAAAAACATGAAGATATCGATAACTCCGAGTCTTCATGTTTTATAATAATTAAAGATAGAGTGATAAAATCATTATCAATTCAATTATTATTTTCAAGAATTTTTAACTAAAATTCTACTTAAAATCGATTATTTTTAATAATTTTCGAAATAGTTCTTTGACAATTTTCAAATCTATTTCTTTACAATATTCGATTTTTCAATTATTTGTAAATCCTTCAATTAAATATGCATTAGAAAATAAAAACTTCAAATAATATAAAAAAAATTCCCAATTAAAATTTCTCAAAAAAATTAATTACACAGAATTGTTACTTAGTTAAAAATATGAAAAATTCAAATTTTCAAAGATTAGAATCTGAAACATTTTCAAAATTTAATTATTTCTAAAATTTTACGCTCTAATACTTTTAATATTCAATTATAATCTAAAATTTTAACTCAAATCCATTTTTAAATCAATTTTTATGAGAAAATTCTGCGAAAATTTCATTATTTAAATAAAAAAAAACAATTTATTGAATAATTACATATGTTTCTTAAAATTGAATTCTTTTAAAGAATTGTATCAACCAATTTTCAAATAATTTGAATTCTTTTGCAAAATTTTATTAAAATAGATATTAAAAATAATTAAATTAAGGACAACTTTTGAAAATAATTGAAATTTTGCCAAGAAATTTAAATAATTTTTTGAAAATAATTCAATTTTAGAGAAGAATTTTATTATTTTTAAAGATAATTGATAATTTACGCAAAGAATTGCATTAAAAATTTTGAATGCAATAATTTAATTCTTTGAAGAAATTTAGTAAAAAATTTATTAAAAATAATATTTAAATTCTATAATAAATAAATTGTAGCAAAGGTTATTAAAATGATTAAATTTCTTTGATAAATTTTAATAAAATTTTTTTCAGAATAATTACATTTTTCGAAGAATTCGATTAAAATTGTATTAAAAATAATTGAAATTCTGCAATTAGCTTTATTATTCATCAAAATAATTGAATTCCTAGTAAGCATTTTATTATTTGACAAAAAAATTAAATACCTGTAAAAATTTTATTATTTATGAAAATAATTGAATATTGCGAAGAAATTTATAAAAAAAAATTTGTAAATAATTGAATTATTTTGAAAAATTTTATTAGAATAGTATAGAAAGCTATTAAAAATCATTGAATTGAGGAAAAATTTTGAAAATAATTGGAATTTTTCCAAGTATTTTATTAAAATTTTTTGAAAATAATTGATATTTCGAAGAAGAATTTAATTATTTCTAAAGATACTTGAAATTTTGACGAGAATTTTCAAAAAATTTTGAACATAATTGAATTTTTGCGAAGAATTTTATTACTTTTTTACTAATTTTACTAATTTTTACTAATTGAATTCCTTCAATCATTTGTGATTTCTCTAAAATTATCTAAATTATATCGTATAATTTACGTACTTTACGGATCTTTTTCAACCGAATTACGGACTTTATGGACCTTTTTTCAAAAAAACGGACTTTTACGGACTTCAAGCAAAGTTATGGACTTTTACGGGATTTACGGACCTAGTTCGAGCCCTGTATTTGTGTATTTTTGGGTCCCTAAAGAATTTAAAACATTTTTAAATATTAAAATAGTCGAAAATGATCAAGAGATAGTTTTAAGTTTTTTCTATTTGTGTACTTTTGGGTCCCTAAAGTATTTTTGAAATATTAAAACTAAAATAATCGAAAATAATCAAGAGAGTCTCAATTTTTTCGTATTTGTGTATTTTTGGGTCCCTAAAGTATTTTTGAAATATTAAAACTACAAAAATCGAAAATAATAAAAAGATTTTTAATTTTTTCGTATTTGTGTATTTTTGGGTCCCTAAAGAATTTAAAACATTTTTAAATATTAAAATAGTCGAAAATGACAAAAGAGAGTTTTAATTTTTTTGTATTTGTGTATTTTTGGGTTCCTAAAGTATTTCTAAAATATTAAAAATGAAAATAGTCAAAAATAATCAAGAGAGTTTTAAATTTTTTCTATTTGTGTATTTTTGGGTCCCTAAAGTACTTCTAAAATGTTAAAACTACAAAAATCGAAAATAATAAAGAGATTTTTAATTTTTTGTCTCTGGAGGCAAGAAAAAAAGTATTTAAAGACCAAAAAGAATGAGCTTTTTTCAAGAGGGGGGAATCAGTGCGGAGATTTGTGTCCATTAGAGGATTTGATGAAAAGGTCCAAAATATCAGACAACATTGTTGTAGTGAAATGGGTTTTCAGTGGTCATACGTGACGATTGGGTGAAATGGAGGTACCCTATCATGGGGATCAAGAGAGAGAGAGAGAGAGAGAGAGAATGGGACACGTGCGTGTATATGCTAGCAGGCGTGGACACGTGTCCCGATGTTCTCCAGTGTATACGAACCAAACCCCACGATCAACATTTCCAACCTCTATACTCTACTGGGGGTTCTCGACGCAAATCCAAGCCACGTCCACTTCGCAAAGCAGATTGAGTTACGCGCATCAAATTTATTTCATACAGTTAATACAACCACCACCTGACCGTTTTTTTTTTCGAGTAGCTATGTAGTTCTACAATTCGGAATCATTAAAATCAACCCCTGAGCCTGTAAGTAGGGTCAATAAGAACCTAGAAACGAAAAATAGTCCCTTTTCGCCATAAGGTTCATTTTCCCCCGTCCGATCAGGGGAAAAGCGACCTTATGGCAAATTCGTATTTTTTGACCGTTATACAACTTGTTTTTCAAAATCGAACCCTGCAGGACGTTAGGATTTCAATTATAGGCAAAACTTTCAAAATTACTGCATTTTGAAATTTAATATTTTAGTATTTTGAAAGGTAATATTGAAATATTTTGAAATTTAATATTGAAATATTTTGAAATGGAATATTACAATATTTTCAATATTTTAATACTTTTAATATTGAAATGCCTTTTTTTTTTAATAGGAGAAGAAACTAAAAATACGGTTCGATTAGGATAACAAGGTTTCTAAACAGTTGTAAAAAAAACTATTTTGAGATAAAATTTTCGGTATTTTCTACCTAGGAGAACATGTTGAGTGTACAATTTTCAGGTAACGATTCGTCTCTAAATGTATACATATATATAAAAGTTGACCGTTATCTACAACTAAGGATCTTCACTTCCACTTGCGGGCAAAAGACTTACTCAACTTGGAGTTGACAATGGAATGCGGTTTATGGGGCGGACTGGATCTACAGAGTATAAGGGCTTACCGCACTAATTGAGCAGACTCATTATAAAATCAAATCCTCGAATAAGAAACTTTTTTTTTCTCCCAAATATTCAATATTCCCTTTAGTCATTCCTTTTAAAATGAGGGTTCGCTCCATTCTCCAAAAAGAATAATAGAAACCTAGTATCCTGTTTAGAAACATTTGTTTCCTAAACTCCATCCAGATGCTAAGATTTGCAGTGTGGACAAATTTTCCAAACGCTGGAAAACTAGGCAAAATTGCTGGAAGAAAAAACTAAAAAACTTAATCCAATTTTTAAGAAAATTCGGTATACGGATAATTGATCTTATTAGGATCAAACAGAGCGTAAATTCTCTAGAATCTTTTTTTAAAATTTGTGACACCTTAACAGCAATTGGATATTTTCTTTCGGACTTGATAGGAACCTAAAGTTGTTGTCCCAGGACAAGAATCCAGGGAGCAAAGAAGTTCAACACTGAAAAAAGATGGTAGATTAGATCCAAAACATCCGTTCCTGTAAGGGACCCTTCCCAGCGCATTTTAGAAGTAACTTCCGTTTTCCTCTGCAACAAACTGTTTACTTCCCTTCTATCCTAGTTACAAAACTCAAACACGTGAATTCGGAAACTTTGCATTTCTGAAAAGTATTTATTTCGTCAGGCATTTACAAGAATTAACAACGATTTTGCTTTTTCACAAATACAAAAAGATTTCACAATAGTAACTTTCGAGGATTTTCCAGGTCCCTTGTATACCTGAGAGGCGAAAAGCTCGGGAAAAATTTCCCTCCCGAAAGTGCGCCGTCGGTAGTTAAAAGATCAACAAGTCGAAGAGAGAAATTTTTCTACCTAAACATCCAAGGACTAATAATTTCTAATTTTCTACAAACAGTAATAAAAAAAAAAAAAACGAACTTACCGGATGTCTAGCAGCTGCAGCCGCAGCCACCGCGGCCGCATTAATACCAGCGCTTGGATACATTTTCCAACCCGTGTTTCGGAATATCCAAAAAATCCGCAGAAAGCACTACGGGTCCTTTATCTTTGTCTCAATTTTCCCCAACAACGCCGTTTATATCCAAAAAGTTGCATCAGTGCACAACGCGATTTGCAAAAAATACCCTCATCTCGATTTCACTAAATCACCACCAGAAAAAAAAAATACCACACTTACACAAAAAAAAACACTGCTTAAAAACTCCCCCCTTGCTCCTTAAAACAATACTCCCACGAAAAAAACACAGCACTAAAATAATTTTCCATCCAAAAATTCAATCACTTTTAAATCCAAAATTAGCACCTCATGGAGAAGAAGATTTTTTAACCCCTCCACTCAACAGCAGGAGGAAAAAAAAAATGCCGAGAGTGAGAAACAACGCCAACGAACGATGACGGTCGATAAGGTAGAAAGAGACCTTAACACTCGGCAAACTGGGAAAAAGACCGACGGAGCGTGGAAGCACAAGGTGCGAGTGAGAGAAAGAGAGACGCTCTTCTTCCTCGAACAATGATTTCAAAAGTGAAAAAAAAACAAAAAACGAAAAAAAATTTTTTTTCCTCCAACAAAACACAAACTCAGCCGAAATTAATCATTCGGCAAATAATTTTTTTTTCTCTCTCTCTCTTTTCGAAAAAAAATCACCCACTACAATTAAAACACTGTGTCACGCGCAGCGACAATCGAATTTTTCCTTTTCAAAAATTTCACAAACACTTGACGATGAAAAAGAAAAAAATTATTAATCCTTTGGGAAGAAGAATGTTGTCACTTATAATCCAAATTAACGATCATTGTATATAATCTTACTCTTCTTTTGTTTCTTTCTTACTTTTTTTCAATATTTAAAAAAAATGGTAAAAAACAAAAACCAATAGAGAATAAAATTTTTGTAATAAAATGATTTTATATAAACAGGAATATGAGACGAAACGATCCTCTCTCTTCCGTAGTCTCGAAACGACTAACTCGTAGGGAGCGTGGTGGGGATTATATCCCCACCATCGGGGCAAACAGCTCTCGTCGCCTTCAGTTCTCTCCCCACTTCACCCCTCAAGCGCACACTATAACTGTGTGTCTGTGTCTCATTCTCTCGCTCTCTCTCTCTCTCTCATTCCGCTCTCTCCACACACAACAAGAGAGGTCCGACCCCACCAACATTAACCGGCGCGATAGCTCCTTTACAATTAGTCGCTCGGTTATGTAAAAGCACCGAAATCGCAAGGCACGAAATCACAGCTTTCGCGACGACCTCGTTAATAACCAACTTTGTCACTGACTACCACGTTTCCTTTATTCTCAATGTCTAAACTATTCTCTATCGATTTGTTTTATTACTCCGTGGTGTTCAAAATTTTTGGGCAATGATATTCATTACAGCTAATTACTGTCACTTACTATCAGTTACTATGAATTAGTATTCGGTACTATCAATAACTATTAGTTCTACTATGACTCACTATTAATTAATATTACATACTGTCAATTACTATTAATTACTATTAGCTGCTATCAGTTGCCATTAATTACTATTCGTTACTATCAATTAGTATTAAGTACTACCAATTACTATTAGTTACTGTCAATTAGTATTAAGTACTATCAATTACTATTAGTTACTATGAATCACTATTAATTAATATTACCTACTGTCAATTACTATTAGCTGCTATCAGTTGCCATTAATTACTATTAGTTACTATCAATTAGTATTAAGTACTATCAATTAGTATTAAGTACTATCAATTACTATTAGTTACTATGAATCACTATTAATTAATATTACCTACTGTCAATTACTATTAATAACTATTAGCTACTATCAGTTGTTATTAATTACTATTAGTTACTATCAATTACTATTAGGTACTATCAATTACTATGAATCACTATTAATTATTTACTATTAGTTACTAATAATGACTATTACTTACTATTAGCTACTATCAGTTGTTGTTAATTACTATTAGATACTATCAATTACTATTAGTTACTATAAATTAGTTTTACGTACTATCAAATACTATTAGTCACTATGAATCAATATTAATCACTATTAGTTACTAATAATGACTATTACTTACTATTACTAACTAATAATCACTATTACTTACTATTAATTACTATTAGATACTATCAATCACTATTACTTACTATTAATTACTAATAATGACTATTACTTACTATTAATTACTAAAAATGACTATTACTTACTATTAATTAATAATAATGACTATTACATATTATTAATTACTATTAGTCGCTATCAATTAGTATTAGGTACTATCAATTACTATTAGTTACTATCACATAGCGATGGGTACTATCAATTACTATTAGTTACTATGAATCACTATTAATTACAATTAGTTACTAGTAATTATTATTACTTACTATCAATTACTATTAGTTGCTATTAAAGTTATAAATTATTATTAATTTACTATTCATTACTAAAAATTACAATGTATTACTTTTAGTTAAATATTACTTAGTAACTACCATTCATACTAAAATCACTAATTTACTATATTAATTAATAATAGTGATTATCAAATAATATTAATTTCTATTACTTAGTTATTTATGACTATTCATTGCTAGTTACTATCAACGTCTTTTAGTAACTACTCGTTACTATTAATAATTATTATTAACTAGTAGTTAATATTAATTACTAACAATTGCTAATAGTTATTAACTAAACTAATTATTACTATCAATTACTATTCACTGTTAATTGTTACTGTTAATTTCTCTCAGTTAATATTACTTATTAACTAGTAGTTAACCATAAATTTTACCATAAAGTACTAGTAGTTTACCGTAAAGTACTATTAATTAATACCATAAGTAGAGTTTCTAACTAATATTTATAGACAAAAGTTATAAATTGTCACTATTACCAATGAATAGTGGTTTAATAATAAGATTGTAATATTGTTAATAGTAGTTCATAGTAACGAATAGTAACTAATAGCAGCTGATAGTAATTAATAGTACCCAATGGTAGATAATAGCTGTTAATAGTAATTACTTATTAATTAACAGTAGCAAAATAATAGTAGTTGATAATAATTATTACAAATTAATAACAAATATTAGTAAAGAATAGTAGTTAATAGTAACAAATAGTAACAATAGCAGTTGATAGTAATTAATAGTACCTAATAGTAATCGATAGTAGTTAATTGCAACTATAAGTAATATTTAGTTATATTTAGTAGTTAATAGTAACGAATTGTAACTAAAAGCAGTTGATAGTAGTTTATAGTAGCTAACTTAGATACTATTAATTACAATCATTTACGATAGTAAATATATATTGATATTGATTAATATTTATCGATATTAATATTTACTATTGATTAATATTGATTGATATTAATATTTACTATTGATTAATATTAATTGATATTAATATTTACTATTGATTAATATTAATTGACATTAATATTTAGTATTGATTAATATTAATTGACATTAATATTTACTATTGATTAATATTAATTGATATTAATATTTACTATTGATTAATATTAATCGATATTAATATTAATTGATATTAATAATTACTATTGATTAATATTAATTGATATTAATATTTGCTATTGATTAATATTAATTAATATTAATATTTACTATTGATTAATATTAATAGTTACTATTGATTATTATCAATTACTAGTAATTCCAGTTATTTTATTATGTTAATTACTATTTGTTACAATTTACTGTTCATATTTATAATTATAGTAATTAAATGTATTATACTACTAAATTCAATAAGTAACTACTAGATTACTACCAAAAAACTATCAACTACTAATAATTCCTATTAGTTACTGATAATTAATTTAACTTTTAATTATTGTCCATTGCAATTATAATTTGAAACTTATTAATTATTATCAATTACTATTAAATATTATTCGTTTCTATTATTACTATCAAATACCATATTAGTTACTATAAATTACTAAAATTTTTAGTCAGTCAGTTACTATTAATTTCATTTAATTACGATTAGTTAGATACTATTAACTACTTTTAATTAAGAATAGTTATACTTTTGATTTCTATTAATTTAAAATGTTGTTACTACTAGTGAGTACTATTAGCTATTAGTAATAAATAGTAACTACTGGTCACTATTAGTTACTATTAACAACTAGCATTTACTAATACCTTCTATTTATGAATAATACTCATTATTCATTACTAATAGGTAATAGTACTTACTAGTAGTCAACAGTTCCTACTAGTAACCAATATTTAATAGTACCTACTAGCAACTAATAGTTTATAGTACCTACTAGTAGTCAATAGTTTATAGTTCCTACTAGTAGTTAATAGTTTATAGTACCTACTAGTAGTCAATAGTTTATAGTTCCTACTAGTAGTTAATAGTTTATAGTACCTACTAGTAGTCAATAGTTTATAGTTCCTACTAGTAGTCAATAGTTTATAGTGCCTACTAGTAGTCTATAGTTCATAGTACATATTAATAGTCAACAGTTCATAATACTGACTAGTTGTCAATAGTTAAAAGCACCTACTAGTAGTTAATAGTTGATAGTTAATTCCAAGAAATGTTTTTTTTGTTAATTTGTTGTTTTGAGGATAAACATATAATATATGGATGTATGTAATGTTTGCTTTTTGTTATTATACTTTATATAGAATTTTGGGAAATATTACTTGTTTTGAAAAATTGTCAAAATGCATAATATGCAAAACAGTGTTTGTGCTTGTTTGGGTTTCGTATTTGAGGCAGAGTTTTGTTGTTTCTATTTTTTTTTTTTTTTTTTTTTTTTTGAAAATGTTGCGATAGTGGATGGTCTTGTAGTCGTTTAAACGAGGCAAGCGTAACGACGTGCCGGGCATACGCGAGTATTAGCCCCCGTTTGGTCGGTGTGCAAACAAATCGAAAGTTTTTCGCAAAATGGCCGACACCGGGCTGACACGGATGTCCGCATAAACTTCCCTTCTCTCTCTCTCTCTCTCTCACTCTCTCTTTCCCTCTAGTTTCTAGACATCTCTTACTACCCCTTAGGCTGTTCTCGCTCACTCAATCCAACCCCTCCTTTTATGCTCTTGCTCTCTCTCTCTCTCTCACTCTTGTATTCTCTCTTTCTCTCTTGCACTCTCTCTCACTCTTGTATTCTCTCTTTCTCTCTTGTACTCTCTCTCTTGTATTTTCTCTTTCTCTCTCGCACTCTCTCTCTCTTGTATTCTCTCTTTCTCTCTTGCACTCTCTCTCTTGTATTCTCTCTTTCTCTGTTGCACTCTCTCTCTTGTATTCTCTCTTGCACTCTCTCTAGCGTTCGCTCTCTCTCTCTCCCTCGTCTTCTCTCTCACCACTCGTGATTTCCCTCACTTCCCACACTACCACAAATATGGCGCCTACACCCGTTTTCCAACCCCTTTCTCTCTCTCTCTCTCTCTCACTCTTGGCCAAAGAGAAGCGAGCGAGAAGCCTTCATTGAATGAAGAAAGGAGCGCGAGAAAGAGCGAGAATCACAGATAGAATGTTTGCACGTGTATTACGATTGTGTATGTGAAACAGAGCGGGTGAGACGTAAGCATTCCACCCTCTGTATATGTGAATACCATACACACTCCCAAGCAGTTTCCTACTTGATTGCCGCTATCGCTTTTGGCCTGCTTGAAAACGACGTTGCTCTCCATCGACTGCCACTCCACGTGGACTGGCTCGCATCACTTTAGCCAATCGCCGTTCAACTTCGTGTGCCTTGTCCAATTGCCAAGAGTCTATCCCCACTTGCAACACTCGACTACTGTCAAGACAGCCAGTAGAAATCTTCTTTCAACGAATCAGTTTCTCCCAATGAATGATGTATCCACGTGGATGTGGACTCACTCAGTTCTGGAGAGAAGTCTCTCTCTCTCTCTCACTCACTCACTCTTGGAAAGAGAGTGAGTGAGAGAGGAAGGGAGAGAGAGAGAGGAGGTGGGGGAAAGGCGGCTATACACTCCAAGGTGCCATACGAAGCCACAGCGAAACATGAAAAATGGGGGGCTACACGCAGAAAAACACGGAGCCCCGGGGTGATAGTGGAGGCGGAGAAGAAGGTGAAAGAAGAGAACAAGAGGGAATGCTGCGCTCTCTCACTCTCACTCCCGATCCCTTTTGCAGCGAGAGGGAGAGAGAGAGAGAGAGTGGAGTCGCAAGAAGAGAGAAAAAGCGCGACAGAAAAAGAGAGCGAGAGAGAGTGACAGAGAAAAGACGACAGAAGGAGAGAGAAAAGGCGGCAGAAGGAGAGTGACAGAGAGAAAAAGCGACTAAACGAGAGGGAAAGAGAGAAAAAGCGACTGAACCAGAGAGAAAGAGAAAAAAGCGCCAAAAAGAGAGTGATAGAGAAAAAAGCGACTGAAAGAGAGAGAAAGAGAGAAACAGCGCCTAAAAGAGAGTGATAGAGAGAAAAAGCGACTGAAAGAGAGAGAGAGAGAGAGAAAGGAAGAAAAAGCGACTGAAAGAGAGAGAAAGGGAGAATGAGAGAGTAAGAGAGAGAGAGTGAGAGTGATGCAGAGAAAAAGCAACAGAGAGAGTGACGCAAAGAGACAGAGAGGAAAAGAGCGATAGAGAGGGCGAGAGATGACGGCAGACAAGCATGAGATCCTAGGAACCGAGACACGGAAGGAGGGTTCGGGAATGAGAATGGAAAAGTAACATAACGAAACGTCGATCCCATTACTGGAAGCCCTCCCTCTGGTCGTTCCTCTCATGCACTCTCCTTTCGCCAACATACGATGATGCTGGTCTCGACCCTTAATCCAAGGAGGATTAGAAACCCCCATTGTCATGCTTCCAGGAAGCCTCGATACTATTATGTACTTGTGAAAAACCTTGGCATTTTTTTTCATCATCATCATCATCATCATCTACTTCTTCTTCTTCTACTACTACTACTTCAACTTTTTCTTCATCGAGAAGGGATTTTTTATTATTTCAAGGGTCAAAAAAGCGACAAAATGTGATGATTGGGTTTCTTACTTTGGTTGTGACGAAATTATTTTTGCGAATTTTTGGTGCTTTTGTTTTCTTTTGAATTTTTGAAGAAACTTTTTATGATGATGATTAAACAGGAGAAGATAATGATACTAATGACGATGCTGATGCAGAAGAAGATGGTACTGATGCTAATGATGATGCTAAAAAAGAAGAACAAGATGATACAGATGCTAATGATGGCGATGAAGAAGAAGAAGAATAAGGTAAAACTGATTATAATGATGATGGTAAAGAAGAAGAAGAAGATGATACTGATTCTAATGATGATGATAAAAGAGAAGAACAAAATTATACTGATTCTAATGATAAAGAAGAAGAACAAGATAATGGTCCTAATGATGATGCTAAAGAAGAAGATAATGATTCTTATAAAGGTGATGATAAAGAAGAAGAACAAAATAATACTGATTCTAATGATAATGATAAAAAATAAGAACAAGATAATGATCCTAATGATGATGATGATGAAGAAGAAGATGAAGAATAAGGTAAAACTGATTCTAATGATCATTGTAAAGGAGAAGACAAAGATGATACTGATTCTAATGATGATGATAAAAGAAAAGAACAAAGTGATACTGATTCTAATGATGAGGATGAAGAAGAAGAAGAAGATGAAGAATAAGGTAAAACTGATTCTAATGATGATGTTAAAGAAGAAGAACAAGATGATACTGATTCTAATGATAATGTTAAAAGAGAAGATCAAAATTATACTGATTCTAATGATGATGATAAAAGAAAAAAACAAGATGATACTGGTTCTAATCATGATGATAATGACGAAGAACAAGATAATGGTCCTAATGATCACGTTAAAGAAGAAGAAGAACAAGATAATGATCCTAATGATGATGCTAAAGAAGAAGATAATGATTCTTTTGAAGATGATGATAAAGAAGAAGAAAAAGATAATGATCCTAATGATAATGATGATGATAAAAAAGAAAAATAAGATGATACTGATTCTAATGATGATGATAGAAGAAAAAAACAAGATGATTCTGATTCTAATGATGATGATAAAAAATAAGAACAAGATAATGATCCTAATGATGATGATGAAGGAGAAGAAGAAGAAGATGAAGGTAAAACTGATTATTCTAATGATGATGGTAAAGAAGAAGAACAAGATGATACTGATTCTAATGATAATGATAAAAAATAAGAACAAGATAATGATCCTAATGATGATGAAAAAGAAGAAGAATAAGGTAAAACTGATTATTCTAATGATGATGGTAAAGAAGAAGAACAAAATGATACTGATTCTAATGATGATAAAGAAGAAAAACAAGATGATTCTGATTCTAATGATGATGATAAAGAAGAAGAAGAAGAATAAGGTAAAACTGATTCTAATGATGATGATAAAGAAGAAGAAGAAGAAGAATAAGGTAAAACTGATTCTAATGATGATGGTAAAGAAGAAGAAGAAGAACAATAAGGTAAAACTGATTCTAATGATGATGGTAAAGAAGAAGAACAAGATAATACTGATTCTAATGATGATGCTAAAGAAGAAGAAGAAGAAGAAGAAGATAATGGTTCTAATGATGATGATAAAGAAGAAGATAATGATTCTATTAAAGATGATGATAAAGAAGAAGAAAAAGATAATGATCCTAATGATGATGATGATAAAAAAGAAGAACAAAATGATTCTGATTCTAATGATGATAAAGAAGAAGAACAAGATAATACTGATTCTAATGATGATGATAAAAGAAAAGAACAAAATTATACTGATTCTAATGATGATGATAAAAAAAAACAAGATGATACAGATTGTAATGATGATGATAAAGAAGAACAATATAATGATCCTAATGATGAGGATAAAGAAGAATAACAAGATAATGATCCTAATGATGATGATGACGAAGAAGAAGTAGAGGAAGACGAAAAATGTTAGCAGAAGCTTTTAGCTGTAGTATCAAGAGTACTTCTACTAAATAATATCAAAGGAAGCTTTAGCTGAAGATTATACCTGAACTATACCTCAGAGTCAAAAGAGGCGATTTCTTGGATTATCAACAGAATATCTTTCATCAAGAAAAGTGCCACAATGGAGCATCAAGAAAAATTTTTTTGGTTAAGCAAAATATGCATTTCTTACAGCACAATGAAATACTTTCCCTTGAAAAATCAAGATAAACCGTTTTCCTCTAAAACATGAAGAAAAGTATATTTTCAGCAGAAAACAAAAGGTTAATGATAAATAAGGCTAATGTTACATGTAACATCAGAAAAAGCCTTTTGTTTCACCATTAAAGATTAAGTTTTCATCTTGTGTATCAAGAGTAGTATTAGCTGAAGAGCATTAATAGCAGTTTTCTGTTGTACAACGTCAAGAGAAGTATTTCTTTGCACATTAAGGTTGGAACATATTGTCAAAGAAAGCATTTCCTGGAGCATCGAAAATCCATTTGCTGGGGACAGTAAAAGATATGCTTTTCTTGAAGCAGCAAGAATTCTTTTGGATCATCAAACATCCATTTTCAGCTAAATCAAGAGAAGCTTTTCCCTTGAACATCAAGGAAAGTAGTTTCTTGAACATCAGGAGAAGCTTTTTTCAAAAGTATCAAAAAAGGACTTTTTTCGATCATTAAAAGAAGTACTTCCTGCAGTATCAATAAAAATCTTCTCAGCATTAAGAAGTAGTTTTTGGATCAAATTGTTTTGTTCCGCAAAGCATCAAGGAGCATCAAGAAAAGCTTTTCCCTACACAACAACAAGAACAGATTTTTTCCGAATTCCCCAAAACGGTGAATTTAGAGATAGAGACCTCAATTTAAAGAGGGAGAAAGAAAAAAGAAAGAGAGCTTTGTCTGAAAATTATTCTTTCTCTGTCAAACATGCGGTACTAATTACAAAACAAACTAACATCCAAATTTTCAATCGAACTAGAGAGAAACATTTTTTTTTTCAAGAAGCAACTTTATACAGCACAAGAACCTTATGTTCCTGTATTGAAACATCTGTTTCGACTTTAGTAAAAAAAAATAAATAAAACAACCGCACCAAGAATATGTGAATATTTGTCGTTTCCTTTCACTTTGGTTTTATACAAAACCTTTTTTTTTCTTCTCTTCCTCCCTATCTCTTGTTTATCATTTTATCTCTCATCCTTGCAACTCTAGTGTACACTTTACAAGAGGAGCATTTCTACTCTTGTTTGCCGTCTATTTAGTCTGTTTATTCATTGATTCGCGTCTGCATTTTACTGGACTCGCGGAGCCTATATTCTTTGTCTTATTTCTCGGTAGGATGAGAGAGAGAGAGAGAAGGAAGAAAGAGAAAGAGAAAGAGAGAGAAGAAATATAAATACATATAAGCAAGAGTGTTGGCGAAACTTTAGCGACTGCGGTTGTGCGGAACCGCCTGCCGCCACAGCCGGTTTGCGTGTTCGCCCATGTTCCTCGGTGGATATGTGTCCTCGGTGAAGTTCGGTGCTTACCGAACGAGAGGGAGTTAAAGTGGAATGAGAGAGAAAGAGAGAGGATGGAAGTTATGTGTAAAGGAGAGGACCTCTCTCTCTCTCTCTCTCATTCTCTCGATTTGACAAGAGAGAAGGATCTCTTTTTCTCTCTCATTCTCTCGTTCTAACGAGAGAGAAGGAGAGATTCTTCTCTTTCTAGCTTTATAACGAGAGAGAGAGAGAGAGAGAGAGAGAAAACGAGAGAGAATGAGAGAGCAACAGAGGAAGAGAAAATGAGAGAGAAAGGGAGAAAGAGAGAGAAAAGGAGAATGAGGGAGTAAGAGAGAAAGAGAGAGAATGAGGGAGCAACAGAGGAAGAGAAAACGAAAGAGTAAGAGAGAGAATGAGAGACTAAGAGGGAGAAAGGGAGAATGAGAGAGTGAGTGAGAAAGCATGGAGCTTGGGTTTGAGAGCGATATAACCACTGTCGGGTGAACCAGTCGCTGTGGTCGACTTGGCTAGCCGCACCGTTGCTCTCAACTCGAGGCAACCTACATATATACAGATACATATAAAGCTCCACCACAAAGAGACTTCGTTCCCCAGCTATTTGCTAAGAACACTGCTCCTCTACTTGTACGACAACTGAAATTCTTCCTCCGATTAAAATAATTAAATTATCCTCAATATTTTACTCGACAATTTAAAAAATATTCTCTCTCCGTCTTTTTTTCGCTCATAAGAAAGCATCTTCGTGAGAAAGAGAGAAAAAAAAGAAAAAAGAAAGAGAGAGTGAAGGAAAGAAAAGAAGAAAGGGAGAAAGAAAGAAAAAAGAAAGAGAAAATGTAAAAAAAGAAAGAGAGTGTGAAAGAAAGAAAGGGAGAAAGAAAGAGAAAATGTAAAAAAAGAAAGAGAGTGTGAAAGAAAGAAAAAGGGAGAAAGAAAAAAAAAGAAAGAGAGAAAGAAAAAAGGAGAGTTAGAAAGAAGGAAAAAAGGGAGAAAGAAAGAAAAAAGAAAGAGAGAAAGAAGACAAGGAGAAAGAAAGAAGGAAAAATAAAGGGAGAAAGAAAAGAGGAAAGGGGAAAAGAAAAAAGGGAGAAAGAAAGAAGGAAAAAAGAAAGAAAGAAAAAATAAAGAGAGAAAAGAAGAAGCGGAGTAAGAAAGAAAAAAGAAAATGAGAGTGAAAGAAAGAAAAGAAGTAAGGGAGAAAGAATATGAAAAAAGAAAGAAGAAAATGAAAAAGAACGAAGGGGAGAAAAAAAGAAAGAGAGAAAGAAAGAAAAAATAAAGAGAGAGCGAAAGAAAAAAAAGAAGTAAGGGAGAAAAAATAAGAAAGAAGAAAAGGGAAAAGAAAGAAAAGAAGGAAGAAAAAATAAAGAGAGAAAAAATGAAAAAAGAAAGGGAAAAAGAAAAAAGTGTGAAAGAAAGAAGGAAAAAAGAATGAAAGATAAAAATAAAGAGAGAAAAGAAGAAAGAAAGAAAAGAAAAAAAGAGAGAAGAAAAAAAGAAAAAATAAAGAGAGAAAGAAAGAAAAGAAGAAAGGGAAAAAAAAGAAAGAAAAGAAGAAAGGGAAAAAGAAAAAAGAAAGAAAAGAAAAAAGGGAGAAAGAAAAAGGGAGAAAGAAAGAAGGAAGAAAGAAAGAAAAAAGAAAGAGAGAAAAGAAGAAGGGGAGTAAGAAAGAAAAAAGAAAATGAGAGTGAAAGAAAGAAAAGAAGTAAGGGAGAAAGAATGTAAAGAAAGAAAGAAGAAAATGAAAAAGAAAGAAAGGGAGAAAGAAAGAAAAGAAAAAAGAAAGAGAGAAAGAAAGAAAAAATAAAGAGAGAGCGAAAGAAAAAAAAGAAGTAAGGGAGAAAGAATATGAAAGAAGAAAAGGAAAAAGAAAGAAAAGAAGGAAGAAAAAATAAAGAGAGAAAGAATGAAAAAAGAAAGGGAAAAAGAAAAAAGGGTGAAAGAAAGAAGGAAAAACGAAAGAAAGATAAAAATAAAGAGAGAAAAGAAGAAAGAAAAGAAAAAAAGAGAGAAGAAAAAAAGAAAAAAAAGAGAGTAAGAAAGAAAAGAAGAAAGGGAAAAAGAAAGAAAGAAAAGAAGAAAGGGAAACAGAAAGAAAGAAAAGAAGAAAGGGAAAAAGAAAAAAGGGAGAAAGAAGGAAGAAAGAAAGAAAAAAGAAAGAGAGAAAAGAAGAAGGGAAGTAAGAAAGAAAATAGAAAGTGAGAGTCAAAGAAAGAAAAGAAGTAAGGGAGAAAGAATATGAAAAAAGAAAGAAGAAAATGAAAAAGAAAGAAAGGGAGAGAGAAAGAAAAGAAAAAAGAAAGAGAGAAAGAAAGAAAAAATAAAGATAGATCGAAAGAAAAAAAGAAGTAAGGGAGAAAGAATAAGAAAGAATAAAAGGAAAAAGAAAGAAAAGGAGGAAGAAAAAATAAAGAGAAAAAGAATGAAAAAAGAAAGAAAGATAAAAATAAAGAGAGAAAAGAAGAAAGAAAGAAAAGAAAAAAAGAGAGAAGAAAAAAAGAAAAAAAAGAGAGAAAGAAAGAAAAGAATAAAGGGAAAAATAAAAAAGGGATAAAGAAAGAAGGAATAAACAAAGAAAAAAGAAAGAGAGAAAGAAAGAAAAAATAAAGATAGATCGAAAGAAAAAAAGAAGTAAGGGAGAAAGAATAAGAAAGAATAAAAGGAAAAAGAAAGAAAAGAAGGAAGAAAAAATAAAGAGAAAAAGAATGAAAAAAAGAAAGGGAAAAAGAAAAAAGGGTGAAAGAAAGAAGGAAAAAAGAAAGAAAGATAAAAATAAAGAGAGAAAAGAAGAAAGAAAGAAAAGAAAAAAAGAGAGAAGAAAAAAAGAAAGATGAAAAGGAAAAAGGGAGAAAGAAATAAAACAAGAAAGAAAAAATGAAGAGAGTGCGAAAGAAAAAAAAGAAGTAAGGGAGAAAGAATAAGAAAGAAGAAAAGGAAAAAGAAAGAAAGGGAGGAAGAAAAAATAAAGAGAAAAAGAATGAAAAAAGAAAGAAAGATAAAAATAAAGAGAGAAAAGAAGAAAGAAAGAAAAGAAAAAAAGAGAGAAGAAAAAAAGAAAAAAAAGAGAGAAAGAAAGAAAAGAAGAAAGGGAAAAAGAAAAAAGGGAGAAAGAAAGAAGGAAGAAAGAAAGAAAAAAGAAAGAGAGAAAGAAAGAAAAAATAAAGATAGATCGAAAGAAAAAAAGAAGTAAGGGAGAAAGAATAAGAAAGAATAAAAGGAAAAAGGAAGAAAAGAAGGAAGAAAAAATAAAGAGAAAAAGAATGAAAAAAAGAAAGGGAAAAAGAAAAAAGGGTGAAAGAAAGAAGGAAAAAAGAAAGAAAGATAAAAATAAAGAGAGAAAAGAAGAAAGATAGAAAAGAAAAAAAGAGAGAAGAAAAAAAGAAAGATGAAAAGGAAAAAGGGAGAAAGAAATAAAACAAGAAAGAAAAAATGAAGAGAGTGCGAAAGAAAAAAAAGAAGTAAGGGAGAAAGAATAAGAAAGAAGAAAAGGAAAAAGAAAGAAAGGGAGAATGAAAGAAAAGAAGGAAGAACAAATAAAGAGAGAAAGAAAGAAAAAAAGAAAGAGAAAAAGAAAAAAGTGTGAAAGAAAGAAGGAAAAAAGAAAGAAAGAAAAAAATAAAGAGGGAAAAGAAGAAAGAAAGAAAAGAAAAAAGAGAGAAGGAAAAAAGAAAAAATAAAGAGAGAATGAAAGAAAAGAAGAAAGGGAAAAAGAAAAAAGGGTGAAAGAAAGAAGGAGAAAAGATAGAAAGAAAAAATAAAGAGAGAAAAGAAGAAAGGGAAAAAGAAAGAGAGAAAGAAAAAAATAAAGAGAGAGAGAGAGAGAGAGAATATTTTTCCTCGAAACAAAACCAGTGCTGACAGATAATTAAAAACACAAATCTTCAAATTTTTCTTATTTATATCTTCAGAAAATCCGCAAACTGGCCAAATAAATTTCTCCTGCTTTTGGTTAGAATTTTTTTTTAAAGTATGATAAATGAAATTTATGAAAAAATAAATGAAATAAAAACAAAACAGTTTTAAAAAGAAATAAATTAAGATTCTTGTGTTTTGAATCTGTTTCACGGTTTATAAAGATTGGTTTGTTCTTCTGCTATTCTCAACTTTTTGAATAAATTTTCTTCTCCGATATTTTTAGTTTTAAAAATTAAATGCACTTTAAGCCTAACCAAATTCTTTTGCATATAAAGTTATGATAAAAAAATTTGAAAATAATTTCAATCATTTGAAGAGGCGTTTATCAACAAATTTTGCTAAATAATTCCATTTATTGGAGAAAGCTTAATTAAAATTGAAAAAAAAATAATTGAAAATAATTGAAAAATAATTCAAATAATTGAATTGTCGAAAAAATTATAATTATTGTAAAAAGAATCAAATTTTTTTTTGAAGAATTTTATTCAATTTATTGATAATATAATTCTTAACAAGAATTTTATTTGAAAAATTGTTAAATGAATAAATATTTTCGCTTGAGATTTTATTAAAATTGTTTTGAAAATAATTCCTGCGAGATGAATTTTACTGTTTAGGGAAATAATTGATTTTTTCAAAAGAATGTTTTAGTAAATTTTTTGAAAATAACTTAATTCTTATTAAGAATATTATTAAAAATTATTATGCAAATTAGAAAATTTCGCTAAAAGTTTAATAAATTTCTTTTTAAAAATTTAATTTTTTTACTAATTCATATAAGATATAGTCTTGGAAAAAATTCAATTATTTTTATAAATAGTAAAATTATTGCAAAAAATTAATTATTTTTAAGCAAAATTGCAATAAAATTTCCCACAGGAGTGCAATTATTTTCTAAAATTTTAACAATTCCTTCCAAGAAATTCGATTATAATTATTGATAGAAAAATATATCCAAAAATTCAATTATTTTCAAGGAAAATTCTAATTAAATTTCCTGAAGGAATGCAATTATTATTGTCTAAAATTTTAATAATTTCTTCGAAAAAATTCAATTATAATTACAAATAAGAAAATCTATGCAAAAATTCATTTGTATTCGATGAATTTTTGTAAATTTTTCAACTTCGAAAAGAAATTTAATTTTTGTTTAGTTTCATCAGAATTTTGTCCGAACAATTCAATTATTTCTTCAAATTTTTGTGAATCCTTTGAAACAATACATTTTTTTGAAAAAAATAAAATCTTTGCAAAAAAATTGCAAACATTGCAATTACATTTAAAAAAATTTCGTAAAATTTTTCATAATTTCTTTAAAAAATTTGTCAAAAGAATTAAATTATTTTCCAAAAATTTAATGAATATTTTGAAACAATTTAATTCCTGCGTTTTTGTATAGGAAAAAATCTTTACAAAAAGTCAATTATATTCAATAAATTACATTTTTTTAAAAGAATTAAAATTTTTTTTTTTCATTTGTTAGAAAATTTTTCAAAAGAATTCAATGATTATTTTCTAAAATTTTAATAAATTCTTCGAAATAATTAAATTATAATAAAAACTAGTAAAATCTTTGCAAAAATTCAATTAATTGTAATATTGTGTGAAGAAATGACTTTCATTAAACATTTTTTAAAATAATTAAGTATTTTTATGAAATTTAATTAGAATTGTTTTGAAAATAACTGAATTCCTGCGGTAAATTTTAATGTTTATAAAACTAATTGAATTATTTATTAAAATTTTTAAAAATAATTTAACTCTTGCGAAAAAGAATTGTTAATTATGTAGTTAATGATTTAATTTTTTTTTAATTTTGAACTTAAAATTATTCAGTGGTTGATGTTTAAAAAAAATACGACTTTTTTGTTACTAATTTTCAAAAAATTGCTACTTTTTCAAATTTTCCTTTGAATATTACAACATAAAATGCCAAATGTTTTGAGTATAAAATGCAAAATTGCAAATTTTAACTACAAAAACTGTAATAATCCTCAGTAGGTAAAGTCTAAATTTGCAAATGGCGGAAGCAACATTGACTTCGTGTAGATTCGCTACTCACTCGTGTCGTCTCGCGAACTCTCGGCGCGTCACGAGCCTACCCGAGCCGTCACGAAGTCGCGTGGATAATGAGAATTCTTTACTTTTTTCGTTTCGACAAAAATTTCTCAATTCTTTATCGTAATTCAATGTAAAACAATGTTGAAAAAAGTGATAACATACGAATAATTTACATATAAGGTCATAACAAATGCCATATTTCACTGATACACTATATATATTTCGATGATAAAAAAAATATATTCTGCAAAATTTAAATACTTTTAAATACAATGTCTGCTCTACAAAACACTACGCGCGTGGAAAGAAACAAATTCTATTTTAATATTTGACAATTTTTTTTGTGTATATAATTATAATATAATTTAGTCTAAAAAAATGTTTCGCTGGAATTATTTCGAGCTGTTTGTTATTCTGTTTGTTATTTCGAGATGTTTGTGTTATTTTTTTGTCAATTAAAAATTTCCATTTACAGTGATGCGCAAAACGAAAAACAGTTTCTATTAATTATTTTAGATGTAAATAAAAATTTAAACACAAGTGAATTTTGTTAAAAGTTGAACTCCTTTGGTTATTTTTATTCTAGAAGTTACGAACATAACCTAATATTTTTTGCTTTTCAGGAACCTTTCTCCGGTGGGCGATATTTAATAATAATAATTATTATCTCCGCACTTTTTAGTCTTAGAAACATTTTTAATAGATGTAGATAAATAATATTGACATAAATTTGAATAAATAATTATAATGAAAATAGAAATAATAATAATAATAATCATCTCCGGGCTTTTTAGTCTTAGAAACATTTTTAATAGATGTAAATAAATAATATTGACAAAAATTTGAATAAATAATTATAATGAGAATAAAAAAAATAATAATGATGATAATAATAATAATAATAAAAATAATAAAATAATATTATATAATTTTAAATAATAATAATACTGATAATAATAATTATTATAATCCCAAAGCTTTTTAGCTCTAGAAACATTTTTAATAAATAGAAATAAATAATAGTGAAATAAATTTTAATATATAATTACAATGAGAATAGAAATAATAATAATAAAAATAATAAAATAATGTTATGTAATTTTTAATAATAATACTAAAAATAATAAATAATAATAATAAAATAAAATACTAATAAAAGTAATTATTAAATTAAGTATTCATTGTTATTATTATTAATTAATTATTAAATTATTAATTATCAAATTAATTATTATAAATAATAATAATAATAATAACAATAATAATAATAATAAATAATAATACTGATAATAAAAAAAAATAGTAATAATAACGATAATAATAATTTAAAACATTCAGAGGAATAAAATATTTAATTTAATATATAATACATAATAATATATAATTTAATATAAATATAATTTGTTAAATAATAGGATTTAGAATGCTGAAGATCGGCTTTATTTCTAAATTTTTGCCAATTTTTTCCACACTTTAGTCGACAAAACATTTTATTATAAATAAGAAAGGAAGGAATTATAATGTATACAAAAAGAAATTTACATTTCATTCAAGAACGGAGAGATAAAAATGAATATTCTATTAAAAAAAAAAAAAAAAAAATTGGAAACCCCATGGGGGATTATCCGATTCTCTGAAATACTAATCCCATATCTTAAATTCGGATTTTCGAGCGATGCTTATTATATTTCACGTTTTCACGCATTTTAACCAAGAAAGACAAACTGATCCCTAACTAAATTCGCCGTCGCTGCTACTATATATGTATATATTGAATTACCGCAAGCAAAACTCGACAGGAAATTTTAGCCGTGCACCCATTCAATGCGTAAACAATATATGCGTTAATAAAAAGTAAAAGAAAATTTCTTTTCAAAATAAATTTGGTTTTTTGGTATAAAACTTTTTTACTCTTGCCTCTTATATACAATAAGTAAACCTAATACTCAAGTGTCAGTGACCGATTTCGCTGAAACTTGGCACATGCTTATAGATAAGAAAACAAAAAAGAAAAAAAAAAAATAGAAATCAAAAAACTATTTTTAAAAAATTTAATCAAATTATTCAAAATGATTCAATTATTTTAAAAAAATTCGAAATTCAATTAATTTCAACTTTTTTTTGTATTTTCATAAAATTTTTATAAGAATGCAATCGTTTAACAGAAAAAATTGTCAAACTTAATCGAAATTATAATTTTTTTTTATGAATAATAAAATTTCCACCAAAAATCAATTAATTTACAATTAATTTAGAATTGAAGTTTCAGAGAAATTAAAAAAAAATAAATTATTTAACAAAATTTTTATACAATTCTCCACAATAATTCAATTTATTATACTTTCACTATAATAATAACTTTTTTCATGGAAGTTTAATTTTTTTGAAAAAAGTTTTTAATAAAATTCTAAGCAAAAATTCAAATATTTTTATAAATAATAAAATTTATTGGAGAATTTCAATTATTTGTACATATAATACTATTTTGAAATTAATTATTCAAAAAATTTGAATATTTTTACAAAAAAAAGTTTTTAACAAAAATTCAGTTACAAAAAAAATTTCACATTTGTTAAATTTCAAAATAATTAATTATTTAAAACAATTTTTACAAAATTCTTATAAAGAATTCAATTATTTTCGAAATTGACAAAATTTTTCACAGAAATTCAATTCTTTTTAAAAATTTTCATAAACTTTCCCACAATAATTCAATTATTTTCATAAATAAAAAAATTCTTCTTAGTTCTTCAATTATTTTCATAAATAATAAATTTTCTCCTAGGAATTCAATTATTTTTGAAGCTTTATATAAAGTTATTTGCAAAAATAAAACTTTTTTATAAATGATAAAATTCTTTTCAGGAACTCAATTATTTTTTTTTTGAAAATTTATATAAAGTTATTTGCAAAAATTGAATTTATTTTTATAAATAATAAACTTTTTTACAGGAATTCAATTATTTTTTATAAACCATAAAATTATTTTCAGGAATTCAATTATTATTAAAAACTTGGTAAAATTCTTTAAAACATAATTTTTTTAATTAATAATAAAATTGGTTTTAAGAACTTAAATATTTGTATAAGTAATAAAAATCATCTTAGGAATTCAATGAATTTAAAATACTTTAATAGAATTAATCGAAAAAATCAATTAATTTAAATACAGTTTTAATTAAATTGTTTTCAAGTAATTCAATTATTCTTTTGCATTTTAATAAAATTCTTCTCTAGAATTTCGTTATTTAAATAAATAAATAAATAATTTAGTTATATGTCGATAAATAATCAAAATTATTAAAAATTCAATAATTTTGAGATACTTTAATAAAAATATTTGCAAAATTCAATTATTTTCACTAAATAACAGGAATTTATCACAGAAATTAAATTATTGTGAAAAGTAATAATTTTTTTTTGATATTCAATAATATTTAAAAGAAAAATGATTTAATAAAATGGTTTGCCAGTTTTCACTTATTTTCATAAATAATAAATTGCTTTTTAGGAATTAAATTATAAAAAAAAACCACACAGACAGTCAATTAATTATTTTCAATAATATTAATAGAATTCTTTGAAAAATTTAATTATTTTTAAAAACTTTTCACAATTTAATGATTTTGAATTTCTACTTTTTTAAAATAAAATTTTCTTACAGATTTCAATTATTTTAAAAATTTCTTTCGTAAAAATCTTCGTAAGAATTGAATTCACATCAAGAAATTATAAAAATTTCTCTAGGTATTCAATTATTTTAAAAAGAATTTTCATAAAATTAGTTCCAAAGAAATTAATTATTTAAAAATTTTTATAAAATGTTTGATAAGAATTAAATTATTTTTCTAATTATTTAAATTCTTTTGTGAATTATAAAATTCATTATTGCCTCAAAAAATCTTGAGTAACAAGTTTCAAGCGATTTCGACAAAATTTTAAAAATATGACCGCCATATTGAATCCGCCATTTTGGTTTTTGTAAATCTTACCTCAAATTCACAATCAGCGAGCTAAAAATCCTTTGTTTATTTAAATATTTAAAAATTATATTAAACTAAAAAAAAATTGTAAGAATTTATTCAGTTAGTAAAGTGTTTTACTATATTTCAGACTTTTTTTCCATATTGAATGATTTAAAGAATTCGTTACGTAATTGAATGTTTGGACAATTCGGTTAAAAGAAAAAAAAAAGATAAATCCGAGAATCACGGTCCAATTTTAACGCATGAGATTTTAGATTTCTGTTTTTTTTTTCCATGTATATATGAGAGTGCTTTGCTTAACCGCAGAGAAAAAAAACAATGTGTTTCACCCTTGAGAGCTTTAGTGTGGGACAAAACTCGTGGACTTTTGTGGTTTGCCATAGACGCGCGGGAATTTAAACAACCACAGCACGTCTTGGTGATTCTCTTCACCATGGGAGAGAGAGAGGGCGAAAAAAGACAAAAGAGAGAAGAAAAAAGGACATTCGTATAGTGAGTGTAATTTGTAAATAAATTCGAGAGAGTGAAATATATTAGGTACAAATGGGAAGAGTGAAAAAAAATTGCTTCTGTCGAAGAGAAAATTTCCAACCCACTTTTTGAGAGAAATATTAAAAATTCTTCCAAAAAATACGAGTTTAAAATTTTTTTTATGTTTCATTCAGAATTTTTGGGTCTTTTAGTTCCTTTTTTGGAAATTTTCTCCCTGATGATAATAAATTATTGTTTTTTTTTATAATAACATTTTAATATTTTATTATTTAATTTATTTAATATTTAATATGTTAATATTTATTTTATTTAATATTTAATATTTTAATATTTAATTTATTTAATATTAAATATTTTAATATTTAATTTATTTAACATTTAATATTTCAGTAATGCCATTCAATAAAAATCGTTAATATTCTTGCGAAGAATCTCAAAATTGGTAAAAATAATTAAATTCTTTTAAAGAATTTTTAACGTACTTTTTGAAAATAATTGACTGTTTTGAAAGAATTTGAAAAAAAAAAATTTCAAAATAATTGTATTCAATCGATAACTTTTATTAAATGTTTTTTTTTAACTATAAATGCATTCTGTTTTAAAATTTTATTAAAATACAATTAAAAATATTTGAATTTCTGGAGATAATTTTTTCTATTTAAAAATATAATTCAGTTTGTCCCGAAGAATTTTTGTCAGAATTTTTGAAAACAACTGAATTTAACTAATATTTTTAAAAAATAATTGAATTCTTTCGTGAAATTTAATTAGAATTGTATTAAAAATAATTTAACTTCTGTGAAGAATTTTACTATTTATGAAAATAATTGAATTCTTGTGAAGAATTTTTTAATTTTTAAGAAAATAATTGAACTGTTTTTAAGAATTTATTAGAAGTTTGAAAAATAAATAAAATTGTTGGAAAAATTTTACTAAAAATAGAAAAATATGTTAATGTTTCCTGTAGTGAAATTTGATTAAAGAATTGACATAATAGAATTTTTATAAACAAATTGTGGCATTTTCTAATTTTTAAAGAAAATAATTTAATATTTTAAGAGAATTTTTTTAAAAATTTGGAAAACAATTGTATTTTTAAAATAAATTTTTTTTAAAAATATTAGAAATGATTGAATTTTTGAAATTAATTCACATTTAGTATTATTTTTTAACAAAATTGAATGTTTGCAAAAATTTTACTAAATAATAAAATAGTAACTATTTACATAAAATTGAATTTTTGTAAACAATTTTATTTAATAATTTCAAAATCCTGATTAAATTCTTTTGAAGAATTTCTTTTAATTTTTTTAAAATAATCTATTTTCTTTAGTAACTTGAAATAAAAATTTTTAAACTAATTAAATTTTATATAAAGAATTTCTTTCAAGTTTTTAAAATAATCGCTTCTGTTGAAAATTATAATTAAATAATTTATTGTTGAAGTTTATTAAAACTGTTTTAAATCTATAATTGAATTTTTGTGAAAGAAAATTATAATTTATAGGAATAATTTAATTCTTGCGAAGAATTTTACTATTTTAAAAAAAATTGAATTTTCGTTAAAATTTACAATAAAAATTAATTTAAAAATTAAAATCGCTTGAAATTTTAAATTATACTTGAATATTATTAACATAAATATTTTTTCAAATTTCCTTATTATTTCAATTATCATTATTAATTGTAAAATTCTTCTCGAAAATTCTTCTAAAAAATTCAATTATATTTATTAATTTGTAAAATTCTTCTCAAAAAATTCAATTATTTCCACCCATTTTTTTTTATAGAGATTTAATTATTTTTATAAATAATAAAATTCATCGCAGGATTTCAATTATTTTCAATTCAATTTGAATTGAATTTATCGAAAATTGTAATCATTTTTAAAAATTCTATCCAAATTCATCGAAATAATTTTATGATTTTAAAATTTTTTGATAACATTCTTTAGGAGAATTCAAATTTCAAGAAACATTCAATTATTCAACAAAATTAATGAATTTTCGTCTTTAAATAATTGAATTCTAATATTCAATTAAGAATTTCTGATTAATCAAAATTTTGTAAAATTGAATTGTAAACAATAGCGGTTTTGAATTAAATTTTTTAAATACAAAAAGTAAATTATTTTCTTGAATAATTGAACGTTTCTTAAAATTGAATTCTTCTGAAGAATTTTATGAATAAATTTTCAAATAATTGCATTCTTTCGACAAATTTCAATAACATTTAAAAAAAATATTTCCAATTTTCGAGAAAAATTAAATTTGAATAAAAAGTAATTGAAATTCTTCGACGAATTTTACTACTTATGAAAATAATTGAAATCCTGTGACGAATTTTACTATTTATATAAAAAAAATTAAATTCTTCGAAAAATTTTATTATTAATATGTAAATAATTGAATTCTTGCGAAGAGTTATTTTAAATTTTTTAAAAAATAAATCCAAAAATATTTAGTTTATAACATAATTTAAAATTCTGTCCTGACAGCATAAAAAAATTACAAAAACCTATATACACTAAAAATATTTTTTTTTCTTTTTTTTTGGTAAAAAGAATTCGACGAATTTTACTGTTTATGAAAATAATTAAAATCCTGCGACAAATTTTACTATTTATATAAAAAAAATTAAATTCTTCAGAAAAATGTTATTATGTATATATGGGCAATTCCACGTGAATTTTTTCTAACATTTTAGAATCGGTCAAACATATCTTCTTCTTGTTCCTTATAGAAAAATATTAAATACGTATTTTTTTATTTTTCCATAATTGCCAAAATTTTCGAGATATGAATTTTCGAAATTTTTGATTTTTAAAAGCAGACTTATTTTCAATAGCTTATAACTTTGAAAGTATTAAGTTTCGAAAAAAGTTGTCAAAGAAAGAAAGTTTTGGTTTTTCTTCAACTTTTAAAAGATTTAAAAAAAAAAATTTTTTTTAATTTTTTAGAAAAAGAAAATTATTTTTTTAATTTTTTAGAAAAAGAAAATTATTTTTTCATAAACAAATTAATTTATTTTAAATTTGGGCGAGATTAATTTTTTATTTTTTTCTTATTTATTTATACCTGCCAATAAACAGAAGATTTTTTAAAAAGATCCGAGATGGGCCGACTCATAGTTTTCGTTTTATAAATTTTTTAATTAATTTGTTTATAAAAAAAAAATTTTTTATTTCTAAAAAGTTAAAAAAAAAATTTTTTTTAATCTTTTAAAAGTTGAAGAAAAACAAAAACTTTCTTTCTTTAACAACTTTTTTCGAAACTCAATACTTTCAAAGTTATAAGCTATTGAAAATAAGTCTGCTTTTAAAAATCCAAAATTTCGAAAATTCATAACTCGAAAAAAAATATATATATACAAAAAACTTTAGTTTATATTAATATAAAAAACTGTCCTGCCAGTATCAAAAAAAACCTAATCACTAAAAATATTTTTTTCCATTTGGTAAAAAGAAAAAAAAACAATGTTGACTTTTTTCGTTTTAAAAAAAAAAAAAAAAAAAAAAATCAACGGCATATCGTTCTCCTTTTTTATTTAACGACTTTTACATATATCAATTTGTGGAGTTGAAACACGTGTACTTTTTGTACGTATGTATATATATATATATATATATATTGGTCGACAGTACATGCGTGTTAGATTTGTATTCGTGTATTGGACTCTCGTAAGGCATGTAATTCTCGGTCCAGGCTCATTAATTAATCCCTCCAGTGAAAAAAGCATCCAGACAGGATCCTCAGGTTACCTGGCAAGGATCCATAAATACTTGGTCGTGTTAATTCCGTGAGCGAGCAAGGGGTCGACCTACTACCGGTATTAACAGAGTCAAAGCGACACCAGTTGGATGACAGAGTGAATAGGGTGGAGGAGGGGGAGAGGAAGGGGGGATAATTTCGAAGTGGTTCTCCAATGCTACGTACACTACATATATATACCTATATAGCATATATCTATATCGTCTTAATGTATTTTATATGTAAAAATTAATTTCGAAAAAAAATTCAATATTTATGTTGTGATTCAAAAAAAAAAAATTAAAAATAGGTTTTTAGTCGACTCTATAGCTAATTCAGTCGATTGACAAGAAAATTTTATTGTATTTTTCCCTGATTTTTTAGACAAAATTATATATAACTTTTTTCTGACCCTAAAAAAATATTCCACGATTAAAAAAAATTTTTTTTTAAATTAATTAGATAACTACTTAAAAAAATTATCTTTTACATTTACTCACAGAGAAAAATATTATTTAAACCAAATATAACTTATTTGACTTAAATAAATAAAATTTATCTCAGAACCAATTAGATTTTTTATTTATTTAAAATAAAATATGTACTCGATATTAATAAAACATATATTTAAAATAAATAAAATTTTAAAACCCCTAACTAAATAATTCAAGAAAAAAAATCTTTTTATAAGTAATTTTTTTCCCTAATTTTTAAATTAACTAATTACCCTCAATAATTAAATTTACTAACTAAATTAATCAAGAAAAAAAATCTTTTTATAAGTAATTTTAAATAAAATTTAAAAAATTTAAATAATTAATTAATTTTAAATAAATAAATGTTAAATTAATTTTAAAGTAATTTTAAATAAAATTTTATTTATTTTAAATAAAATTTTAGTTATTTTAAATAAAATTTTATTTAAACTAAATAAAATTTATTTGAAACAAATAAAAAGTCTAGTTGGTTCTGAGGCAAATATACTATTTCTCTGCGGATGTTTTTACAAATTTCTTCAAAAATTATTTATAAACGTTTGTGAATAATTAAATAATTTTGGAAAAAGAAATTTCTCTGAAATCCAATTCATATTTTTAAAAAGGTTTAATAAATTCCTTAGAGAAATTTTAATTATATTTTCAAAATTTCTTGTCAATAATTCAATTATTTTCATAACTAATAAATTTTTTTCACATGGATTCAATTTTTTTCTATAAATAACAATTTTTTATATTATTTTTATAAATAACAACAATTTTTTCAATTATTTTTATAAGTATAACGACGATTTTTATAGAGATTCAATTATAACTGTAAATGAAAAAAAATTTGTGACAGGAATTGAATTTTTTTTAATTCTATATTTTAATCGAATTTCTCAAAAATTGCATTTATTTTACAATTTTTTTCTTCTATTTTTATTACAACATTCCACGAGAATTCAATTATTTAAATAAAAAAATAAATTAATTATTAAATAATTGAAAACATGTCGAAAATTAAATTCTCTGAAAAAATTTTTTTTCAACAAATTTTAAAATAATTTAATTCTTTTGAGAGGAATTTTAATAACATTTCTTAGAATAATTGCAAATTACGGTGAATTCAATTAAAATTGAATTGAAAATAATTGAAATCTTGCGATGAATTTTATTATTTATGAAAATAATAGAATTTTTATAAAAATTTTTATTATTTATAAAAATAATTGAAAACATTATTGTTATTCATAAAAATAATTGAAAAAATTATTATTATTTATAAAAATAATTGAAAACATTATTGTTATTCATAAAAATAATTGAAAAAATTATTATTATTTATAAAAATAATTGAAAAAATTATTAATATTTATAGAAAATAATAATTGAATCAGTATAAAAAAAATTTATTAGGTATGAAAATAATTAAATTACAGACAAAAAAATTTTGAAAATACTTTAAATCTCTTCAAGAATTTTATTAAACACTCTGAAAATAATTGAATTTAGCAATTTAGCAAATTTTTAAATAATATAAATCTTTTGACGAATTTCAATTACATCGGTTCTAAAAATATAATTGCAATTTTTGAGAAATTCATTTAAAATTGAATTATAAAAATAATTAAAATTCTGCGGTGAATTTTATTACTTACGAAAATAATTGAATCCTCTATGAAAAAATTGTATTATTCATAAAAATAATAATTGAATTATTGACAAGAAATTTTGAAAATAATTGAATTTTTAAGTAGAATTTTACAATTAATAAAAAAATTGAAATATTAATGAGAATTAAAGAAAAATTTGATAATGATAATAATATATTCAATTATAATATAAAATTTCGACTGATATTCATTTCTAAATCAATTTTTTTGGAAAAATTCAACGAGAATTCAATTTCTTAAATAAAAAAATGAAAGTATGTTTATTAAATAATTCAATGTTTCTCAACATTGAATTCTAGTGGAGAATTTTCAAAACAAATTTTTAAATAACCGAATTCTTTTGACAAATAATAATAATAGTAATTAATAATTCTAATAAATATTATTACTAATATTATTACTATTCTTAAGAGTTTGATTAAAATTTTATTAAAATTTTTTGCAATTCTGCGACGACTATTTATGAAAATCATTGAATTCCAAAGAAGAATTTTATTATTTATAAAAATAATTAAATTATTGCAAACAGAAAAAGTATATAAATTTCGTAAATAATTGAAATCCTGTAAAATTTCTATTACTTTTTGTTTAAATAATTGAACTGTATTTTCGAGTAGAATTTTATCAAAAATGTTGTTTAATAATCAAAATCCTTTGAGAAAATTTATTTAAAATTAAAAATTAAAAATTTATTTAAAATATTGGAAATCATTTAAGAAATATTTTTTTAAACTGATTGGAATTCCGCCATGAATTTCTAAAATCTTTTGAAAAGAATTAAATTTTAGTACCTTTTGCAAATAATTCGATTATTGTGATAAATATGATAAATTGCAAAAATCAAATATTTTAATGAACAATAGTTCATAAAAATATTTGATTTTTGCAATGAATTTTATTATATAAATTCTTTAAAAAAATGCAATTTTATCGAAGAATTTCGCTATTCATTTATATTTATAACCAAAAATGCAGACAATTTCTTAACAATTTTCGAAAATAATTAAAATTCTTTGAATATTGTTAGTAGTTTTAAAAATAATTGAACTCCTGTAATTGTTGTTTTTGAAAATAATTTAGTTTTATTACAATGATTTTTATTGACACTCCTGAATTTATGATTGAATTTCAGGTAAGAATTTTACTAAATTTATCATGATTATAGAAATATTGACATGAATTATTTTTTAACTCTTAAAAACAATTGAATTTCGGGAAAGAATTTTTTCCCTTTTCCAGATATATATTTAAATTCTTTCAAAAAAAAAAATTGGGTAAAAGTTTTAAAAATTGTAAATTATATAACTATATATAAGTGAAACAGAATTGAAATTAAAATTTTCCCCGTAAAATATTTTTATTAAATGATTTATCTATTAAAAAAAATAATCTATATTTTAAAAAACTTAATTATACTAAAGCACTGTTATAATATTATTATTTTTAATATTTTATACTATTTTCATACTATAGATCAGGAATAATATTATAAGTGTTTCACTTTTTTTTACGATTTGCTACTATTTTGATCCTTTTTTTTAATTTTTACACTGAAAACTATATACTTTTTGCCACGATTGAGAATTTATACTATTGTTTTTGGTGGAAAAAAAATTAATCAGATGTTTATTGATTTTTTTTTGGTGTAAATAAAATTAATCAGATGTTTATTGATTTTTTTTGGTGAAAAAAAAAATTAATCAGATGTTTATTGATTTTTTTTGGTGGAAAAAAAATTAATCAGAACATGTTCATTGAATTGTTCAGGGAAAATTTTAATTTCAGTTCTGTTTCACTTATATATAGTTATACAATTTACAATTTTAAAAACTTTAACCCAATTTTTTTTTTTTGAAAGAATTTAAATATATCTGGAAAAGTGAAAAAATTCTTTCTTGAAATTCAATTGTTTTTAAAAAATTAAAAATCAATTCTCGTTCTATATTTCGATAATCATTATAATTTTAGCAAAATTCTCACCTTTAAATTCAATTATAGACTGAAAATAGACTCTTTTGTTAATGAAGGAAAGTGAAAAAAGGGGTAGAATTTAGTTTGTATTGGTATTTAATTGTCCGCGATGTCAGAGGTGGGAAAAGGTTGTCGACAGGGGAATAAAGACTCGCGCAGGCGCGTAACGTCCGCTCGTCTGCGCGCATCGTCTCGCGCATACGTTACGAGCCTGCGCGCATCGTTTCGCGCATACGTTACGAGCCTGCGCGCATCGTCTCGCGCATACGTTACGAGCCTGCGCGCATCGTCTCGCGCAGACGTTACGAGCCTGCGCGAGCCTTTTCTTCAACTGTCAAGCGCTTCTACCGAGACATCAACAAACTTTTGCTCCACATAATTGGTATTTGAATGGTACATTCATCGACTCATGATAGACTTTTCTTTCTCTCTCACTCTCCTTTGCTCCCTTCTCTACAAATAGAATAATAGTTCTCGGTTTTCGCTTGTTCAGCGAGACAAAATAGTTTCGTCATCGAGTTATGGGACGACACACGAGCGTTCAGAATATTCTCGTTTTCACGCTTAAAGTGGGTATAGATGAACTGCTCGCGATGAGTAGTGGTGTGTATACATGTATATTGGAATATTATACTCGACTCGACAGGGAGCCTAATCTAGAGCTGCAGAATGGGAGTGGGGGGGGATATAGGATGATTTTCACTGATGCTAGCGCTGATGGTGGTGGTAGTAGTGAGATGGATTTATTTAAGGGCGTGTATTCAGTGAGAGATACAATGCTAAAACGGCAGCAATGAAATGGGGAGGGTGACATGCGGCACGGCACACAAACACACATATATATCGTGAGAGAGAGAGAGACTAGCAGTCATGTTGGAAGGGTCGTATTGGGGTTTAAGGTTTATGGTTGACATCTGCGGGCAGTTTTGACCCCCTGGCGTGACGAAATGTCGAACGGCAGGGTTGGGTTATACACTGAGGGTAACTAACTGGACGAGTGTACGAGGCTGAAGCTGCTGCTGCTGCAACAAGCACCAGGAAGAACCCTGCCTGCGGATCAAATCGACCGTTAAAAACTTCTAGGGGCAAGTAATTCTATTAGCGACTGCCACACCGTGAAGCATTTCTACGTATGTGTTTGTGTTTCTGTGTAGATATACTTTTTGCCACTATAGACACTGTATAGTATACAAAAAAAAAAATACGACAGACGCCATCAAAGGCACACTTTTCCGACTAAAAACTCTTTTACCTTTCAATCCATAAATAGAGGAATTTTTCCAAAAAAAAAATGTTGTTTTTACACCCCGAAAAATGAAACCACAGGGGCAGAGGTTTGATTTATAAAATGCTTGTAAAAAAAGGGAAGAAAAATACGCCGGGATTTTCAATTTACGGCTTTACTGATTTTGGGTCCCTAATAGGATCTTGATGACTCCAGTATGGTACTGGCGTAATAAAGTAGTGACCAAAAGAAAAAGCTTATAGCGAATTAATCAAATTTTGTTTAAACTAAAACTATTTATTTACTAAAATAATCTTGTAACTATAAAAATTTTCCCTAAATATTTAATAAATTCAGCTAAAATTTTAGACTAAAAGAAATATTTAAAATTATTTACTATAAAGAATTTTGTAGCTAAACATTCTTCTTAAATATTTAATAAATTCAGCTAAAATTTTGTACGTAAAAAAACGGTTTAAAAATATTCACTAAAAAAATTTTTGAAGCTAAAAATTCTCCTTAAATATTTAATAAATTCATCTAAAATTTTGTACTAAAAGAAATATTTAAAACTGTTCATTAAAAAAAAATTTTGTAACTATATAAAAATTTGTAATGAAAATAGTAAAGTAAATAAAAGTAAAGTTCTCAATGTTATAATATTTTCTCGACCACTTTTCTCCTTAAATATTTAATAAATTCAGCTAAGATTTTGTTCTATAGAAACTATTTTAAACTATTTACTAAAAAAAATTTTGTAGCTAAAAAACTATTAAAAACTATTTACTAAAAAGAATGCGTTATAGCTGAAAATTCTCCTTAAATATTTAATAAATTCAGCTTAGGTTTTGTATTAAAAAACTATTAAAAACTATTCACTAAAAAAAAAAATTTCTATTTAAAAATTCTTCTTAAATATTTAACAAAATTCAGCTAAAATTTTGTAGCAAAAAACTGTTTAAAACTATTTACTAAAAAACATTTTGTAGCTAAAAATTCTGCTTAAATATTTAATCAATTCGGCTAAAATTTTATACTAAAGAAACTATTTAAAACTATTTACTAAAACAAAATCTTGTAGCTATAAAAATTTTCCATAAATATTTAATAAATTCAGCTAAAATTTTGTATTAAAAAAACAGTTTAAAAATATCCACTAAAAAAAATTTTTTTGAAGCTAAAAATTCTCCATAGATATTTAATAAATTAAGCTGAAATTTTGTACTAAAAGAAATATTTAAAACTGTTCATTAAAAAAAATTTTGTAACTATATAAAAATTTGTAATGAAAATATAGTGATTGTAAAGTTCTCAATGTTATAATATTTTCTCGACCACTTTTCTCCTTAAATTTTTATTAAATTCAGCTAAAATTTTGTAATAAAAAGAGTATTAAAAACTATTTACTAGCAAATAATTTGTAGCTAAAAATTCTCCTTAAATATTTCATAAATTCTGCTAAAATTTTGTACTAAAGAAACTATTTAAAACTATTTACTGAAAAAAAATTTGTATCTAAAAATTCTCCTGAAACATTTAATATTAAAAATATTGAAAGTGAATAGTGGTCTTAAAAAATAACATTGTATTTTTTTACGAAAAAGGATTAAAAACAAATCTTCAACTACACAACATTTTCAAAAGTTTTAACACAATTATATCTTGATAAGTAACAAAAATTTTTTACACAACTTCAATTACTTTCGTCCCAGAACTTCAAATATTTTTGAAAACAATTTTTAAATAATAAAATTCACTCCCTTCAATTTAAATTTATAAATAAATTTCACGAAAAATGCAATTATTCTTTAAGAAATCTATTACAACTATGATGAACGAAAGAATATTCAATTTTAAAAAAATATTCAATTGTTATTATCAGTTAAACAGTAAAATTCGTTGCCATAATTAAAATATTTTCATATACAGTCAATTTAAAAAGTTTTAACACAATTATCTTAATAAATAACATTTTTTATTGAATTTCAATTACTTTTGTCGTAGAATTTCAAATTTTTTCAAATAATTATATTTTATGAGGTTTTTCATTGAAATTATTCGAAATTTTAATTCCTCGGAAAAAATAAATACGAATAAGTTTTAAAATTTTTTTTGAACAAAAATAAAAGTATTAATGTTTTGAAAAATTTAATTTAGAAATTTCGAAACATTGTATCTTAAAAAAATTAATTTTTTTTAAATACTTCTATTTCCGAAAATAATTTTAAAAATTGAAACAGTTAAAAATTTTGCCAATTTTTATTGAAATAAATTTTGTATTTTAATTCAAGTTGTTGCTGAGAATATTTTGGCATTTACTATATACACGAGTTGTTCAAATAATTAAATTTAATACAAAAAACCGTAAGAAAAATCATATTTTTTTGAGAAACTAAAAATTTTCATTGAATTTGGAAAAGCAAATTTTGATAAACAACAAAATTCTTCCCATAAAATAAATTTTGGAGAAATTTGAATGTACAATTCTTCTCTAAAATACAATTATTTTGATAAATATATTTTTAAATTCATCGGAAGAATTCCTTTTTTTTTAAAAAAGTAATTAAGTACTTTGCAAAAAATAAATTATTACTTTTTAAACTTTTTGTTTTCAATTCTCGTCAAGAATTAAATTAAACTATTTAAAAATAAAAAACTATTAAGAATTAAATTAAACAAAAATCGAAATTCTTGTAAAAAATTAAATTACTGTCGCAAATTTTTATAAAATTTTTGTCAATAAAATTTCAATTATACTTAAACAAAATTTATAGTTAAAATTCTTTACATGAATTCAATTATTTATATAAATTATTATTTAAATTAAATTCTTCTCAGGATTTCAATTATTTAAAAAAATTTTAATAAAATTCTTCAAAAAAAAAAAAAATGTACAAAGGTTTCCTTTTCGTTACGATCGTAGTTTTAAGTCATTTAAGTATTTTTTTGCATTTTTTAAGTAACTTTTTAAGCAACTTTAAGTCATTTAAGCAATTTTAAGTCATTTAAGTAATTTTTAAGCAATTTTTAGTAATTTTATAGTATTTTTTATGCAATTTTAGGTGAAGTAATTTTTTAATTAATTTTAAGTACTTTTAAGTAATTTTAAGTAATTTTAAGTAATTTTAAGTAATTTTAAATAATTTTAAGTAATTTTAAGTAATTTTAAGTAATTTTTTGTCAGTAATTTTTAAGTGGGAAATTGATGTAAACTTGGGGACCTTTTTTTCTCTATTTAGTAAAAGAGGAAATTATTTTTCTACACTGTTAAAAATTTTGGGAATTTTTCCAAACTTTTGCATGGGAATTTTCCTAAAACGTGTTGAGAAAAATATTTTTCCCAAAAAAATGGTAATTTTCCTGAGCGTTTGGAAATTTTTATATACGAATTGAAATTTTTCTAAATTCTGTTGGGAATGACATTTTTCTTAATAGAAATGGTACTTTTTCTTATTTTTAAGAATTTTTTCGAAAAGATGCAGAAATATTTTTTTCAAAGATATTGGAATTTTTTTGATAATTGGGAAAATTTCATCCTTCAATTTCAATGTTTAACAAAGTATTTAATCAGATTCTAATTAAAAGTAAGAAATTATTGGATTTTCGGAAAATATTTTTAAAAAACTGGAAATTATTTTATCAGATTCAAATATCCAATTACTTGGCAATTACTAAATAGAGATTTTTTTATATTATAAAATTATTTCAAATGTAAAATACAATGATAATTTTTTAACTGTAAATATTTGTTTATAATAATAATAATTAAGTATGGGTAAAAAATCAAAGATACTAGTAAATATTAAATTTTACACTTTGAAAAATTAATTTAATAAAAAATCTTTGTAAAGAATATATGTTTTTAAAAAATTTATAAAACAGTCCGTAAAACCGTTTTAAAGCAAAAAGAAGATGTTTAGAATATTGTTTCGGTTTGAAAGGTTAGTCACATCTGGTTTGTCTTGGGATGACCAGCTAAGGGTTTCTCGTTACTATAGAAAGTCTATTTTATGAGTTTTCCTATACCCGTTTTTTTCTTATAGATTTACCTAACTTTAAAATTTGTGAAATTTCTTGTAAAGAAATATTCTCAAAAAGTGTTTGGAAATTTTTTTATTTTTCAAAGAAATTTCACAAGGATAGCATTTTCAGCGTCAGTTGCTCTCAAGCATTTACCGAGATCAGTTTGAAAACGCCAGTGAAAAACTTATATATCTCTTCAAAATGAATGTGAAAAATTTTAATAGTGAAAAATAGTGTTATTTAAAAAGCGTACATAAGGTAAATATTGATTATATTTTTATTAATTTATTAAAACATTTAATTTAAAAGTGATTGTCTTTTTGTTTTTGAGTATTCAATGTAGTTTCTAATTATACAGATATATCAACAATTTCAATTTAATTTACATAATTTAATTCTAAATCAGACAATTTTTAAATAATTAACTCTCGCTACTAATATTTATAAATAAAAAGGATAATTTCTTTTAATCAAAATTAGTCACTTTTAACTAATAAAATAAGACTTTACTAATTCTTTTTTAATAACCAATAACTGGTAATAGAAAATTAATAATAAATTTGTTGTTTTTATATTTTTCAGTATGCCGTTTGTTGTAAGTAAGCCGTTTTAAGGACACCAAAAATAGGACAACAACGTCAACGAGTTTTTTTTACAAAATATTTATTTTTTCTTATAAATGAATAAATAAATTATTTTTAATTTCAGATATGACAAAAGTTGTTTTATTTAAAAAAATCCAAAAATTTTTCCTATTCTAAATAAGAGAATTTTTGTACCTGTTTAATGGGATTTTTCTAAATTTTTGAAACCTTTTTATAACATTAAAAGGGGATTTTTCCAAACGTTAGAGGGAATATTTACAAATTTTTCTATATTATTTTAAGAGAATTTCTAAATTTTTGGGATTTTTTCTATACTATTACATGAGAATTTTTCCAAATTCTCCGAAATTTTACCAAACTTTTGGAATTTTTTCTATACTATTACATGGGAATTTTTCCAAATGCTCAGAAATTTTCACAAACTTTTGGGATTTTTTCTATACTATTTCATGGGAATTTTTTAAAATTTTTAAAGGAATTTTTCTAAATTTTTCAGAAAAATTCCCTTATTTATATTAGGAAATTTTTCTAAAAAGATTAGTGGAATTTGCTTCCTAAATTTTTTTGGAAAAATTTCCAAAATTTTTCTTACAGTGTACTTTTCATTCTTGGCGAGATTTTTCTGAATGTATAGTAAAATATCATTGGCACTCCTTTTCTCTCTGTCTGTCTCCTTAGTTTTCTCTCTTTATAAATTTGATACGATAGTAGACACTTTTGCGACGTCGACGTTCTTTTCTCGGGAAACAGTAATAATCTCTCGACAAAAGAGCAATAGGAGCTTAACTGTTGGAAGAAAACCAGTGGCGTAAAGCGAGATCCAGCAGCTCCGAAGAGGATTACCGTCGAAACTCCTTCGTTCTTTTCGAACATTCTGAAAAGATACTCCTCTCAAGAAGTCGACAATATATCTTCTTTTTCTCACTCTTCTTTTTTTCTTCTTTTTCCTTCTTTTTTCCTCTTTTCCGTTCTTTCTTCTCTTTTTCAACTCTTTTTCTCATTTTTTCTTCATTTTCCACTTTTTCCTTCTTTTTTCCTCTTTTCCCTCCTTTCTCCTTATTTTTCCTTCTTTCTTCTCTTTTTCAACTCTTTTTCTCATTTTTTTCTTCATTTTACACTTTTTCCTTGTTTTTTCCACTTTTTTCTCTTTTTTTTCTATTTTCCTCTTTTTTCCTCTTTTTCTGTCTTTTTTCCTCTTATTCTCTCTTTTTTCTACTTTTTCTCATCCTTTCCCTCTTTTTCCTTGTTTTTTCCACTTTTTTCTTCCTTTTTTTCTATTTTATTCTTTTTGTCCCTTTTTTTGTCTCTTTTTCTGTCTTGTTGTCTCTTCTTTCCTCTTTTTTTTCTTATTCTCTCTTTTTTCTACTTTTTCTCTTCTTTTTCCTTGTTTTTTCCACTTTTTTTCCTCTTTTTGTCCCTTTTTTGTCTCTTTTTCTGTCTTTTTGTCTCTTTTTTCCTCTTATTCTCTCTTTTTTCTACTTTTTTTCTTCTTTTTCCTTGTTTTTTCCACTTTTTACTTCTTTTTTCCTCTTTTTGTCCCTTTTTTCCTCTTATTCTCCCTTTCTTTCTCTCTTTTCCTCCCAACCTCAAAAACAGAACTAAAAAAAAAACTAAAATTTTCTTTCTAAATCTCTTTTTCTATAATTCTCATTAGCAAATTATTATTGTTAGTTTCGAGCAAAATTGACAAATTACCAATTGACAGAATATTGTGTGTAGTAAATCAGAGTTGAAAAACCTAAAAGCTTATAGTAGATTAAAATGGGTTTTGAAATTTTACGCGCACCCCTCGTGCGATAAATCAATAAACGAGATTTTTTTTCGTCACTGCTGCGTGAATACTGCGAAATTATATATTTCAGCGGGGATGTATGTTTATATAATATATGTATATGTACAAAAAAAAGAGGGGAAACAATAATCATGAGTGAAAATAATAATTTACATCTAACGCTCTCGCACAGCTTGGATCGAAAGTTCGCCCTTTTATTCAATTGATATGAAAAGAAAAAAACATTGCACGCGCCTTATGACAATTTTTTTTTCTTATTCTATATTTTATTCTCATTTTTTTACTCTTGTTTGACTAAAAACTGTAAAATTTAGTTACAGTATTGGTATTTTATTTTTCACAACGTCAAGAGGGGAAAAAAGTCGTAGACAAGGGAGAAAGAGAAATGCGCACGCGCGTGACGTCTGCTCGTCTGCGCGCAACGTGTCTCGCGCAGACGTCACGCGCCTGCGCAATCCTTTTTTCCTCTCTGACGTCACCTCAAAAATTAGTGTTTATTTTTTTTTTAATTTAGAATTCCACTTACGATTGTCATTTTCATCTTACGGTTAAAAATACGTAAGCATTTTATAATATTTGCAATTATTTTAAGCGGAAACTGTTTATGAACCAAAAGGGCGTTAAGATTAAAGTATATAGTGCGATGAGGAATTCAAGATGCGGTTCAGCAATATTACCGCGGGAATAAAAAAACAAAATAAAAAAAAGAGCGATAAAAATCTCGTTGGCAATGATCGTTTCTTGCTCGTTTAATTAGACGATATACTGATTACGAGAGATCGTATATGTATATATATATACAATCTCACTATATAAACTTGCATCGATTCGATATTCTGCACATGAAAGACTGTTGGTATATGATATTTCTTTTCTTTTTTTTTTTAAACACACAGTACTACTGTGGATATATAATCTGTCCACTACATGTATGTATGTATATACTTGCAACGATATATGATAACCAAGAGACGGATCGGCGAATTGCAACGATTGAAATTCAATTCCCATTGAAGGCATGCACGCTACGCTAATTAGATGCACGGTACTTAGGTTGCGTGTGATTGTGAGTCAATTACTATTTCCAGGTCAGCCAATCATTGAATTATTACAATATTGATAGGAATAATTGTCACTTAAAGGAAATTTTTTTTTTTTTGCTATTCGAGAAATTTATGTTTCGATTTTTTTTTATTCGAGAAATTTATCTTTCGATTTCTTTTTATTGGAGAAATTTGTCTTTTTCTATTGGAGAAATTTATCTTTCAAATTTTTCTTTATTGAAAAAATTTATCTTTCGAATTTGTTTTTTACTGGTGAAAATTGTCTTTTGAATTTTTTTTTCTATTTGAGATATTTATCTTTCGAATTTTTTTCCCTTGGACAAATTTATCCTTTGAATTTTTTATTTATTTTTTATTTATTCATTTTTTTTATTTTCTATTTGAGAAATTTATCTTTCGAATTTATTTTCTATTGTTCTCTTTTTAAATTCTATTGATAAAAATTCTTTTCGTTTGTCTAATCACTATTTGACGAAAGGCATAGCAAAAGAAAGCTTTGTATTTTTTTTTCGAATACTTATTTCTGATAATAAAATTTATTTTTCTTTTTTGTATTTCTATTTATCATAAATGGAAAAAATAGGAATTTTTCTCAGAATTCAAATAGTGACAAAAGCTTTGGCGAATATTTTTGTTTCGGTTCAATTGAGCAAAAAAAACGTTTGGGTTCGCTTTTTCCGACTCAATTCCAAACATTAGAGGAACTGTGTGAATGGAAACGTACGCGCTTCGTGCGTTCTCGGCTCACGAAGACGGCCGAGCGTGAGAAATTTCCAGGAATCGTTAAGGTGCCTCCACACACGACTTCTCGTTTCTCCTCAACGTAGCTTGCTTTTAAAGTGAATTCTCGTGACATTTGGACTTTGCAAATTCGAAGTACCTTCGAGAAGTGAATACTGCGACAAAAATAAAAGTATAAAACAGCAAATTTGTATATTATGTGGCAATAAATAGTTGTAAATTCCTTGTATAGTATAAAAACCCATATTAAAATAGTTGAGTGAATACCAAACATGAATTTTTGTAAATATTTGTAAATATTTGTAAATATTTGTAAATATTTGTAAATTTTTATCAATAAATAGTTATAAATTCCTAGTATAAAAATATTAATAGTAGTAGCAGTATTATAAAAAGCTACATATCAAAATAGTTGAGTGAATACCAAACGTAATTTTTTGTAAACCTTGAAAGAGAATGTTTGGAGAAGGAACTAAGAGCTCGTTATTCGCTTAATGGTAATTATTATGAATTCAGTGTTCAAGAGAGTCTCATGTTACGGTATAATAAACGCTGGAAGAGTGAATGAAGACATGATGAATATAATTGTAAGTGTCGTTCATCATTCTGGAACATGGAACATTGATCTTACTCGATATGACTCCATATATCCCTATCAGAATTTATATATCTATATATATAGGTAACGTGTGCTCCTTGCCAAGAATTGCCGTGCATTACACCGATTAACCAGGCTGTGTATATACTATATATATATATGTATTCATCGCTTGAATCGATAAACGAGCATGATCACCGTCGATGCCCTCGGCGTATTAGATTTTCATGTTGTAACGAGAGTAACAGCCGATACAACACTCTCGACACTAGGTCTGAGTAATTATTCGCTGCGTATAATCGCCATAGCCGCATATTCAATATATACACTTCATCCACATACAAATATACATAGCGAACATGATTTTTGATTTTTTGTTCGATAGGATACAACGTTTGGAAGGATAACTATTTTTACAACAATGTAGACAATGTAGACATTGTAGACAATGTAGACAACCTATTAAGACAATGTTACTGCTTCTATAGGGTCAAATTTTTAAGAAGATTCCCAAAAGTGACTGAAGAGACAAACATTAAGTCATCATTAGGTTAGGAACATCTTAAAATAATGTCTTAAGTATACTTAGGTTGGAATATTTAAGTTTATAAATACTTAAGACATTATATTAAGATGTTTCTTACCTAAAGATGACAAGATATTTCTATAACCTAAAGATGACAAGATGCTTCTAACCTAAGGATGACAAGATGTTTTTTGTAACCTAAGGATGACAAGATGTTTCTAACCTAAGGATGACAAGATGTTTCTAACCTAAGGATGACTTAATATGTTTTTTGACCTAAGTTTGTGCCTAAGGTACAAAGTCACTCGAAACATCTTTGTACGGAACTGTTTCTGGACTAAACATTTAAGAAGCACCTTAAAAATCAGACTACTAAGATACTATTGTTATTAAGTTTCTTAATTATAATTAAGGCTTCTGGCTGTAGGCTTCTGGCCTACAGTCATTTTTGAAATACTATATGTTAGTTAAAACAACTTATAGCTGTTAAGATCAATGCGAATTTAGTATAAGATCCAAAATCATAATGTAAGATGATTGTATAGTCTAAATTTTTTAGCAGTATCCTAAGAATTGCAATCAAAGTTACTATTAAAACACTTTTTTTAATACAAGATGTTTCTGACCTAACTTTCTTAAGAAATACTTTAGAAATGACACTATCATCATAATATACGATGATTCTAGCCTAATTTTTTTAGAAGTATCCTAAGAGTGGCTACTAAGTTATACTATGAAAACATTTCTTATAATACAAGATGTTTTTGACCTAACATTTTAAGAAATACTAAAGAAATAAAACTACAAACTAATAAAACTATAACTAAAGAAATACTTTAAAAAAGACTACAAACTTACTACTAGAAAATATCTTGTACAATACAAGATGTTTTCGACCTAAAATTTTAACCAGTTCTTTAAAAATGGATATACAAAGTTTCTTAAAACAGCTTTTATTTTAATGAAGTTGCTGGACCTAAAATACAAAGTTTTATTTAAAGGAACCTATATTAAGATATTTCTGATCCAAACAGCTTAAATCTTTCTATCCTTAAAAGCCTAACATAAGATCATCATAATCATCATAATATAAGATGATTTTAGCCTAAATTTTTGAGAAGTCTCCTAAAAATAGCTACAAAGTTACTATTAAAACATTTCTTTTAATACAAAATGTTTCTGACACAACTTTTTGAGAAATATTTTAGAAATGACAATATCATCATAATATAAGATGATTCTAGCCTAAATTTTTGAGAAGTATCCTAAAAGTAGGACTCGGATTGTGCGACTTTTTCGACTTTTTTCGACTTTTCTAAGGAAATGTGACTTTTTTTTGACTTTTTTGTGAAAAGATGCGACTAATCGACTTTTTCAAGATTTTTTTTAGTAAAATGCGACTGAAATTTTTAAAATTTTCAAAAAATTAAAGTTAAAGGAAAAAGTTTTAGTCAAAAAAATGTTCTGTTAAGTTTATTTACAGATTTCTTTCAAATTTTTCAAAAAAACATCCATAACTCCTTTTTTAAATAAATATTTAATTATTATTTTTCCATAAGAATTAAAATTCTTCAAAAAATTCAAATTCAAACCTTTTTGAAATTAAACTATATTTATAAAAAATTGTTATGAAACATGAAGAAACCGATCACTTCGAGTCTTCGACTCGGAGCAATCGATGTTTTCATGTTTTATAATAATTAAAGATGACCGAGTGATAAAATGATTCTTTTATATTATAAAATTTTATTTAAAAAAAAAAATTAGAAAATAATTGAATTTCTAGGATGAATTTTTTTATTTGTAAAGATAATTAAAATTTTAACAATAATTTCATTAAAATTCTTTGTAAATAATTGAATTTCAGAGAAGAATTTTATTATTTATAAGGATAATTGAAATTTTGAACAGATTTTTTTTAAAAATGTTTAAAAGTAATTGAATTTTGAAGAAAAATTTTGCAATTTTTAAAAATAGTTGAAATTGTGGGGAGAATTTAAAAAAATTTGAAAACAATTGAATTTTTGCGATGAATTTCCTTATTTTTAAAAATAATTAAATTTTACAAAGAATGTTATTAGAACTTGTGAAAATAATTGAATTTCCATGATGAATTTTATTATTTATGAAGATAATGGTAATTTTGACAAGAAATTTAAAAAATTTTTTGCAAATAATTGTACTTCTGCGAAGAATTTTATTACCTTTGAAAATAAATAAATTTTTAGGATGAATTTTATTATTTATAAAGATAATTACAAATGTACAGAAATAAATAAATAAATAATTGAAATTCTGATAAGAATTTTATTAAAATTCTTTTAAAATAATTTAATTACAGAGAAAAATTTTATTATTTATAAAGATAATTGAATTTTTGGACAGATTTTTAAAAAAATTGTTTTCAAGCAATTGAATTTTGAAGAAGAATTTTGATATTTATATAGAGATAATTGAAATTTTGAGAATTTAAAATAAAAATTTTGAAAATAATTAAATTTCTGCGAAGAATTTTATCTTACTTTTAAAGATTATTGAATTTTGCAAAGAATTTTATCAGAACTTTTGAAAATAATTAAATTTCCATGATGAATTTTATTATTTATGAAGATAATGATAATTTTGACGAGAAATTAAAAAAAATTTTATTAAAATAATTGAATCACAGAGAAGAATTTTATTACTTTTGAATATAAATGAATTTTGAGGATTAATTTTATTATTTATAAAAATAGTTACAAATGTACAGAAATAAAGAAATAAATAGTTGAAATTCTGACAAGAATTTTATTAAAATTCTTTAAAAATAATTTAATTACAGAGAAAAAGTTTATTATTTTTAAAGATAATTGAATTTTTGAACAGATTTCATTTTTAAAATTGTTTAAAAGTAATTGAATTTTTAAGAAGAATTTTGATATTTATATAGAGATAATTGAAATTTTGAGAATTTAAAATAAAAATTTTGAAAATAATTAAATTTCTGCGAAAATTTTATCTTACTTTTAAAGATTATTAAATTTTGCAAAGAATTTTATCAGAACTTTTGAAAACAATTAAATTTCCATGATGAATTTTATTATTTATGAAGATAATGATAATTTGAAACAATTAAATTTCTACGATGAATTTTATTAATTATGAAGATATTACAAATTTTAAAGAGAAATTTAAAAAAAATTTTGAAGATAATTGAATTTCTGACAAAAATTTTATTACTTTTGAAAATAAATGAATTTCTAGGATGAATTTTATTATTTATAAAAATATTTACAAATTTACAGAAATAAAGAAATAAATAATTGAAATTCTGACAAGAATTTTATTCCAATTCTTTGAAAACAATTGAATTACAGAGAAAAAGTTTATTATTTATAAAGATAATTGATTTTTTTAACAGATTTCATTTTTAAAATTGTTTAAAAGTAATTGAATTTTGAAGAAGATTTTTGATACTTATAAAGATAATTGAAATTTTTAGAATTTAAAATAAAAATTTTAAAAATAATTAAATTTTTGCGAAGAATTCTACCTTACTTTTGAAGATTATTGAATTTTGCAAAGAATTTAACAAAACTTTTGAAAATAATTAAATGTTCATGATGAATTTTATTATTTATGAAGTCAATGATATTTTTTGACGAGAAATTAAAAAAATTTTTGAAAATAATTGAAATTCTGCTGAGAATTTTATTACATTTGAAAATAATTGAATTTCCATGATGAATTTTAATATTTATAAAATTTTGAGGTAGTTGTTTAGAGGCCAACCAACAATGTTTTCTTGAAAATTATCAATAAACAAATGATTTAAGTTCTTTAAAAATAGCTGTACAAAGTTTGTTAAATGTTCGTTTAGCTTTTTTTTTAAAGAAGTTTCTGGACCGAAAATATAAAGAAGGAAAAAAATAAATAAAAGAAGAAAAGAAATATAAGAAAAAAGAAAAAAGAAATAAAAGAAAAAAGAAAAAAGAAATATAAGAAAAAAGAAAAAAGAAAGAAAAGAAGAAAAAAATAAAAGAAAAAAAGAAATAAATGAGAAAAAAATAAAAGAATTAAAAAAAATGGAAATGGAAACAAAATTTCAACCATATTCATTAACACGTGTTTAAAACACATCACTACAAGTGATTCTAGAGTTCCATTCTCTAGCTTCTATGTATCTACAGAGACAAAAATATGTACACAGACATTAAAGTTTTTATCAAATTCTCATAGTGTATGTCCCCGACCCCTCAGCCATTAGAGACTCCGCACTGACAAGCAAAGCGAATCCATCTATTTCAATGACAATGAAAAGAGAGGTTCTTTTGTCGATTAAGCGATCACCGGAACCAAATCTTCTAACCAGTTTGCTGGTCTTACGCCCATGTGCGGGTTTCTTTTCTTCTCCATATTCCAGTCTCTGTCTTTCTTTCTCACTCTCTCTCTCTTTCGCTCACTTCACTCACTCACTCCACTGACAACGGCATAGAATTCAAACATGTAAACATTCTGAGCGACACGAAGTGATTACCTTCTGTAGGTGTGTATGTACACATAGTGTGTGGCATGTCCTTAGTCAAAGAGAGCATTAGTGTAAGTCTCTCTTTACATTATGCACACATATATAAATATCGTTTCCAAACTACTGGTGATTATTATTCATGAAATAATTGGAGAAAAAAATGCTTATTGTAAATTTTAGTGTAGGTACAAAGTTTTTAACTTGTACGACTGTTTTGGAACTTACAACTATAATTTTTGGGTGTGAAAAAAATTAGGAAAAAAATCAGTTTTTTAATCAGTTTAATCCTTGGTTTCACTTCAGTTTCATTTTAGTTTCACTTCACTTTCACTCCAGTTTCAGTTTTAGTCAAAACTTTTTTCACTCCACTTTCCCTTCAGTTTCACTTCTATTTCATTTTCCACTCCACTTTCACTTTCGTAAAATTTTATTTTCACTTCAGTTTTACTTTAGTTTCAGTTTTACACGAATTTTATTTTCACTTCAGTTTCACTTCAGTTTCAATTTCGTAAAATTTTATTTTCACTTCAGTTTCAGTTTCGTAAAATTTTATTTTCACTTCAGTTTCACTTTCGTAAAATTTTATTTTTACTTCAGTTTCACACCAGTTTAAGTTTTTCAAAAATTTTGATTCACTTCAGTTTCACTTCTACTCAAATTTTGTTTCCCCTCCAGTTTCTCTTTCGTAAAATTATATTTTCACTTCAGTTTTACACAAATTTAATTTTCACTTCAGTTTTACACAAATTTAATTTTCACTTCAATTTCACTTCAATTTCACTTCAGTTTCACTTCAGTTTCACTTCTACTCAAATTTTGTTTCCACTCCACTTTCTCTTTCGTAAAATTATATTTTCACTTCAATTTCACTTTTATACAAATTTAATTGTCACTTCAGTTATACACAAATTTAATTTTCACTTCAGTTTCACTTCAATTTTACTTCAATTTCACTTCAGTTTCACTTTAGTTTCACTTCTACTCAAATTTTGTTTCCACTCAACTTTCTCTTTCGTAAAATTATATTTTCACTTCAGTTTCAGTTTTACACAAATTTTATTTTCACTTCAGTTTCATTTCTAATTTAATTTTGTTTCCACTCCACTTTCACTTTCTTAAAATTTTATTTTCACTTCAGTTTTACTTTAGTTTCAGTTTTACACGAATTTTATTTTCACTTCAGTTTCACTTCAATTTCTCTTCAGTTTCACTTCTACTCAAATTTTGTTTCCACTCTACTTTCTCTTTCGTAAAATTTTATTTTCACTTCAATTTCACTTCAGTTTCAGTTTTACACGAATTTTATTTTCACTTCAGTTTCAGTTTTACACAAATTTTATTTTCACTTTAGTTTTAGTTTTACATAAATTTTATTTTCACTTCAGTTGCAGTTTTACCCAAATTTTATTTTCACTTCAGTTTCAGTTTTACACAAATTTTATTTTCACTTCAGTTTCCCTTCAGTTGCAGTTATACACAAATTTTATTTTCACTTCAATTTCTCTTCAGTTTCAGTTTTACACAAATTTTATCTTTACTCTACTTTCAAATATATTCAAATTTTATTTTCACTCCACTTTCACTTCAGTTTCAGTTTTACACTAATTTTATTTTCACTTCATCTTCAGTTTTACACAAATTTTATCTTTACTCTACTTTCAAATATATTCAAATTTTATTTTCACTCCACTTTCACTTCAGTTTCAGTTTTACACAAATTTTATTTTCACTCCACTTTCACTTCAGTTTCAGTTTTACACAAATTTTATTTTCACTTCATCTTCAGTTTTACACAAATTTTATCTTTACTCTACTTTCAAATATATTCAAATTTTATTTTCACTCCACTTTCACTTCAGTTTCACTTCTACTCAAATTTTGTTTCCACTCCACTTTCATTTTCATAAAATTTTATTTTCACTTCAGTTTCACTACAGTTTCAGTTTTACACAAACTCTATTTTCACTTCAGTTTCACTTCAGTTGCAATTTCACACAAATTTTATTTTTACTTCAGTTCCAGTTTTACATAAATTTTATTTTCACTTCAGTTTCAGTTTTACATAAATTTTATTTTCACTACAGTTTTACTTCAGTTGCAGTTTTACCCAAATTTTATTTTAACTACACTTTCAGTTTTACATAAATTTTATTTTCACTTCAGTTTCACTTCAGTTCCACTTCTACTCAAATTTTGTTTCCACTCCACTTTCACTTCACATTCACTTTCGTAAAATTTTATCTCCAATGCACTTTCACATTCATTTTCACTCTAATTTTATTTTTACTCCACTTTTAGCTCATTTTCACCTCTAATAAAATTAGCTCTTATTCCACTTCCCATTTTTTGAGCAAAATTCAGTAAAAGTAAAAGTGAAGTGTAAATGAGAGTTAAGTGAAAATACGATGTGAGTGAAAATAAAATTTGGCTAAAAGTGAAATTGTACTAAAAATAAAATTTGAGTAAAGGTGAAAATGAAGTGAAATTTGAGGGAAAATAAACTTTATGTAAAAGTAAAAGTGAAGTGAAAGTGGAGTAAAAATAAAATTTAAGTGAAGGTGAAAGTGAAGTGAAAGTGGAGTAAAAATAAAATTTAAGTGAAGATGAAAGTGAAGTGAAAGTGGAGTGACACTAAAAATTAAGTAAAAGTGAAAATGGAGAGAAAATAAAAATTTTGTTAAAGTGAATAAATTAAAATGAAAATACGATTTGAGTGAAGGTGAAAGAGAAGTAAAAGTGGATTGAAAAAAATTTGAGTAAAGGTAAAAATCGATGGACAGTGGAAATAAAAATAGAGTGAAAATAAAATTTGAGTATAAATGTAAGTAGAGTGAAAAAAAGTTGAGTAAAGATGAAAATGAAGTGAAAATGGAGTGAAAATAAAATTTATATAAAGGTAAAAGTGAAGTGAAAGTGGAGTAAAAATAAAATTGTTAGTGAAGGTGAAATCAAGTGCAAGTGGATTGACACTAAAAATTAAGTAAAAATAAAAATGTAATGAAGATAAAAATTTGGTAAAAGTGAAATCAAAGCGAAAATATGATTTAAGTAAATGTGAAAGAGAAGTAAATTGTGGTGAAAATAAAATTTGAGAAAAGGTAAAAATGGATTGAAAGTGAAAGTGAAAATAAACTTTGAGTAAAGGTGAAAGTGAATTGAAAATGAACTGAATGAAGTGAAATGAAAATGAACTGAATGAAGTGAAATGAAAATGAACTGAATGAAGTGAAATGAAAATACAATTTGACTAAAAGTGAAATTTGAGTGAAATAACCATAATCGAGAAATAATTTTCCTCATATAAATTCATCATTAATTTATCAACGCGCGAGTTAAAATTAAAAATATCCATTATAAAACAAACCTCTATACTTCTATAAAAGTAGAGACAAAATAAATTTTTCATTAACTTGATTGATAATTACTTTATGACTATCGCTTTTTATTAAATTTACATTTTCAATATTGACGAAATATTCCAAAAATAAATAATTCCATTTTCCCTCATCGTTATTCTCGTTATAAGAAACAGAAAAAAAAAGTTCATATAATCAAATTAATCCATTTCCATCCTTTTTTTTGTGGAACAAATTAAAATATTTATTCTTCGCTCACCTAATAAAAAAAATGAACTAAAATTATTCTCACCCCAATTTCATTTTTCTTGCATTTAAACTTGTATATATATATATACATATAATACACAAAAGCAACGATTTTATACAATTGAATAACGTTCAATTCGTCCTTGTTTGGCTCCCCTTAAAATTCAGAAAGCCTGTCAAACCGCCAGCATAGCCGTGGGTCAAATTTATTTATTTGGTTAATGCGCCTTTTATGAACCCGACACCCGATCTTGTGTGTCGAGTGACGATAAAAAAAGGAAGAAAAAAAGAGGGGAGGGGGGAGAAGAGAAAACAGAAGGGGAAAAAAGGTACTTTTTGCTTTATGGTAAAGGGAACCGTGTATGATGATAATAATAATAATGATAATAATAAAAAAAGAAGCTAAATTAGTAGACTTACACGGTCTACGGCTCACATTAGTCTAACGTATATATATATATATATATATATATATATATATATATATATATATATATATATAGTCAAGTTATTTAATAAAGTTACCGCCCACATTTATACAGATATAGTTGTGTGTATATATGAACTCCTACATGCCAGTGACCGACTTCATAATTATAATCATATAATAATAACACTATACAGCAATAAAAACTTACTATCCAATTATGAAATTGACATAATAATAATAATAATAATGATAATAATAATAATTATAATAACAATAATAATAAAAATAAAAAATACTAATAAAAATAAAAACAAAAATAATAATAATAAATACTAATAAAAATAAAAAAAATGATAATAATAAATACTAATAAAAATAAAAACAAAAATAATAATAATAAAAAATACTAATCATAAGAATAATATAATAATAATATGATAATAATAATAGTAATAAAAATAAAAATATTTCTAATAATAGTAAGAACAAAAAATAATAAGAATAATAATATATATTAATAATATAATAATATAATAATAATATTAATAATAATAATAATAATAATAATAATTATGATGATAATGATAATAATAGCGTTGCAAATATCGAATCAAATTCATAATTGACATGGCAAATCGAATACGGTAATAATTAATTAATTAATATTTACTCATTTATATGTGTACATGAATATAATGTTTTATATTTACACTCGACGTTATGGCAAATCATTAACATCGTTTATTTTAAAAAAAGAAATATTGAATAAATATCTTTCATTAAAAGCAGAGAATGTAATTTGCGAATTATTGTATGTTATATAATATAGTACATACGTAGTTATATAATTATAAAATAAATTATAAGACTTTAAAGATGAGTGTATAAAACAGAAACTGTTATATGATATAAATTCAACTTGATTTAAATCAAAAGTCAAATAATTATTGAAATTAGAATTTAAATAATTATTTAAATAACAATTTAAGTAATTATTTTATTCAGAATTTAAATAATTATTTAAATCAGAATTTAAATAACTATTGAAATTGGAATTCAAATAATTATTTAAATCAGAATTTAAATAATTATTTAAATTAAAATTTGAATAATTATTGAAATTAGAATCCAATTAATTATTCAAATCAGAATTTAAATAATTATTGAAATTAGAATTTAAATAGTTATTTAAATAACAATTTAAATAGTTATTTTATTCAGAATTTAAATAATTATATAAATCAAAATTTAAATAATTATTGAAATTAGAAATTAAATAATTACTGAAATTCAAATTCAAATCAGAATTATAATAATTATTGAAATTGGAATTTAAATAATTATTTAAATAACAATTTAAATAATTATTTTATTCAGAATTTAAATAATTATATAAATTAGAATTTAAATAATTATTGAAATTAGAAATTAAATAATTATTGAAATTAGAATTTAAATAATCATTGAAATTAGAATTTAAATAATCATTGAAATTAGATTTCAAATAATTATTTAAATCAGAATTTAAATAATTATTGAAATTTGAATTTAAATAATTATTTAAACATAAATTAAAATAATGATTGAAAACAGAATTATAAGATAAAGATTTAAATCAGAATTAAGATAATGATTTAATATCAAACTCAAATAATTAGTTTAAATTTAAAATTAAATAAAGAAGAAAGATTCCAGAAAAGTTTTAAAATTTATTATTGCAAAAAAAAAGATTTTTTTTAAAGATTTTTAAAATTCGTACTGAAAATCTAGATCAATTCTTAATTTTAATTTTAAAATTAATCTTATTGGAAATCATTAAATTGTTGCACAGAATTTTATCAAAAAATTAAAAAATAATAGAATCCTGCATCAAAAAATTATTATATTTAGAAAAATAATTGAATTCTCGAGATGAATTATATATTTAGAAAACAATTTAATTTTTAACAAGAATCAAAATTCCTTTAAAATTAAAATTTAAAAATAAATTAAAATAATTAAAATTTAATTTATTTTACGAAAATTTTAATTCAATTCTTTTTGAAGAATTACCTTGAATTTTTTTTTTTTTGATATAATGGAGTTTCTTTAATAATTTTAGTTAAAAGTTTTGAAAATAATTAAATTTTATTTAAACAATTTATTCCTTCAAGTTTTTGAAATAATCGTGTTTGTTAATAATTCAAATTAAATATTTAACTATTAAATTTTATTAGAATTTTAGAATATGTACAATTAAATTGTTTTGAAAATTTTTTGAACGAATTAAGAGAAAAAAAAATTAAATTCTTTTGTGTAAATTTCTTCAAAAACATTAAAATGTTGCGAAAAATTTTTCTATTTATAAATATAATAAGTTGAATTGTTTTAAAAGATTTATTAAAACTTTTCAAAATATAATTAAAACTTTTACAAAAACAATTATTAAAAATTGTAAAAAAATTGAATAATTTCGAAGGATTTAAAAATATTTTAGAAAATTGTATTCTTTTGAAATATTTTATAAAGAATTAAGTAGAAAAAAATTGAATTCTTTAGTAGAATTTTTTTTTCTAAAATAATTATATATTTTTTAAAATATTTTATAAAGAATTAGAAAAACAAAATTGAATTCTTTCGTAAAGATATTCTTAAAAACAAAATATTGAATCTTTACTTTTATATTTAAAAAAATAATTAAATTGTTTCGAATGATTTATTAAAATTTTAGAAAAAATTTGTTTTCGTTGGTGAAAATTGATTTCAAATTTTATGCTTTAAAATAATTGAATGTTAGCAAAAAAAATTTCTTTTTATAAAAATAATTAAGTTCTTACGAAAAACTTGATTATTTACCAAAAAATAATTTCACATTTGCAAAGAATTTTACTCGAATTTTTGAAATTTATATAAACACGAAAAATTAATTATAGTAAATCACTTAATAATTAATTTTTTTTTTAAATTTGAATCAAATAATATTCTTTAGTGGAATAATTATTTATATTCTAGTTCCAATAATTATAAATTTTATATTTATAAAATATAAAATATAAAATGTTAAAATAAAGATATTTTACTATACAATATTCTTTTATATATATTTAATATATTTTATTATAGTTTTATTTCCGTGTTTTTATTTATTGTTTTTTACAAATGCAATAATTTTGTTCAATTAATAAAATAATAAATAAGCAAAATATTTCCATAAAAACCTTAATATTACTGTGATACTGTATCCATCCTTCCAGTCTTGTTTGTTGAGATAAATTTTCCATTGTCACTTACAATATATTTGTATATATATACTTAAATATACGAATTGCACTTGTTTAGAATAAAATTTTACAAAAGAACCGTTTAATAATATATTTTAAATATTTTTTTAATAAATAATTTTTGCTTTTTTTTAAAATAAATTAAAACAATAATTTTCAATTACTGCGTGGAGAAGAAAGTTTTAAACGAAAATAAAATCGATTATATATACATTCGAAACGAAGGATAAATGAAGACTGATTCGATCTATTCGAAATACGAAAACAGACACCTATTTGTCCTTATATATTTACAATTAGCGGAGAAATTTCATAGCAAAATATTTTTACTTTTCCTCAATATATATACTTACTTATATGAAATTAAATATATTATCAAGACAAGTGCTATTCGTAATTTACAATTTATTGCTAATTTAATAATTAGTAAATTAATTTAATTTTATAGTAAATAATTAAATTTTATATTAAATCTGTTAATTAAATTAACTGGTTTTCCTAAAGTTAACAGTTAATAATTTAAATAAACAGTTTTTTTAAAATAAATTAACAGTTTTTTATTAAATTAATAGATAATAATTAAATTAACAGATAAGAATTAAATTAACAATTGTTTTATTAAATTAACAGCTAATAATTAAATTAACAAGTTCTCATGAAATTAACAATTAATAATTTAAATGAACAGTTTTTTTATTAACTTAACAGAGAATAATTAAAATAACAATTTTTTTATTAAATTAACAATTTTTTTCATTAACTTAACGGCTACTAATTAAATTAACAAGTTTTTATGAAATTATAACAGTTAATAATTTAAGTCAACAGTTTATTTATTAACTTAACAGAGAATAATTAAAATAACAATTTTTTCTTTGAAATTAACAGTTAATAATTAAATTAACAGTTAATAATAAAATTAACAATTTTATTTCATTAAATTAACAGAGAATAATTAAAATAACAATTTTTTTATTAAATTAACAGTTGATAATTAAATTAACATTTTTTTTCATTAAATTAACAGAGAATAATTAAAAAAACAATTTTTTTTCATTAAATTAACAGAGAATAATTAAAAAAACAATTTTTTTTATTAAATTAACAGTTAATATTGAAATTACGAGTTAATAATAAAATTAACTGTTAATAATTTGAATCAACAGTTTTTAATAAATTAATTGGTTTTGATTAAATTAATAGTTAATAATTTAAAATAATGGTTTTTTTATTTCAATGACAGTTAATAATTCAATTAACATTTTTTTTTATAAAATTAACAGTTAATATTGTAATTAGAAGCTAATATAATTCTTAATGAAAATAAGAAAAAAAAATTAATAATTAGTTATTTATCAATTTTTAGTCAATTGACTTTTAATAATTTGTAATTTTTTAATTGATAGTTAATTAACAATTTGTAGTTAATTGACCATTAATAATTAGAATTTTTTCAATTAATAGTTAAATAACAATTTGTACTTAATTAACTATATTAATTATTAATTGACGATTAATAATTAATCCCAACAGAGTTTGTCACTTCGTTGTTAAAATTTTTATTTAGAATTAATAAATAAATTAATAATTACCAATAAATAAATTAAAAATTAACAATAAATAAATTAACAATCGTTGTTAAAATTTTTATATAGAATTAATAAATTAATTATCAATTAACAATAAATAAATTAACAATCGTTGTTAAAATTTATATTTAGAATTAATAAATTAATTATCAATTAACAATAAATAAATTAACAATCGTTGTTAAAATTTTTATTTAGAATTAATAAATAAATTAATAATTAACAATAAATAAATAAATAATTTACAATTAAATATTAAAAACTTTCAAATCAGTATCACAAATTTTTTTTTTCCCAACAATCCTGGCCCCACACTGGCCAAAACAAGGCACTGGAATTTCGCACATGAACGAACATAATTCAACAGTGCGATTATCATCATTGCGATACAAAAATTAAAAAAAAAAAAAAAAAAGAATACTATTTGTCTGTTGATGAAAAGACGATGCATAAACATATAAAATAAAACTTGTGGAATGTTAACAGTGAGTAAAATCCAAACCTGAAACGCAAACCGCACTTAGTAGTAGTAGCAGCAGCAACAGCAGCAATTCAGACTCGAGAATAGTGATAAATAAGTCGCTGTAAAAGGCGATTGGAAGGATTCGTGAAATGCCTTTCATGATATTCTGCGAAAGTTCATTTACGAGAAGACATGTAACAGAAAAAAAAAAAAAAAAAAAAATGAGAGAGAAAAAAAGAAACCGAAACCATTGCTCGATGGAGAAAACAAGAGTGATGTATGCCAGTTCTTTTCTAATAAGACAGCAACTGTAACGCGTAATCTCTTTTATACCCATGAATGTGTACATATAGCGAAAAATAAAAAAAAAAAAAAGTAAAAAAATATCCTCTCGCGCCTGTATTCCCTACTATACCATGAAAATAATTGAGATTCTTCGACGTCCCTCTGACTTGAAGAATACAGATGCGAACAGAAAAGGGGACATTATTTATTCTCATCACGCTGTGTGCAGTTTCAAAGAGTGAGAAAGAGAGAGAGAGAAGCATATACACACACACACACACACACACGATCAATGCTTGTGTTTTCATACCGCGTACGATTTCCGCTTCTTTACTCGTTTTCTAGGTTTCCAGTAGTCCTTATAATACCCACTGCATGGAAACTTAAATACATTCTCATATATATAATAAAAATAAAAAAAAAATAAAAAAAATAAAAATAAATATATTATATATATATATATATATATATATATATATATATATATATATATATATATATATATATATATATATATATATATATATACCCATGAATATTCCATGAATATACCCATGAATTATTATTATTATTAATTAAAATAACAATTATTAATTGCAAAGAATTTTACTCAAATTTTTTAAATTTATATAAACACGAAAAATTAATTAGTAAATTATTATTAAGTGACACTTTTAAATTTCAATTTTTAATTAATTTTTTTCATCAATTATATGGTTTTTTCTATTAAAACTACTTAATTTCATATTCAAGAGTAAGATTTTTAGGTTGCGAAAAATTAATTCTTAAAAATATTAAAGTTTTTTTCATTTGAAAAATACTATTGTTGCTCCATTAAATTAATTTTATTTAATTGGCGAGCTTTTCTATTAAAAATTCACGCCAATATCGCGTTCACGAAATCGAAAATAAAATTACACTGCTTAAAAATTAATAATTTGTATATTTTAATACCAAATATATTCAATTGGATGAAAATATAAATGTATTTAAAGTACTTGATTTAATGGTAATTTGGGTTAATTTTTTCAAAGCAATGCTAAATACTAAAAACAAAAGAAAAACTAGCATATTTCAAGGAAAAGGCTTCGGAGATGAAAAGCTTCGGAGATGAAAAATAAATTTTCTTTTATATTTGTATACATTAGGGCGCAATTAAAATATGTTTTTTAGAAAAACATACAAATCTCACACCCTTATTTTATATTACCATCGAAATATTCTGTTAAATTTACTTCTACATTCGGTTATTTATCAAAAAGGAAGGCTTCGGAGATGAAATTAATTTTTACTCGGAGAAAAATGTAAATTTCGATTATTTATAACAGCAATAATTTTTCTCCTTTTTGTAGATAAAATATAGGAAAATTTAACGTCAGATTCTCAGCTTTATTTTAATGTGCATTAAAATTTTGTTTAAGATATTTTTAAAGTATAAAATGCGTCAGTAATCATTGTAAAGTAATTTAAACCTGAAACTGAAGACAAAGTTTAAACATTTTTATCAAAAAGAAAAGTGAGGTCTACGAATTTTTAAAATGCACATAATGATAGAAAAAACATTGTACTTTCTGATACTATTTTTAAAAAATTTCTGAGAATTTGAAAAAAACCATGAAAATTTAATTTCATTGTAGAAGTCCTATTGGAGACATGTTGAAAAGGCTTCGGAGATGCAAGTAATTTAGTTATTACGTAAATTAAGTTGAATAAAATTATTTAATTTTCTTTTAAAAATGATAAATGAGTGCTAAATTTTCACTATGGAAATTGATAATAATTATTAAAGAGTAGATTTTGTAAAATTAATCGAGACATAAAAAATGTCCCTTTCAGAAAATTCACCCATATAATAAAAATTAAAAAAAATAAAAATAAAAAATAAATAAAAAAATAAAAAAATAAAAATAAAAATAAAAAAAAAAAATATATATATATATATATACAAATATACAAAATATAATACTGACAAGAGCGATTTGAACATATAAATATTCTCTGCGCGCTCATTTTTTTTTATTTTACTTTATCCGCGTAACGCGGTAGAATTTCACTGAAACATTATTTAAGAAAAAAAAAAAATGAGGAAAACAATATAATAATAATTACGCTTGATGGAATAATGAAGCAAGTTGTGTGAATATAAATCCAAAACCGCATGCTCGACAGTGTTCACAACTCGTTTCGAAGGCTCACCACGATAATAATCGTAAAATTCCGGTTGTCGCGCCAAAACGACAATGGCTCTCGCTCCAAATAATAATAGACTTCGCATTGCTTTATGTAGAGAAACAGAGTGAGAGACAGAGAGAAAAAAAAGAAAGAAAGATTGTTCAACTGTGATAATTGTTTTTTAATTCTCGAATAATCAGAGAATTAAAGGAAAGTTTCTTTTTACTAGGTTGCTGGTTTTGAATTTTCAAAATCTGACTTTAATTTCATAATCAGCGACCCTGAAAACCCCCGAGTAACAATTTTTATGTAAATTTCATCAATTTTGAAAAAAGTTTCCGTCATATTGGATCCGCCATTTTGAATTTTGAAAATCTAACATCGCAGTCATAATCAGCGACCCTGAAAACCCCCGAGTAACAATTTTTATGTAAATTCGATCAATGTTGAAAAAAGTGTCCGCCATATTGGATCCGCCATTTTGAATTTTGAAAATATTTAAAATCTGAATTTAGATTTGTCATCAGAGACTTTAAATGCCATTGGTTAACAAGTTTTTACAAAATTCCTGAGAAGACTATTTAATTATTTATAAAAATAATTATAATTAAAATAATTCTAATTATTTAGGGTCATTTGGGGTAAATGTAAACGGTTTATCTATTTTTACGAAAAACATCAGTTTTTTTTGTTAAAAGGTAAAATGGACGGATTTTTTTTGCATGAACTTGTTACTAGAGCTCCCTAGAAAAATTTTATGAGGTTAAAAAAAAAATATTGATGCACCTGAATCGTCTACAACTGACTGTTTACATTTACCCCGAGATTTTGAAATTTGCCTAAAATTCGGGGTAAATGTAAACACCTCTGTAGTTAAGCGAGGTTTAAGAAACAAGTTATTTCAAGCATACTACTGTCTTAAGGGATGGAAAAACTGAAAAAAAATTATTCGTAGACGTATAGTAAATCAATCAGTTGACTGATAATGTATCATATAAAATAAACAATCAACCATTACAAAATTAGTAATGTAAAACTTGAATAACTTGAACAAATTTTAATAGATTTTCATTCAACTTGGTAAAAAAAAGTTTTTAAGCTTGCTGAATAAGAATCTAAAATATCGAATTTTAAAATTTCAAAATGGCAGATCCAATAATTTATTAAATTGTTTTTTTAATGTAGTTGAAGTTCTGTTTACATTTACCCCGAGTTTTCGAATTCTCGAGGTAAATGTAAACACTTAATTATTTATTAACTAAATTGACGAAAATCAAAAATCAGAGTCAATTTTTGTTGGGGCATGAATAAGGAAGAATTACATATTTTTGTTTGATTTTTAAATTTATTTTTATGCAAATGCGAGACAAAATACTGAAACAGAAAAATTTTCAATTTCAAACTTTTTTGCATTAAAAGATAACTTACACTAGGGCATTGCCAATTGTCAAAATAAAATATTGGCAATAGTCAGAAAATCTTGTAGGTGAGCTGAGGTAAAAATATTGCCGTCGTACTTATTTTTTAATTTGTAAATTTAGCTGAAACATCTACTGTTTACATTTACCCCGCGTTTACATTTACCCCAAATGACCCTATAAAAAAAATTCAAATTATTTATAAAAATAATTTTAATTAATTACAAAAATAATTCTAATATAAATGTATTCCTGCGAACAATTTAATTTTTTGAATAATAATAATTGAATTTTTTTGCAAGAATTTGTATTAAACATTTTTTTTAAATTATTGTATTCTTGAGAACAATTTTATTTTTCAAATAATAATAATTGAATTTTTTTGCAATTTAATTTCTGTGATAATTTTATATTATTTATGAAATAATTGAATTCTTGCCTAGAATTTATAAAAATCGTTTTAAATAATGGACTTTATTATTTATGAAAATAATTGAATGTTTGTAACGAATTTTTAAATATTGTTTTTTTTGTAATTCAAAATTTAGAAGAAGAATTTTTTTATTTATAAGAATAATTATTGTATTCTTCTAAAGAATTTTGTTAATAGTTTTTAAATAATTGAATTGCTGTGAAAATTCTGATTTGTATGGAAATAATAATTAAATGTTTGCAAGGATTTTAATTAAAATTTTTAAGAATAATTGAATTTAAAAGAAGTATTTCATTATTTATAAAAATAATTGAATTTTTTGCAAATAATTTTATCTAAATTTTTGAAAATAAGTGAACCCCTTATAGAAGAATTTCATTATTTATAAAAATAATTGAATTTTCACGAACAGTTTATAATAATCGTTTTAAATTAATGAATTTTTGTAGATTTTTTTTAAATAATTGAATTTTTACGAAAAGTTTTACAAAAATCTTCTTCAATAATTGACTTTATTATTTATTAAATTAATTGAATTTTTGTAACGAATGTTTAATTATTTTTTAAAAATAGTTAAAAATTGTAAATAAATAAATTTATTCTAAATTTTTTAAAATTCGTATTTTAAATTATTTTTTAATTTTTCTGTGAGAGTTACAATATATGCATGAAAGTAATTGCACATTTTTTATTAAAGTTTTTAAAAATATTTAAATTCCTTTTGGAAATTTTTATATTAAAATGCATTTTTATAAAATGTTTTCAAATTGAATGATAATTGAAGTTCGAAAAATGTTCGCAAACATAAATTATTTTCAAATTTATTTTTAATTGCATTTGTTGACTGACTTTAATTATTATAAATTTTTTTCAAGCAATTCTTCGTAAAAATTCAATTATTTATTTTAAAATTTATTCATAAAATATTCTTTATAAGAATTCAATTTTAGGAAATATTTAATTATTCCAATAAATTATTTACCTTTATATTTAAATAATTGAATTCTAGTAGAAATTTATAGAAAAAATTTATTTAACAATGGATCGATTTTGTTTTAGTGAAAATTTTAGATCACAATCGATTATTAAAAGCTTAAGAGCTTTTGTTCTCGAGAACAATTTTATTAATTGAATGATTAAAATGAAATTTTTTTACAAGGATTTTTATTAAAATTTTTAAAAATAATTGAAATCCTAATGAACAATAAAATTATTTTACATTAAAAAAATTAAAATTTTGAAAATTGTCAAAGGTCTTTTTTGAATATAATAAAAAATTCTCGATTCAAAGAAGTATTTAAGATAAAATTTTTAGAATAGAATAGAAATATAGAAACAATAACATTATAACTACATGAGCAAAAAGACACATATTTAATTAAAATAAAAAAAAATTCTCATATAGTTTATATATACTGATGTTTACGAGAACTTTTAAATTCCTCCTCATTCTTTTATTTGCTCCCTGTCTTTCTTCTTTCTCTCCATTTAATTTCTTTTTCTCCCCTTCTTGTTCATGGAAAAACTTTCCATTATACCATTTTGTAAACTGCTGTCGATTCCAGAAAACGAACTGTGCGGAAAAAGCTTCTTGCACGATTCACATTTCAGTGAGCTTTTAACAAACTCTTGAAGATTTAATTTGCTTTGCCAATTTATATATAGATATATATGTACAATAATGATAATAATAATAACGGAGGAAATAAGAAAATTGTAATTAGAAATTCAAGAGGAAAAAAAAACGTCGAGTGCGTGAAAATTTATGTATACGAGAGTTAGTGCACAATGTACTTTTTTTATCTTCATTTTTACATATATTTCTTCTCTTTGACAATGATGTAAATTTAAATTCATAAGCAATTATGAAAAATTTGCATTTAAATAAATATTATATGGATAGACATTTTTCTTTTGTTTTGGAATAATATAGTATTTAAATAAAATTTTATTGTTTGTGCGGTAAAAATTGTCATTTTGTAAAAGTAAATAGTTTCACAGTCATAGTTTCTTCTTTAGGTTAAATATTTTCTAAATTTTTAATTTTTTAAAGACTTTTGAGATTTTATTTTAACCAACTAATTTGTATTCAAAAAGTAACAATTGGATTCATGGTCAAATTAAAAAAAAAAAGAAATAACTGTTCTTTTCTTTTTAATTTCCCATTGTTTAACAATAATTGTTTAAACAAATTAATAAAAATTTGAAAAATTTTGCAAACTGTTAAATCAAATCTATCCTATGTGAAAAATTAATAAACTTCTGTCATTATTTTATTTATTTGATTAAACCATTTTTGTTAAACATTTGGAAATTGGTGAGGAAAAGAAAATGAATATTTTTTTTAAATTTATCTATAAATCCAATGGTTAATTTTACTTAAAATCAATTTGTTTATAAATGGGATGAAACATCCTTTATCTAGCATAATTTGTTTATAACAATTTTATAAACAAAATGAGACATGGGGAAAAATGTGACCCTTACAAAACTTTCTTAATCTTTCACATAGTATTGATCAACGTTAACAGTTTTTGAAAATTGCTAAATTTTTGTCAATTTGTTTAAACAATTATTATCAAAGAATTGGAAATTGATAACAAAGAAACAGGTAAATTTTTTTTTAATTTGCCTATGAATCCAGTGGTTACAATTTTTCTTAAACTCAATTTGTTTATGCCTGCTAGATGAAACACCTTTTATCTAACACAATTTGTTTATAACAATTTTATAAACAAAATACGCCGTGGTGAAGAATACACGATCCATACGAAACTGTCTTAATTTTTACACAATGAATTGTTTAGCGTTAACAGTTTTTGAAAGTAACTCAATTTTTATTAATTTATTTAAACAATTGTTATAAAAAATTGATAAACAATTGAAAATTGAGAATAAAAAAACAGGTTTATTTTTTTTTATTTGCCTTTGAATTCAATTGTTAATTTTACTTAAAATTAATTTACTTATGCTTGGAATGAAATAGCTTTTATTCAACATAATTTGTTCATAACAATTTTGTTAACAATATACGACTTAGAGATAACAATGAACCATAAAAAAGTTTTCTCAGTTTTCACATAAAATTGATTTGCGTTAACAGTTTTGAATATTGTTTAAAATTTTTATTGCTTAAGAATTTAAATTGTTAAAAACATTTTAATTAAACAATTTATTTAAACAATTGTTATGAATAATTTTTAAACAATTGGAAATTAGAAACAAAAAACAGGCATATCTTTTTTTTTCAATTTGCCTTTCCAATTCATGTGTTAATTCTATACTTAAAATCAATTTGTTTATGTTTGGGTTGAAACCTTTTTTATCAAACACAATTTGTTTATAAAAATTTTTTAAACAAATTATACGACTTGGAGTAAAGAATGACGCATATGAAACTTTCCTAATATTCCACACAGAATCGAATGGCATTACAGTTTTTGAAAATTGTTTTATACTTTAATTTTGATAAATTTTCATGGATAAATTTTCGATTTTGTTTAAACAATTGGAAATAAGAACCAAAAGACGCCGGTATATATTGTTTTTCAATTTGCCTTTAAATCCTGTTGTTAATTTTACTAAAACTCAATTTATATCAGTTTTTGAAAGTTGATAAAGTTTTATTAAATTATTTAAACAATTGTTATAAAAAATTGATAAACAATTGAAAATTGAGAATAAAAAATCAGGTTTATCTTTTTTTCCGCATTTTCCTTTGAATCCAATTGTTAATTTTATTTAAAATTAATTTACTTATTCTTGGAATGAAATAGCTTTTATTCAACATAATTTGTTTATAACAATTTTGTTAACAATATACGACTTAGAGATAAAAATGATCCATATAAAAGTTTTCTCAGTTTTCACATAAAATTGATTTGCGTAAACAGTTTTGAATATTTTTTCAAATTTTTATTGCTTAAGAATTTAAATTGTTGAAAACATTTTGTTTAAACAATTTATTTAAACAATTGTTATGAATAATTTTTAAACAATTGGAAATTAGAAACAAAAAACAGGCATATCTTTTCTTTCAATTTGCCTTTGAATCCAATTGTTAATTTTAATTAAAATCAATTTGTTTATGCTTGGAATTAAATTGCTTTTATTTAACACAATTTGTTTATAACAATTTTATAAACAAAATATAACTTGGAAAAAAATATGAACCTTACAAATCTTTTTAAACTTTTCACTTACAATTGATTAACGCTAACAGTTTTGCAAACATTTAAAAATTTTATTTAATTTGTTTAAACAATTATTGTTAAACAATTGGAAATTAAAAGCAAACAAACGGATACTCTTTTTTTTCCAATTTTTCTCTAAATTCAATTGTCAAATTTTACTTAAAATCAATTTGTTTATGCTTGGAATAAAATTGCTTTTATTCAACACAATTTGTTTATAACAATTTTATAAACAAAATAATTTTTATAAAATTATAAACAAAATACTTGGAGAAAAAAATGACTAATACAAAATTTTCCTGAATTTTTCCTATAGAATTGATTAGGGTTAACGGTTTTCAAATTTTTTACAATTTGTTACTAATTTGTTTAAACAATTGTTATAAATAATAGGAAATTAGAAGAAAAAAACAGGTCATTTGAACGATTCTGTCTGTGACATTAAATTTACCCTTAAAATTATCAAAAATAGTTATAACAACCTTTCGACTGTAGAATAATATATAGCTGTAAACATTTCACCTGATATTCATTTATAACGTTTGAAAAAAATAAAAAAACTCAGACCAGACGAGATAGGGAAATCATATTAAATTACCAAAATCAATTTGAATTTAGAACACTTGGAAGGTATTAGCAGAGCTGTTAATGCGATTTGAATTAGGTAGTAATTTCGATTTGGAAATGGGGTGAAACGAATAGAATGTGCTCTCTTGTTATAAGAAGGTCAAACCGCTTATGCGCCCGAAATGTGGTATCGAATTTCGATATATATTCCATAGGGAAGAAAGAGGACGACGACGACGACGTCGACTCGCAGGGAAACAACCTGCATTTCGTTCACTATATTATAGAGAAAAGAGGCGGGAATCGGGATTCACTAGATTCGCAACGCAGGCAAACTCTCTCTCGCTCTCTCTCTCTCTTTCTCTCCTGCATGTGCGGACGGTTCGAGTTTCTCAAGGACCTCTCGTTATTTACTGTCATCCGACTCCACACTGCTCCTCCTTATTCGACCTCCCGGATGCTTGAGAGCATGGATAAATAAAACGAGAGAAAGCCATAGAGAAAAAAACCCTCAAAAAAAAAAAAAAAAAAAAAAATTCGAGAGAGAGAGTAAGAGAGAAGGGAACATAGGGATAGTTAAAGGGAATACCGAGTGCGCTCAACTTTTTAATCCAAACATCGGGGCAATATAATCATCAAAACTCAAAAGCACACATTGAGTCTATAGACCAGGGATTCAACTTTTCGAGTGCAAATATACTTTAGAATTTTAGATACTCGCCTTATTATGAGTCACAAATGATTTTTAATGTTATTTTTCGAACAAATTTTCTTCTTACAAAATAAAAAGAAAATAACAATTCAAGAATAGATTTTTCTTTTCAAAGTCATTTTCTTCTTACAAAATAAAAAGAAAATAACAATTCAAGAATAATTTTTTCTTTCCAAAGTCATCGATCAAGTCACTTTTAAAGTCAAAGTAAAAAAAAAAAAAAAAAATAAAAAATAAAAAACAAAGTAAAAATCGAATCAAAAATCAAAGTTTCTAAATTCACAATAAAAAAGAAAGACAAAAATTATATTATTAACCCTTCAAGTGCTATGAAAAAAAACAGCCATTGTGTTAAAAAATTAACATTTAGATTCGTAGGCAAATTAAAAAAAAGATGTACCGGTTTTTGTTTTGATTTCCAACTTTTTGACAATAATTAATTTTTTGTTTCAACAAATTAGTAAAAATTGAAAAAAAAATTGAAAACTGTTAACCCTGTAAGCAATTCTATAGGAAAAATTAGAAATATTTGGTGTTGGCCATTTTTTTCTCCAAGTATTTTGTTTATAAAATTGTTATAAACAAATTGTATTGTATAAAAGGTGTTTCATCCCAAGCATAAACAAATCGATTTTAATTCAAATTAAAAATTAAGTTTAAAGGCAAATTGAAAGACAAGATATGCCTGTTTTTTGTTTCTAATTTCCAAATGTTTAAAAATTATTTATAACAATTGTTTAAATAAATTGTTTGAACAAAATATTTTTAACAATTCAAATTCTTAAGCAATAAAAATTTCAAACATTATTCAAAACTGTTAACGCAAATCAATTTTATGTGAAAACTGAGAAAACTTTTGTATGGAACATTTTTATCTCTAAGTCGTATTTTGTTTGCAAAATTGTTATAAACAAATTGCGTTGAATAAAAGCTATTTCCTTCAATGCATAAGTAAATTAATTTTAAGTAAAATTAACAATTGGATTCAAAGGCAAATGCGGAAAAAAAGATAAAACTAATTTTTTATTCTCAATTTTTAATTGTTTATCACTTTTTTATAACAATTGTTTAAATAAATTAATAAAAATTGTGTTACTTTCATAAACTGTTAACGCTAATCAATTCTTTGTGTAAAAAATAAGAAAGTTTCGTATGGATCGTGTATTCTTCACCACGGCGTATTTTGTTTATAAAATTGTTATAAACAAATTGTGTTAGATAGAAGGTGTTTCATCTAGCAGGCATAAACAAATTGAGTTTACGTAAAATTATAATCACTGGATTCATAGGTCAATTCTATAGGAAAAATGAGAAATATTTGGTATTGGCCATTTTTTTCTCCAAGTATTTTGTTTATAAAATTGTTATAAACAAATTGTATTGTATTAAAGGTGTTTCATCCCAAGCATAAACAAATCGATTTTAATGAAAATTAACAATTGGATTCTAAGGCAAATTGAAATAAAATATATGCCTGTTTTTTGTTTCTAATTTCCAATTGTTTAAAAATTATTTATAACAATTGTTTAAATAAATTGTTTAAACAAATTGTTATAAATAATAAAAAAAATTGAAATAAAATATATGCCTGTTTTTTGTTTCTAATTTCCAATTGTTTAAAAATTATTTACAACAATTGTTCAAATAAATTGTTTAAACAAATTGTTTTTAACAATTCAAATTGTTAAGCAATAAAAATTTGAAAAAATATTCAAAACTGTTAACGCAAATTAATTTTATGTAAAAACTGAGAAAACTTTTGTATGAATTATTTTTTTCTTAATGTATTTTGTTTATAAAATTGTTATAAACAAATTGTGTTGCATAAAAGCTATTTCATTCCAAGCATAAGTAAACTAATTTTAAGTAAAATTAACAATTGAATTCAAAGACAAGTGAAAAAAAAATAAACCTGTTTTTTTATTCTCAATTTCCAATTGTTTATCAATTTTTTATAACAATTGTTTGATTAAATTAATAAAACTTTATCAACTTCCAAAAACTGATATAAATTGAGTTTTAGTAAAATTAAAAACAGGATTTAAAGGCAAATTGAAAAATAATATATACCTGCGTCTTTTGGTTCTTATTTTCAATTGTTTAAACAAAATTGAAAATTTATCAATAAAAATTTATCAAAATTAAAGTATACAATTTCCAAAAACTGTTAATGCCATTCGATTCTGTGTGGAATATTCGTAAAGTTTCATATGCATCATTCTTTACTCCAAGTCGTATAATTTGTTTAAAATAATTTTATAAACAAATTGTGTTTGATAAAAAAGGTTTTAACCCAAACATAAACAAATTGATTTTAAGTATAAAATTAACACATTAATTGGAGAGGCAAATTGAAAAAAAGATATACAACTGTTAAACAAAAATTGTTTATAACAATTTTATATACAAATTCCAAAACTGGAAAAAATTTTACATTTATAAAATTTATTTCTTAATTTTTCACATATAGTATTGATTAATGTTAACAGTTTTTGAAATAATAATAAATAATAATAAATAATAGATAATAATAATAAATTTTTGATAATTTGTTTAAACAATTCTTCTCAAAAAATTTGAAATTTATAACAAAGAAAAAAGTATATCTTTTTTTTCAATTTGTCTTTTAAATTCATTTGTTAATTTTACTTAAAATCAATTTATTTAAATACTTTGTCATGAAACGTATCCTTTATCCAGTCCAATTTGTTTATAACAATTTTATAAACAAAATACAACTTGGAAAAAAATGTAGTCCATTTAAAACTTTCTTCATTTTTCAAATAGAATTAATTGGCGTTAACTGTTTTTAAATTGTAAACAAATTTTATTATTTTGTTTAATCAATTGAAAATGAAAAACAAAAAAACATTTTTAAATATAATTAAATTTCGGCAAGGAATTTTATTACTTTTAAAAATAATTGAATTTCTGCAATAGTTTTGTAATTTTTCTGCAAACTTCTCAAAATTATATCGTCCTTTCCTATTTTTTCAATCAAATTATACGAACTTTATGGATTTTTCCTCAAAAAACTGACTTTTACTGACTTGAAGTATAAAAAACATTATGTAGAATTATTATTATTATAATCATAATAGCAAAAAATAATTTGCGTAAATTAATTTTCGCTAATAAAAAATTTATAATTTGTCTATATATCTATATCAAGAGAATTGATTTTAATTTCAAAAGGGTAACTTGATTATATTATTTCTCTTAAAACTCCAATAATTGCAGGAAGAGAATGAAGAGAAGCGACGATAAAGAAGAAGAAGCAATTAATAAGATTACTCATCTGGTAAGGTAACGATTATCGTTGATCGGATTAGCGAACCATTTCTGATTTCAATTGATCATTACATACACTTTTTGCCTCGAAAAAAAATTTATATATACTTAGAAACATATATTTATTTTGATTTCTAAATAATTAATAGAATGAGAGTAAAATAAATTAACACTATATATCCAAAAAGGAATAGAAATAAATTCAAATCTTTTGATACACGTTTCACATACTTAATGGAAGAAAAAAAGAAATTAATGACTATATGAATGTTTAAAAAAAAGAATAAACCTAATCTAAAAATGATACTGTGATCGTAAAATTTAAATTTATAGTAAAAAAAATAAAATATTTTCTAATATAAAATGAATCATTGAGTTGAGGTCGCAAAATTCAGGAAGCCATGACGTTAATCGTTTTGTTTTCACCGAAGTTGAAATAAATAATTCTTGAGGGAGAGAGAGAGAGGCTACGCCTACCGCTTTTGTCGATAAATATATATCGATACGAGGAAGATTATTCGCCAAGTGGAATATTTACGACGATGTGTTTTTTTTCTTTTTCTTCTTCTTCTTCTTGTTCTTTTTTTTTATTTATTTTCTCTTCCGAGGGAGATTTTTGCGTCAAGAATTTTATGGGTGTTTGAATCTTTTCTGCAGGGCGTTAACTGCGGGCGAATTGTTGTATAAGTGTAAAAGCTTTAGTACCCGCAGATAGCAAGTAAAATTGCCGCAACCTTCGAGTACGCAAGTTTTGCGTGTTTGCTGCAAAACTTGTAAGCTTGCAATTTTAATGCAAAAAAATGCTTTAAATGCCTCATTTATAGGAAGCCTGCAAGTTTCGTGCAAAAAAGGTTTAAAAGCTTCATTTATAGGAAGCTTGCAATATTTCTGTAAAAAAAAGCTCCGAATTACTCGTTTATAGGAAGCTTGCAATTTTACCGCAAAAGAGCTTTAAATTTTTTATTTACAAAAAGCTGGTAAAAATTAACAGTAGCATAAAGCTCGAAATGCCTTATTAATAGGAAGCTTGAAAGTTTTCTGCAAAAGCTCAAAAAGCAGTATTAATAGGAATCTTGAAAGTTTTCTGTAAAAAAGCTTTAAAAGCTTTATTTCTAGAAAGCTTGCAATTTTATTGCAAAAGAGCTTTAATTTCTTTATTTATAAATAGCTTGTAAATTTACAGCAAAAAAAATCAAAATGTCGTATTAATAGGAATCTTGAAAGTTTTCTGTAAACAAGCTTTAAAAGCTTTATTTATAGGAAGCTTGCAATTTTATTGCAAAAGAGCTTTAATTGCTTTATTTATGAAAAAGCTTGTAAATTTACAGCAAAAAACTCAAAATGTCGTATTAATAAGAATCTTGAAAGTTTTCTGTAAACCAGCTTTAAAAGCTATATTTACAGGAAGCTAGCAATTTTACTAAAAAAAAGTTTTAATTGCTTTCTTTATAAAAAGCTTGTAAATTTACAGCAAAAAACTCTAAATGCCGTATAAACAGGAATCCTGAAAGTTTTCTGTAAACAAGCTTTAAAAGCTTTATTTATAGGAAGCTTGCAATTTTATTGCAAAGAGCTTTAATTGCTCTATTTATGAAAAAGCTTGTAAATTTACAGCAAAAAACTCAAAATGTCGTATTAATAAGAATCTTGAAAGTTTTCTGTAAACCAGCTTTAAAAGCTATATTTACAGGAAGCTAGCAATTTTACTAAAAAAAATTTTAATTGCTTTCTTTATAAAAAGCTTGTAAATTTACAGCAAAAAACTCTAAATGCCGTATTAACAGGAATCCTGAAAGTTTTCTGTAAACAAGCTTTAAAAGCTTTATTTATAGGAAGCTTGCAATTTTATTGCAAAGAGCTTTAATTGCTCTATTTATGAAAAAGCTTGTAAATTTACAGCAAAAAAAATCAAAATGTCGTATTAATAGGAATCTTGAAAGTTTTCTGTAAACCAGCTTTAAAAGCTTTATTTATAGGAAGCTTGCAATTTTACTAAAAAAATTTTAATGGCTTTATATATAAAATGCTTGTAAATTTACAGCAAAAAAACTCTAAATGCCCTATTAACAGGAATCCTGAAAGTTTTCTGTAAACAAGCTTTAAAAGCTTTATTTATAGGAAGCTTGCAATTTTATTGCAAAAGAGCTTTAATTGCTTTATTTATGAAAAAGCTTGTAAATTTACAGCAAAAAACTTAAAATGTCGTATTAATAAGAATCTTTAAAGTTTTCTGTAAACCAGCTTTAAAAGCTTTATTTATAGGAAGCTTGCAATTTTTTTTACAAAAAAAGCTTTAAATGTTTCATTTATGAAACCTTGTAAATTTACTACTAAAAGTTCAAAATGCCTTATTAATAGAAAGCTTGCAAGTTGGTTGCAAAAAGCTTTAAATGCTTTATTTATAAAAAGCTAGTAAATTTTCTACTAAAAGCTTAAAATTCTTTATTAGCAGGAAGCTTGAAACTGTTCAGAAAAAGCTCAAAATGACGTATTAATATGAAGATTATAAGTTTTCTGTAAAAAAGCTTTCAAAGCTTTATTTATATGAAGCTTAAAATCTTACTGCAAAAAAGAGTTAAAAGCTTTATTTATAGAAAGCTTGCAAATTTACTGCAAAGAAGCTCCAAATGACTCATTTATTGAAATCTTGCAAATTTGCTGCAAAAAAGCTTTAAATGCTTTATTTACAAAGGCTAAGTAAATTTACTGTAAAACGCTCAAAATTCCTATTAATAAGGATTAATAGGAAGAATGAAAGTTGGTTGTTAAAAGCTTAAAAAGCTTTATTTATAAAATGCTAGTAAATTTTCTACTAAAAGCTCAAATTGTTTTATTAAAAGCAAGCTTGATAGTTTTCTGAAAAAGTTCAAAATGCATTGTTAATAGAAAGCTTGCAAGTTGGATGCAAAAAAGCTTTAAAACTTACAATAATAGAAATCTTGTAATTTTTGTTGTAAAAAGCTCCCAATGTCTCATTTACAGGAAGCTCGCAAGTTGACAGTAAAAAAGAAAGTACAAGCTTTGCAAGCTCACTGAAATAAAGCTACAAACTTTAACTTTCTTTTACCAAGCTTGCAGCATGATTGCAATATTCCTGCAAGCTTACTGCACAAAAAATCGCTGCTACTATAATTTTATTCTCTAGCAAATTATTTTCCCACCCATATTTGCCTCGTAATATTTCACTCACTTGAGCTTAAAATTATATTTATAAACGAAAATACCGTATGTATTGTAGGGAGGCAAAAGGCGCGTGAATAACGGAGTATGACGCGATATTTCGAAATGAAAATTCCTCGAGGTTAAGATGCGTCCTTAACCGCGCTTGCCGGAGAGAAAAAAATGAACATAAATACAATATAATAGTATTCCACAATATGTGAACGTTGGAAATAATGAGTTTTTCATTTTGGTTACAAAATTACCAACACGATCCTTTAGAAATGAGATGTGAAAATTTCCATGAAAGCTTTCAAAAGTAGTGTGCAAATTGAAAACAAATTTTTGTTTTTCTTGGCATTTTTCGTTTTTCAATTATTTTTCTTTAAATGCTTTTGAAATTTCGTTGTTTGCTCACAGTGATAATTATTTGCAAGCTTGCAAAAGTGAGCTTTCAGCAATAATTAATCACAAGCTTGTAGAAACTAGCAGCGAAAATTAAATCCAAACTTGAAAGAAATAGAAAGCTTGCAAAAACAATTCATTCCAAGCTTGGAAAACTGGAAGAAAGCTCACAAAAATAATTCATTCCAAGCTTGGAAAAACTAAAAAAACTTATATAAAGAATTTATTCCAAGCTTGAAGAAATTGGAAGAAAGCTCGCAGAAATAATTTATTCCAAGCTTGCAGAAACTAGTAGAAAGCTCACAGGTAGAATCCATTCCAAGCTTGGAGAAACGAGAAGAATTATTCTTACATGTATAAATCTCTTTGCAAGCTTGCAGAAACTAGTAAAAACCTTGCAAAAATAATTCATTTTAAGCTTGAAGAAGCTAGAAAAGAGCTCGCAGGAAGAATTCATTCCAAGCTTGCAGAAAGTAGTAGAAATCTTATATGTATAAATTTCTTTGGAAGCTTGCAAAAACAAGTAGAAATCTTTAAAAATAAATTATTTTAAACATGGAAAAACTAGAAGAAAGCTCACAAAATAATTCATTCCAAGCTTGGAAAAACTAAAAGAAATCTTGTAGAAATAATTTTTTCCAAGCTTGAAGAAATTAGAAGAAAGCGCGCAGAAATAATTCATTCCAAGCTTGCAGAAACTAGTAGAAATCTTGTATGTATTAATTACTTGCAAGCTTGCAGTAATCAGTAGTAAGCTTGCAGCAATAATAATTCATTTCAAGCTTGCAGAAACTAGAAGAAAGATTGCAGCAATAATTGATTTCAAACTTGCAGGAACCATTAGTAAAAGCAGGTAGGCAATTATTTTTCTCCAAGCTTGGAGAAAAAAATCAACTTTCCCACGCAAGCTTGGTTATATTGCACAGTAAGCTAGTGGTAAGCTTGCGGCAAGATACTTGAAAACTATAAAATACATCAAAAGAAAAACGAAATAAAATAGTATGAGAATAGAAATAAAAAAAGGAAGATTAAGTTACAAAAAAATTAGAAAATCATTTAGAGATTAAAAGAGATTCATTCATATATAATAGCTCTGCGTATATATAGTGATACTTTAACGAGTAATTAAAATCTCCACTAAATCAACTCGATTTTAATTTTTTTCTCCCATCACTGATCAAAATTTTCTACAAGCAAATTACATATTTGTTATGCCTTCCGACATTATATATGGAATAACTCATTACATGCGATACGAATCGTGCAGTCATGCGCCACGGGCAATTAAAAAAAAGAAAGAAAGAAAAATACTAAACTCGACGATGCCGAGCATTATTTTTTTTATATATTTATACTGTATACATATATTTCAGTAAATTCAAGGTTCGGGATTTTTATTTCTTTAACAATTCGATAAAGGAAATTAGCAAAATTACTTCGTTGGAAAATAAAATTTTAAGGTTATTGCCTTAAATAAAAAAAAAAAATTGCCACAATTTTTTCTTTATTGCCTATGGCAATATTGAGACATTTTCTTTTTCTTTGCTAGGAGAAAATTTTTCATGTCAATATTACGGCAATATTACAACGCAATATTGTGGGAAATTTCCATTAACTGATTGAGAATTTTAAGGAAATTTTCTTAATATTTTTTTCAAAAAAAAAATGTTAAAGAAATTTTCTTTTTTTTTTCAAAAAAAAAAAATTTTTTATTCCAAGCCTGGCATAATTTGGATAATATTGCCAGAATTTTTATTGACTTTCCAGCAATATTGAGAAAATTTTTATTTGCTTTCCTGAAGGAAAAAATTTTTTGAACATTATGTCAATGCAATTTTGCCGCAACTATAATTTATTGATTGGCAATATTTTGCAATATTTCAGCAATATATTGCAATTTTTGGACAATATTGCCACAATTTGCCAGCAGAGGAAATATTTCTTAGAAATTTGAGTCAGTAAATGACAATATTCTCTGTTTGTCTTTTAATATAACGGCAATATGGCGGCAATTTGCATTTCTTGCCTATAGTGGCGATATTTTCGCAGTATTATAATGCAATTTTGCCACAATTTGCCTGGAGGAAGTATTACCTGGCAATAATAAGGCAAACATTAATTTTTCGTGTGCAATATTGCGCCACAATTTGCCAGGAGAGGAAATATTACATGCGGCAATATTGAATCTGTGTATATGGCAATCTTAATTTAATTAATATTAATTGTCTTTCCATATTATGGCAATATAGTGTAGCAATTTGCATTTTTTTGCCTAGTGGCAATATTTTTACAATATTCTAACGCAATTTTGCCACAATTTGCCTGGAGGAAGTATATTGCCTGGCAATATTAGGGCAAGTTATAATTTTTTCCGTTGAGGAAAATATATCACTATTATCATGATATATCACTATTATGATACAATATTGCAATTTGTCGCAACTAAGTCATTGAATAGTTGGCAATTTTCAGGCAATTTATGGCAATATAGTGTGGCAATTTTCTTTGTCCTTGCCTAGTAACAATAATGCCGGGCAATATTGCGGTAATTTTTATTTTCTTTGCTTTTTGGCTATATTGCCGGGCAAAATTGTGGCAATTTCGATCGTGTTTGCTTGCTGTCAATATTGCCGGGCAATTTTTGCTAAATTCATAGCAATATTCTGTCAATTTTGATTGTGATTGTTTGTTGGCTATATTGTCAGGCAATATTGCGGCAATTTTGATTTTGTTTGCTTTACAAACAATATTGCCGGGCAATATTTGCCGAATTCGTGGCAATTTTGATTGTGTTTGCTTTCCAAACTATATTGCCGGGCAGTATTTGCCAAATTCGTGGCAATTTTGATTGTGTTTGCTTTCCAAACAATATTGCCGGGCAGTATTTGCCGAATTCGTGGCAATTTTGATTGTGTTTGCCTGTTGGAAATATTGTGGCAATTTTTCCTGTTTTTGCTCGCCTAACAATATTGCCGGGCAATATTCGCCAAATTTATAGCAAAATTGTGGCAATTTCGATCGTGTTTGCTTGCTGTCAATATTGCCGGGCAATATTTTCCAAATTCATAGCAATATCGCGGCAATTTTGCTTGTGATTGCTTGTTGACTATATTGCCGGGCAATATTGATTTTTTTTGCTTTCCAAACAATATTGCCGGGCAGTATTTGCCAAATTCGTGGCAATTTTGATTGTGTTTGCTTGTTGGCAGTATTGTGGCAATTTTTATTGTGTTTGCTTATTGTAAATATTGCCGGTCAATATTTGCTAAATTTGCGGCAATTTTCAATGTGTTTGCTGGTTGGGAATATTTCCTCAAAATATTGCCGGGCAATATTAGCCAAATGATCACATATACAATCTCAAAGCCACACGTTTGTTCTGTTTAGACAGACAAATTACAAAATTTCACGCTTTCATAGCTATTTATTTAACTATCGTTTTGTATATAAATACACACACATATCTCCGTATAACAATAACAAGAAATACATAAACACAAAGCAACATTTTTAGACATTTATTCAACAGCTACACACACACACAAAAAAAATATATAGACACACAAAACTTTCTAGAGGAATCGTCGAGTTATTACTCTCCAGCAGTTTATTTTGCCCGATGACGAGGGTCTCTCCACAGATTAGAGCTGAATCAATATTGGGCAGTGAGGCGAGGCGCTTTTATCGGCGTTGAAAAGAAATCCCCCGGCCCTTCCTTTTTCTCGCTTCTTCTTCTTCTTCTTCTTTTTCGCTTCTTTTCTTCTTCAAGACGCAAGCAAGCAAGAGAGTTTCGCGTATCGAAAAAGGGCCACGTGAAAAAAAAAAAAAAACAGGAGAGATCGCTTCCAACATTTCAAGAGTTTGCACGAGCGAGATGTACACAGCAAGCGAAGAAGATGAAGAAAGAGGGAAAAAAGGAAGAAAGAGAAGAAAAGGAGAAAAAGTAAAATCAAGTAAAAAGGAAAAAAAGTAAAAAAAAGGAAAAAAGTAGAAAAAATAAAAAGGAAAAAAGTAAAAAAAGTAAGAAGGAAAAAAAGTAAAAAGGAAAAAAGTAAAATAAGTAAAAAGGAAAAAAGTAAAATAAGTAAAAAGGAAAAAAAGGAGAAAAAGTAAAAAAAGGAAAAAAGTAAAAAAAAAAGTAAAAAAAGTAAAAGAAACGTAAAAGAAGATGGAATCAAACAAGGACGGAACATTCTCCCTATTATATTGCGAGGCAAAGAAAGATCGAGGTAGAAAACTCGAATAGAAGGTGAAAGAGGAGGATGAGGAGGAGTAAGGAGGAGTGCAGAGGGGGGAAAAAAAGGGAAAGAGATGGATTCCGTTCGAGCAACTTACTGGACTTGTATGTTTCCTTCATGGACGAGGATTTACAGATTACGCTCACTGAAACCCGGTTTTTCTGAATTGAGAAGAGAAGAGAAGTATAGAAGAGAGGGTCAAATATACACAAGAAGGTAGCCTCCTGCCTTCTCTTTTTCACGATAAAAAAAAAAAAAAAAAAAAAAAAAAGACGTTCCTTGAAGAAGAAAATAAAGTAAACGAAGACACGTTTATTGTATATTCAATGCAATGAAGTAAGACAAGAATATTTTAGTCCGCGTGGACTGAGGAACGCGCGAAACTCTCCTTTCTCGACCAATTGAATTTCACCAACAATCTTCAATCCACCAATCAGCTATTCTTTAATGTACATTACACGTTTATTATCACGCTAGTAAAGAAATGACTGTTTATAAATAATTAGAGAGTTTTTAATTACCCTGAAGAGACGTTTTGGCCGTGGGCGCTTATTCTTCATTGGTTTTCTTTTTATTTTTATTTTTTTTATTTTGTTTTTTTTTTTGCTTTGTGTGTTATAATCACCTATGTAGCTCTTTCTCTCTCTCACTCTCTCCCTCTCTCTTTTTCTCTCTTTCTTTCTCTCTCTCTCTCTCTCTTTTATTCTCTCTCTCTCTTTCTTTTTCTCTCTTTCTTTTTCTCTCTTTCTTTATCTCTCTCTCTCTCACTCTCTCTCTCTCTTTCTTTCTCTCTCTCTCTTTATATATAGTAGGCCGACGACCGCCTTCACTTTATTCACTCTCTTGTGTTATTTGTAAGACTAAACTATATCGATTGGTATACCGATCGTTAAGTCGGCCGCTCCAATTTTCTCCGACACTTGTAATTCTCTCTCTCTCTTTCTCTCTCTTTTTTTTCTCTCTTGCTCTCTTATTCTCTAGGTGGTGTGTAAAGTACAATCACACATTGAGTGTAACGTGTGCGCCCACGCATATAGTGTGTGTGTGTGTGTTTGTGTTTTCAAGTGCGAGAGACTTGGAAGTTGCACACACAGTGTGTGACATTATAAAGGTGGTAAAAGTCGACTTAACGACATTAGTTTCTACCCACGATTTAATGTGTGTAAGAGGCGCGACCTGGTTGCATTGCTTCTTTTTTTTTTCCACGACACGATGTTCCTTTAAATATCACTCAATCGAGAGCGTTGACACGACTTTGTTCCTTTTTTTATTCTCATCTTGTTTTACATAACATTATAGTCGCAGGGTTTTGGACCACCTTTTGAACTTTCTTTATTGTATCTCATGTAGTCAGAATTGGGAAATTAGTTTTTGACATTTTTTAAATTTTAAAAGAAAAAATTTTTAGTCAAGCTTGGACCATTAGCTTATGATACTATTTTTATGAATTTCGAAGGAAAAATTTATAGTCAAGCTTGGACTATGAGATCCAACGTTGACTAATTTGTAACTTAAAAATTAATGATCCAAGCTTGACTGTGTGGTCGAACCATGACTAGTTTATAGCTTGAAAATAATTGGTCCAAGCATCAATATTTTATAACTCATGTAGCCAAGCTTGGGCTATTAGTTTTTAAATTTTAAACTAGTAAAGCTTGAACCTCATAGCCAAGCTCAGACCATTAATTTTTAAGTTATAAACATATTTATGGTTCGACCACATAGTCAAGCTTGGATAATTAATTTTTAAGTTACCAATTAGTCAAAGTTCGACCTCATAGTCAAGCTTGGATAATTAATTTTTAAGTTATAAACTAGTCACGGTTTAACCACATAGTCAAGCTTGGATAATTAATTTTCAAGTTACAAATTAGTCAAGGTTGGACCTCATAGTCAAGCTTGGATAATTAATTTTTAAGTTATAAAGTAGTGAAGCTTGAACCAATTATTTTTAAGTTATAAACATAGTTATGGTTCGACCACATAGTCAAGCTTGGATAATTAATTTTTAAGTTACAAATTAGTCAAGGTTCGACCTCATAGTCAAGCTTGGATAATTAATTTTTAATTTACAAATTTTTCAAGGTTTCGACCTAATAGTCAAGCTTGGATAATTAATTTTTAAGTTACGAATTAGTCAAGGTTCGACCTCATAGTCAAGCTTGGACTATACATTTTTAAGTTTTAAACTAGTGAAGCTAGCACCATCAGTTTTTAAGTTTTAAACTAGTCAAGATTAAACCCGATAGTCAAGCTTGGACAATTAATTTTTAAGTTATAAACTGTAGTCAACGTTAAACCTCAAAGTGAAACTTGGGCCATTGATTTTTCAGTTTTAAACTATAGTCATAGTCAAGCTCGGACCATTAATTTTTAAGTTATAAACTGGTCAATGTTGGACCACATAGTCAAGCTTGGACAATTAATATTTAAGTTATAAACTAGTCATGGTTTGACCACATAGTCAAGCTTGGGTAATTAATTTTTAAGTTACAAATTAGTCAAGGTTGGACCTCATAGTCTATCTTGGACCTTAAGTTAACCTTATAGTTAAAGTGGAATTTGTAGATCAGAGTTGCAAAATTCTCTTTTAAGTTCTAAACACTTTAAAACTGAATATTGTCAAGGTTAGATCACTATTTCTCAATTATGAACATTTTTGAAAAAAATGTATAGTCACAGGGTTGGACCAATAATTCTCAAGTTATAAATATTTTTTAAAAAATATTATCTAGCTTAGTCCTTTTAAATAGAATTAAGCAATTACTATATTTAAGTTATAAACAATTAAAACTTATAAACCTTATAGTCAAGCTTGGAAAATTTATTTTTAAATTATATAAATTAGTCAACGTTGGACCTCATAGTCAAGCTTGGAGTATTACTTTTTAGTTAACGTTTTGAAACTATACACATTGTCTAAGTTGGACCATAAATCTTAAGTTATAAACATTTTTGAAAATAATGGAGTCAAGGTTGGACCATTCCTTGTTGAGTTGTAAACATTTAAAAACTAAATATAGTCAAGATTGGTCTCTAAGAGTTTGCCTATTATTCCCAAGTTATAAACATTTTTTTTAAATGTTATCAAGCTTGGGCCTTTTAATTAGAATGAAGCAATTACTATTTAAATTATAAACAATTATAAAAAGGAAAATATCGTTAAGTTCAAACCATTGCTTTTTTTATACATGAAAAAAATTTATAAGGATGAAAATTATAGTTAAATTTGGACCTCATAGTCAAGCTTGTACCATTGATTTTTAAGTTATAAACTAGACAAGGTTTGTGGGTCATAGTCAAGCTCAAACCATTAATTTATATGTTTTACACTACTTAAGGTTGGTCCTCATAGTCAAGCTTGGATCTCATAGTCAAGGTAGCACCACTACTTTTAAAGTTGTTAAAAATTATAGGCAAAATTGAACTTATAGGTATAGTATTGAACTTACAGGTAAAAAAAATTATAAAGAAGATAAATGTAGTCAAGTTTGGACATCATAAACAAGCTTGGATCATTAATTTGTAAGTTAAAACTTGTAAAACTTTGACCTCATAGTCAAGCTTAGACCATTGATTTTTAAGTTATAAACTAGACAAGGTTTGTGGGTCATAGTCAAGCTCGAACCATTAATTTATATGTTTTACACTACTCAAGGTTGGTCCTCATAGTCAAGCTTGGATCTTATAGTCAAGGTAGTACCACTACTTTTGAAGTCGTTAAAAATTATAGGCAAAATTGAACTTATAGGTATAGTATTGAACTTATAGGTAAAAAAAAATTATAAAGAAGATAAATGTAGTCAAGTTTGGACATCATAAACAAGCTTGGATCATTAATTTGTAAGTTAAAACTTGTAAAACTTTGACCTCATAGTCAAGCTTAGACCATTAATTTTAAAGTTTTAAACTAGTAAACCTTGGACATTATAGTCAAGCTTGGGCCATTATTTTTTAAGTTTTTAACATTTTGAAACTATAAATATTGTCAATGTTGGTCCTAAAAGCTTGGACAATTATTCTCAAGTTATCAACATTTTTGAAAAAATGTTATCAAGCTTGGACCTTTAAATTAGAATTGAGCAATTACTATTTAAGATGTAAACAGTTGAAAATTATTGTCAAGATTAAATCATTGGTTATTTCTGAACTGAAAAAAAAATTATAAGAAAAAAAATAGTTGAAGTTTGACTCTACAGTCAAGGTTCAAATGTAACTTTTTAAGTTATAAACAGTTAAAAAAAAAGAAATATATAAACAAGGTTGGACCTCATAGTCAAGGTTGGACCATTAATTTTTATGTTATAAACTAGTGAAGCTTGGACAATTAGCTTGCAATTTTTTTTAATTTTAAAAGATAAATGTATAGTCAAGGTTGGACCTCATAGTCAAGCTTGGATTATAAACTTTTAAGTTTTAAACTATAAGTGAAGCTTTTATTAAATAGTTATTTTAGTTATTAAATAGTTAATGTTGGGCCTCATAGTCAAGCATGGAACATAAAGCTTGGATTATAAATTTTTAAGTTTTAAACAATAGTGAAGCTTTTATTAAATAGTTATTTTAGTTATTAAAAAATCAATGTTGGGCCTCATAGTCAAGCTTGGAATATAAACTTTTAAGTTTTAAACTATAAGTGAAGCTTTTATTAAATAGTTATTTTAGTTATTAAATAGTCAATGTTGGGCCTAATAGTCAAGCATGGAACATAAAGCTTGGATTATAAATTTTTAAGTTTTAAACAATAGTGAAGCTTTTATTAAATAGTTATTTTAGTTATTAAAAAGTCAATGTTGAGCCTCATAGTCAAGCTTGGAAGATACATTTTTAAGTTATAAGTTAGTGAGGCTTTGGACCTCACAGTCAAGCTTGGATTATTAATTTCTAAGTTATAAGTTAGTGAAGCTCGGACCATTAATTCTTAAGTTTTAAACTATAGTGAATATTAAACCCGATAGTCAAGCTTGGTTCATTAATTTTTAAGTTATAAACTAGTCAAGGATGGGCATCTTAATCAAGCTTGGCTCATTAATTTTTAAGTTATAAACTATAGTCACGGATGGACATCATAATCAAGCTTGGGTCATTAGTTTTTAAATTTTAAACTAGTCAAGGTTGAACGCCACAGTCAAGCTTGGATAATTAATTTTTAAGTTATGAACTAGTCAAGATTGAAAAATTAATTTTTAATTTATAAACTAGTCAAGCTTGGCTCATTAATTTCTAAGTTATAAACTATAGTCACGGACGGACATCATAATCAAGCTTGGGTCATTAGTTTTTGAATTTTAAACTAATCAAGGTTGAACGCCACAGTCAAGCTTGGATAATTAATTTTTAAGTTATGAACTAGTCAAGATTGAAAAATTAATTTTTAATTTATAAACTAGTCAAGCTTGGATAATTAATTTTTATGTTATAAATAAGTCAATTTTTGACCTAATAGTCAAGCTTGGATCTTATAAAGTCAAGATAGGACAACTACTTTTTAAGTTGTAAACTATTTAACAATCTCCCAGCAAATTTTCAACTTTAAGTTAATAATAATATAAAATTCCCCCTCTTGGTGTATATTATCGTTAATTAAAAAGGAAATAATGCGTAAAAGCAATTTGAAAATTATTCAGAAAACAGATTTTATAAATAGTTAAGTGTTATGTGTGAAAAAAGAAACAGAAACCCGCACTCTATATAGTACATATATATGTAAGCGCGCGGACAAAAAAGGGAATAGCAAAACAAGTTTAATATATTAAAAAGAAGTGTATGAGTTAAGTACTGCTTTGACCGGTAGTTGAATATAGTGGGAAAGGCAAATTGATCATTAGTGTGAGTTCTTAAGTATACTGAATTAGATTCTTTGATTAAGCGTTAAAGTAAAATTCTAGCCTCAGGTATATGTATAGCATATACATAAGAGAGAGGGGGGGAAGGCGTGTATGTGTGACTTTACACGGTTGGCAACTTGTAAGGCAAGTTAATAAGAAGGCAAAGGAGAAATGTATCTACACACTTTATATATCTATATATCGCGTTAATAGTCTTATTCTCCTTTTTTTCGATTCATATTTCTTTATAGAATATATACTACATACATTATTATATACTTATATACTTGAATTCCCGGCAATATCATTTTTTTTTAATTTTTGCCCTCTGGGTAAATTTTTATAAATTTTCTTATCTTCGAACGAATGTATATAGGAAATCTATCAAAAATATCGAGGGCATCAAGTTTGGTCCAAGATGAGTCTGGTTTTTTTTTTTTTTTTTTTTTTTTTTAAATTAATGCGTTAATATTATCTTTATCATTCCAATGTCTATCATCGAAACGATCATTACATCCACGATATCGTGTTATTATGTTCGAAGGACATGAATCAAGGTGAAAACGAATAAGGTTTTTTTTTTGCTTCTTCAGAACTGTTTTTTATTAAAGTGCTAAACTGGTTTTTTTTTGTAAGGTTTGGAGAAACATTAATTATTTTTTTTTTTGTTAAATCGACGTCGAAATTTATCTTTTTTTTGATACATGGACTAATATAAAACCGATACGATTTCACGGTAATCTAATTTACACTGGCTTGGAAACTATAAACTAATCCTCCGTAAATAGCTAAGCATAGGCGCACACATATGCGGTATAGGTGTATTATAAATTAATGCGGTTGAGTGATCTGTTCAATAATTATAAACTTTAAGGACTCGGGAACATTTTTTTTTTTTTTTTTGCTTGTATTATTTTCTTCGTGCGGTATTATATTTGTGTTTGTGTGTGTGTGTGTGTCAGCAATTTTCTACCGTGATTACTTATCTCATGTGACTCATGAAGAATATATAATTATGCCGCAACACTGCTGTTGTTGTGACTAATCGAGGCATCAAAAGCAACACCTTGGTGTTTAAATCTTTTTCTCCTGTACATGTTTTGTTAAAATATCTCATTACAATTTTTGTTAGTGTAATTAAAAGCTATTAGATAATTTGATTCGGGAAAGGAAAAGTTGAAATTGGAAATTAAATAAATGTAATTAGTAATTACAGAGTAATATTCAGAAACATAAACATTTAAATAAGTCTTAATAAGTCTAAAGTATTTTTTTTTCGCAAATATGTTCGTCAAGTTTTATTGTTAATGCAATTTATTTATGAAAATAAAAAAAATTAAAGTAAATTTAATTTAACTAATTTAATATAATTAATTTTATTTAATTAAATATTAAAAATTAAAGTAAAACAACAATTTTACTCGAATAAAGTTCAATCGTATAAGTCAATTTTAATTATAATACAGTAGAATAAAAAATAAAATAATAAAATAAAAAAATCGAGTAATATTTTCCAAAAAAATATTTTACTTACATAATTGTTTATAAAAATGATAAAATTAATTGAAAATAGACTTTTTTATCAAGAAAATCTTTGGGTGAATTAGATGAAACATTATTTGTAAAAAATTCGATTTATTTGTGCGCAAAAATGACCGAACAGTGGAATTGTTTATAACATTTGTTTATAATAAATAATAAAATTAATTGCAAATTGGCTTTTTTACTAAGAAAATCTCTGGGTGAATTAAATAAAACATTATTTGTAAAAAATTCGATTTATTTGTGCGCAAAAAAGGCCAAACAGTACAATTGTTTATAACATTTGTTTATAATAAATTATAAAATTAATAGCAATTTGGCTTTTTTACAAAAAAAAATCTCTGGATGGATTAAATAAAACATTATTTGTAAAAAATTCGATTTATTTGTGCCCAAAAACGACCGAACAGTACAATTGTTTATAACATTTGTTTATAATAAATGATAAAATTAATTGCAAATTGGCTTTTTTTACAAAGAAAACCTCTGGGTAGATTAAACAAAACATTATTTGCAAGAAATTCCATTTATTTGTGCTCAAAAATGACCGAACAGTACAATTGTTTATAACAATTGTTTGAACAATTAAGAATATTATAGCCGAAGGTTAGTTTAACAAAAAAGTTTAATTACAATAATCAAAAGCAAATTACTACAAAATTTTTTTTACCTTTATTCATAACAACAGCGTAAAGTGTAATTGTTTATACCATTTGTTTATAATAAATGATAAAATTAATTGCAAATTGACTTTTTTAACAAAGAAAATCTCTGCGCGGCTTAGATGAAACATTATTTGTAAAAAATCCGATTCATATGTATCCAAAAACGTCCATATAGTCCATATAGTGTCCATATTAATAAACAATTGTTTATTAAAAATTGTTATACAATTAACAGAAATTATTATCGCGGAAGTTCAGTTTAACAAGTTGAAAGTTCTGCGCCGCTTAGATAAAACATTATTTGTAAAAAAAATTGGATTTATTTGTGCCAAACGAACTCCTTACAGAACAACTGTTTATAAAAATTGTTTAAACAATTCGAAAAAATTACTCGAAAAGATCAGTTTAAGAAAAAAAGTTGAATTGCAATAATCTAAAGAAAATTGCTAAATAAAAATATTATTTTTATACCTAACTTTTAATAAACAGTAATTGTTTATATAATTTGTTTATAAAAATGACAATATTAATTGCAAAATGGCTTCTTTACAAAAAAATCTCTGCGCCGCTTAGTTGAAACATTATTTATAAAAAAATTCGTTTTATTTGTCCAAAAAAAATGTCCCTGAAGTACAATTGTTTATAAAAATTGTTTAAACAATTTGTCAAAATTATCGCAAAAGATTAGCTTAAGAAAAAAGATTAAATGCAATAATCTAAGGTAAATTACTACTTAAAATTTTATTTTTTCACATGACTACTGTATAAAGTTAATTGTTTATATAATTTGTTTATAAAAAATGATAAAAGTAATTGCAAAATGTCTTTTTTCATAAAGAAAATATCTGGGCGGCCTAGATAAAACATAATTTACAAAAATTCGATTTATTTGTATGCAATATACGTTCTCACAATACAATTGTTTATAAAAATTGTTTATAAAATTCAAAGAAATTACCGTAAAAGATCAGTTTAATCAGTTTAACCAGTTTAACAAAGAAAACTTTAATTGGAATCATCTAAGTCTAAGGTAAACTGTTACATAAAATTTAAATTTTTTTCACACGATTACACCGTAAAGTTTAATTGTTTATATCATTTGTTTATAAAAAATAATTAAACAAATTGCAGAAAGGCTTTTTTTATATAGAAAATATCAGGACGACTTAGACGAAAGATAATTAATAAAAAATTCGATTTATTTCTGCTCAAAAACGTTCTTTCAGTACAATTGTTTATAAAAATTGTTTAAACAATTAAGAAAAATTATCGCCAAAGATCAGTTTAACAAATAAAATGTTCAATTGTACTAACCTAAAGCAATTTGCTTAATAAAATTTTTATTTTAATACATATCATTCCGTAGAGGGTATTTGTTTATATCATTTGTTTATAAAAAATAATTAAATTAATTGCAAATTTTGCTTCTAATAAAGAAAATATCTGCTGTGCTTAGATGAAACATTATTTTTAAGAATCAATCAAAGAATTTAATTTATTTGTGCCCAAAAACGTCCTTACAGTACAATTGTTTATAAAAATTGTTTAAACAATTATGAAAAATCATCGCAAAAGATTAGTTTTAACATAAAGAAAGTTTAATTGCAATAATTAGAGGTAAATTACAACCCAAAATTTTTATTTTTATACATAACTACAGCGTAAAGTGTAATTGTTTATACCATTTGTTTATAATAAATGATAAAATTAATTGCAAATTGGCTTTTTCTACAAAAATCCCTGCGCTGCTTAGATGAAATATTATTTGTATAAAATCCGATTCATATGTACGCAAAAATGTCCATATAGTGTAATTGTTTATTAAAAATTGTTTAAACAATCAGGAAAATTATTGCAAAAGATTAGTTTAACATAAAGAAAGTTTAATTGTAATTATCTAAGGCAAATTAGTGCACAAAATTTTTAGTTGTTTACATAACTACAGCGTAAAGTGTAATTGTTTATACCATTTGTTTATAACAATTTTTGAGGTCAAAAACTTTTTTTTTACTTCTTACACACCCGCAGACAAAATTGCATGCAATATCAAGGGCAAAAATGTTTCCTTTAGTGAAGAAATTTATTCGCGAAATTTTTTTTTCCTTAAATTTCAAACAACTGCAACACTACAGTTGATATTTGTCGATTTTTATCAAGAAGCTTTGACAAATAAAAGGGTCGTTACACGCTCTTGATTTTCACATTGAAAGTAAGTCCATTGAAAAAAAAAACAACCCAAGAAGGTGATGCGCCTTCACAATGAAGAAAATTGTTAGTATTTTATTTTTTGTTTACGCGCTCGAGTGCGGGAAAAAGTGAATAACCTCTCTTTCTTTCTCTCTCTCTCTCTCTCTCTCTCTCTCTCTCTCTCTCTCTCTCTGTCTAGCGCGAATTGTTCCATGAAACCGTAAAAGGCATCATGTCCATAACCGGAAGAACATCTCGGATTCGCGTTGTAGTGCGCGTACGAAATCCGTTTCCGGTCGAGTGGTTCCACGAAATGATTTATTATGCCATCGAGCGAAGAGGCCGAGTGGAGCGTGACCCGTGGCTATGAATCGGTACTAAAGATCGGTTCCAGTCTTGTATATATAGAAAGAGAGAGAGAGGAAGAAAGAAAAACCATTGTTTTCTTTTATGGCTAATACTCTAACTGCAAGAGTAGTTCTATAAAGATACATTTTATATTTTATAATAGAAAGATCATACAAGAAGTTCTATTGTAACTCCTGGACTGGTTCCGTAGAGCATGAAATAAAGATATACATAATTATCGCCGTATTATTCTGAATCAATGTTCAATGCCGAGGGAGCTTCTTTCGAATCGTCAACTAAAGTTGTTCAATCGACAAAGACATTTTCAACATTTTCACTTCATTTTTACTCCACTTTCACATTCACTCAATTTTCACTTCACTTTCACTCTACTTTCACTTTCATTTAAAATCTATTTTCACTTCACTAATCTATTTCTGCTCCATTTTCACTTCACATTCCTTTTTAGTCAAAATATTTTTATTACTTTATTTTTTCATCACTTTCAATTGAAATTTTTTATTCCATTTTCGCTCCACTTTCACTATCACTAAAAATTTATTTTTACTACAAATTCACGCATCACTTTCACTGAAAATTTATTTTCATATATATAAAATAAATTTGCAGTCAAAATGGATTAAAATAAATTTTGAGTGATAGTAAAAGTGCGAGTAAAAGTGAAGTGAAAATTCAATTAAAATAAATTTTTGAGTGAATGTAAAAGTAAAGTGAAAATGAAGTGAAAATGAAGTGATAATAAATTTGGAGTCAAAATGGATTGAAATAAATTTTGAGTGATAGTAAAAGTGCGAGTAAAAGTGAAGTGAAAATTCAATTAAAATAAATTTTTGAGTGAATGTAAGAGTGAAGTGAAAATGAAGTGAAAATGTAGTGAAAATAAATTTTGAGTCCAAATGGATTGAAATAAATTTTGAAAGATAGTATAAAAGTGAAGTGAAAATTCGATGAAAATAAATTTTGAGTGAATGTTAAAGTAAAGTGAAGTTAAAGTAAAAGTGAAATGAGATTACATAATTTACCCTAAGGAAGTCGTTTATGTTATTTTTTACTCGAAATTTATTACCCCTCTATTTTCACTTTACTTTCAATCAAAACTTATTTCTACTTTACTCTCTCTGAAAAAATTTATTTTCACATCACTTTCACTTCACCTTCACTCCACTTTCACATTCACTGAAAATTTATTTTCACTTCACTTTTTCTTTGGTCAACGTTGTGGACTTTAACTTATTCGTATTGGAGAAAAATAATAATGAAATAAAATTTGATTGCAGGGAGTCGATTGTGTAATTTCACTTCACTTTCACTCTACTTTCACTTCACTTTCACTCTACTTTCACTTCACGTTCACTTTATTTTCACTCTACTTACACTTTATTTTCACTCTACTTTCACATCACTTCAATTAACTTTAAATTCGCTTCACTCAACATTCACTTTACTTTCACTCCAGTTTCACTTCACTTTTACTTCATTTTCACCCTTCTTTCACTCCACTTAACTTTCACTTTACTTTCACTTCGGTTTCACTTAACTTTTACTTCGCTTCACTTAACTTTCACTCCACTTTTACTTCACTTTTACTTCATTTTCACCCTTCTTTCACTCTACTTAACTTTTCCTTTAATTTCACTTCAGTTTTACTTCACTTTCACGTAATTTTCACTCTACTTTCACTTTACTTAACTTAACTTACACTTTACATAACTTTCACTTGACTTAAATTTCACTTTACTTTTACTACAATTTCACATCATGTTCACTCTACGTTCACTCCACTTTTACTCTACTTTCACTTCACTTTCACTCAAAATTTAATTTTCATTTCATTTTCACTTCACTTTCACTCAAAATTTATTTTCATTTTATTTTCACTTCACTTTCACTCAAAATTTATTTTCACTTCATTTTCATTTCACTTTAACTCTACTTTCACTTCACTCTCATTTAAAATTTATTTTTACTCAACATTCACTTCACTTTCAAGCTACTTTCACCTCCATTTAAATGTTATTTCGTTCATCTTTCTTTTCAATACGAAAATAAAATTTGTGTGAATGTGAAAGTAGTCTAAAAATAATGTAAATGTGGAGTGAAAATTTTCGTTAGTGAAAGTGAAGTGAAATTGTAGTGAATATAAATTTTGAGTGGAAATGAATTTAAATTGAAATGAAAAAAATTTTGTCTCAAAGTAAAAGTGGAATAAAAGGAAAATTGTTTGTGTTAAAGTGAAGTAAAAGTGTAATGAAAATAAACTTTCAGTGAAATTAAAGAAGGAGTGAAAATAATTTTAACGAAAGTGAAGGAAAGAAATTCAGGGACAAGGTGAAAGTGAAGAGAAAGTGATGTGGAAATGAATTTTAAGTGAAATTGAGGTAAGAGTGAAGTGAAAATAAAGTGAAAAAGATGTTTGAGTGAAAGTGAAGTGCAAATGGAGTAAAAAAATTTTGAGTAAAAGTGACGTCAAATTGGAGTGAAATTGAAAAGAAAATGAAGTGAAATTACATAGTCGACGACCAGATGAAGGTTATCTGAAAGTGAATTAAAAGTAAATTTTGAGTGAAAGTGGAGTGAAAATAAATTTTTTGCCAAAGTGAAAATCAAGTGAAAATTAAGTGTAAGTAAAGTGAAAGTGAAATGTAAGTAAAGTAAAAGTGAAGTGTAAGTAAATTAAAGTGGAGTGTAGGTAAAGTGAAAGTGAAGTGTAAGTAAATTAAAGTAAAGTGTAAGTAAATTAAAGTGAAGTGTAGATAAAGTGAAAGTGAAGTGTAAGTAAATTAAAGTAAAGTGTAAGTAAATTAAAGTGAAGTGTAGGTAAAGTAAAAGTGAAGTGTAAGTAAATTAAAGTGAAGTGTAGGTAAAGTGAAAGTGAAGTGTAAATAAGGTAAAACTTGAAGGCGCAGTATTTAAAATCTTGACCCCCTGGAAAGATTTTAAATACTGCGCCTTTTTACTTTAAGGTGTAAAGTTGACGCCGACTTCTAGTTCCGCTTTGGTCCGCATCCGCTCGGACCACCAGCGCCATCCTAACGAACCAAGAGTGGCCCTCCTCTTATTGAACGCAATACCGATCTCAATTTTTTTTCTCTCCACCCACAAACTATTTGATATCCACTCCTGCACTTGAAAAGTGCTTCTCTCACTACAAACTTTTATTCCTCTCGTTAAAGTCTCGACTTGAAAAAAAATTGTTCTCCTCCCTTCTTTTTCCGGTTGGTGAACGTGGCTAGAAATCTGTTACTTTTTTTTCTATCCTGCCTTCTCGCTCCACATTCATCAGGAGGGAAAAGGATACATACATTTACCCCAGCCTCTCTCTCTCTCTCTCTCTCTCCCTCTCTCGTATTTTCTCTTCTGCTGAAGGCTCAAAATCCCTGAAAGCGACTTCTCCCTTTTCATAGCCCTCAAACCCTGTTAAGGTTTGCTTCGCAAACAGTGTGGTGGTTTTTCAGTGTGGGGTCGTTCCTTGTCGAAACAGAGAGAGAGAGAGAGAGAGAGAGATCCCTTCGTGATTTACGAACTCATTGAGAAGTCTACACCCATCCCTCTTTTGGCATGTAACCCCTCCATTTAATCAGCTACCCACGAGTAAGTAGATGTTAGGGAGACGTCATGCGTGTAGATATAACCTTTCGTGAATCGCCTGTGAAAAACTTTGTCAGAACTGTGGGCTCGTTCACCCTTATACATGAATTCAAATAATGTCAGACCGCTTGTCACGCGTCGCGAATCTCTTTCGAGTGATCTCGCACTAAACATCGCCGAGGAGAGGGGGGAACAAAAAAAAGAATTAGAAAATTGCTCCCCAAGCATTTTTTTTTATACAATGGATCGTTAAAAATTGTATTCAATTTTTTTTCCTGTTCATTGAAATATTTCCTTGCATTTCTTTTCAAAAGCTTTATTTATATGCGGCAAACGGGTATAAAAATGGTGTTTAAATTTAAATTTTCAAATATTCCCCCACTTTTTTTATAATATATGTTAATATCGAGAATTATTTATATTGGAGGAGAAATTTATCATTTTTGGTCACATTTCTTTCACCCCATTTTCACTTCACTTTCGCTTTCACTGGTAATTTCACTTCACTTTTCACTTCACTTTTCACTTCACGTTTCACTTTCACTTCACTTTCACTTCACTTCACTTTCACTTCACTTTCACTTCACTTCACTTTCACTTCACTTTCTCTTCACTTACACTTCACTTTCACTTTTACTTCACTTTTACTTCACTTTCACTTACAGTTCAATTTTTGTTTTCCTCTATTTTCACTTCACTTTCCCTCCACATTCACCTTTAGTCAAAAATTTGTTTTCACTGCATTTTTACTTCACTTTCACTCTACTTTTAGTTTCACTTAATTTTTTTTTTATTACACACTTTTACTTCACTTTCACTCAAAAGTTTTTTTATTCCACTTACACTTCACGTTTACCTTACTTACACCTCACTTTATTTTCACTTTGACAAAAAATTAATTTTCACTTTCTCTTAAAATTTATTTTCACTCCACTTTCACTTTCTCTTAAAATTTATTTTCACTCCATTTTCACTTCACTTTCACTCCACTTTCACATTCACTAAAAATTTTATTTAATCCATTTTCACTTCACTTTCACTCCACTTTCACATTCACTAAAAATTTTATTTAATCCATTTTCACTTCACTTTCACTCCACTTTCACATTCACTAAAAGTTTTTATTTAATTCATTTTCACTTCACTTTCACTAATTACACTAGTTTAACATTCATCCAAAAAATTTTTTACTCTATTTTTACACTCCATTTTAACTTCACTTACATTTTTAATTTTTGTTTAGTTTTACAAATTTCTAAATTTCCCTCCAAAGAACACAAATTGACAGACATTTTAAAACTTTTTTAAACAATTTTTATAAACAAATGGTTTTTTTGAAACATAGAAGTATTGAAAAATAATTTTTTTTGTACATCGCTTTTATTTTTATTTTTGCAATGTGTGTTAAGGTTAAAAATTCTTTAACAATGTAGTTTAAAAATGTTATTAACAATTTTATAAATAAATTAAGAGTAAATAACAATTGAAGACGAGAAATAAGATTTTTTCTACTGATTATTTTTTACTCATCTCTTAATAAATCTTCAAGATAGAAACTATTAATTACAATTATTTTACAAGGTAAAAAACAATTTTAATTCATTTAAATTCAAGAAAAACAATTGTAATAAACAAATATCAAATTAAAAACAAATAAATATGTAGAGATTTCGTTTTTTCTTTCACTATATTTACTTTGATCTATTAAATGCAGTTAGTAAAAGTAAGTTTTAATAAATAAAAATATTTCCACCTTCAGTTATTGTAAATAAATAATTTGTTTACCAGAATTGTTTATCACTTTTCAAAAAATATTAAAATTTATATTTTTGTTTTTAAAAATATGTATAAACCGTTTAGAAAAAAAAAGATATTGGAAGAAAAACGATTTTTTTTACATTCAAAGTGTTGTTAATATGTTTTTTGTTTACAACAATCGTTTATAACTATATTGAAAAATATTAATAGGTAAATTAAAGTTTTAAGATTCAGTAATTCTGTAGAAAATTAATAGTATAAAAGAAAAACGAAAATCTTTACAGGTTTATTTTTTGTTAATTTGGAATTTGTTTACAACAATTGTTTATAACTTTATTGAATAATATTAATAGATAAATAAAAGTTTCAAGACTCAATAATCATACAGAAAATAAATTGTAAAAGAAAAAACAAAATCTTTCCTGGGCAACTTTTTGTTAATATGAAATTTGTTTATAACAATTGTTTATAAAGTTATTGAAAAATTGTATTAGTTAATAATTTTCATCTTAAAGATTTATTAAGAGTAAAAAAGTAAAAAAGTCGGTGAAAAAAACCTTATTTTTCATCACTATTTGTTGTAAAATCTTAATTTGTTTATTAAATTGTTTATAACAGAATTCAATAATAAAATTAAACAATTTTTATCTCTAACATTCATTACAACTTAAAAAAAGAGAAAAATTTAGAAAACATTTTTAAAATATTGTTTTCTAAAATTAGTATAAAATTGGCGTTTGTGACAAAATGTTTTAACTATATATGGTTAATTTAACAATATTGCAAACAATAATCATAAACAAATTATTTCTTAAAAGACGCAAAAGTATAAAAAAAATTTTTATATATCACTCTTAATTTTATATGGTTGAAATGAATTTCAATGTAAAAAATTGTCTAACTTTGTTATTTAAACATATGCTATAAACAATTTTATAAACAAATTAAGAACTAACAACAATTGAAGATGAAAAATAGGTTTTTTTCATAATGACTTTTTCTACTGTTTTCTTAACGGATCTTTACGATAAAAATTATTAACCAAAATTATTATTATTATTTATCCACTTTATAAACAATTGTTATAAACAAATTCCAAATTAAAAAGATGTGAACATGTAAAGACTTTGTTTTTTCTGTCACTATTTATTTAAATCCATTAAAAGTAGTTATTAACAGTCAGTTTTTTAATAAATAAAAATATTTTCACCTTCAGTTATTGTAAATAAATAATTTGTTTACAAGAATTGTTTACATCTTTTCTATAAACAAATTTCAATTTAAGTTTCCAGATACTATTTCTTTTACTATTTATTTTCTATATAGGATTATTGAATCTTGAAACTTTAGTTTACCTATTAATATTTTTTAATATAGTTATAATCAATTGTTGTTAACAAAATACATATTAACAACACTTTGAATGTAAAAAAAATCATTTTTTTTCTAATATATTTTTTCTAATATATTTTTTTTCTAATATATTTTTTCTAATATATTTTTTTTCTAATATATTTTTTTCTAAACGGTTCATATATATTTTGAAACATAAATTTAATTGTTAATATTTATACCTTGAAACTTGAATTGAAATTTGTTTTTAGGAAAGTTGTAAACAATTCTTGTAAACAAATTATTTATTTACACTAACTGCAAGGTGAAAATATTTTTATTTATTAAAACTAACTATTATTAACTGTTTTTAATGTGGACTGAAATAAATAGTATAAAAGAAAAAATAAAATGTTTACAGTGAAACTTTTTGTTAATATAGAATTTGTTTATAACAATTATTTATAACTTAAATTATAGGTAACTTAAATTTAACTTAATTAACTTAAACTAATTTAACTTAATTAACTTAAATTAATTTAACTTAATTAACTTAATTAACTTAATTAACTTAATTAACTTAATTAACTTAATTAACTTAATTAACTTAATTAACATAAATTATAATTATATTATATTATTATTATTTATAACTTATAACTAATTATTTATAACTTTATTGAAAGATATTTAAAAATTTAGGTTTCGAGACTCAATGATATTGTGGAAAATAAATAGTGAAACAAATATTTTTTTAGATCTATTTGTTGTTAATTTAATGTCAATTTTTAATTTGTTTATAAAATTGTTTATAACCTATTTAAATAATAATGTTAGACAATTTTTGACAGTTTTATATTAATTTTAGTCAGTGACAATGGGGAAATGTGTTTGCAATTTTTTTTCTTGGCTATATTCACAAAGTATTAGACATTTTTCCGCCATTTTGGAGCCGCCATTTTGAATTTCGAATTTCTCTATTGAAATTCTTTTTTTTCTTCTTTTTTTTTGATTTTTTCGCTTCTATGGACAAGAAAATTGTATTGTATCAACAGAAAAAAAATTACAAACTTAGTAAAAGAGGAAAAAAAATTCTATTCAGTGTCTAACATTAAAAAAACAAATAAACTCTTCTTCTATCGGAAACAGCACACTGGTTCCATACTTGTATAATTTCTAGTTAAAGCTTGTTCAAAGAAGTAATGGTGCGTAAAGAGAGGCGGGTCGTGATTTATCACTTCTGTAATCGCATGCTTCGTATATATATATATAATAACGGTATTCCGTTTAAAATAGATCAACTGCCATGTTGATTATTAAACTCCATTACACCCAGAGACGAAAAAGGGGAATTCTTGTTATTAATAAATAATGAGCGGTCATATCATTTTATTAGACTTTTATTTCTCAGATTATAATATTAACATATTTCAATAAAATCTTCTTTATTCATGATTTAAAAAAATAAATAAAATTATTTCTCTCTTTCTTCAAGATTTTTTTTTGTGTTCGAGAAATTCAGCGTATTTTAATACTAATAAAATTTTTACAAGAATTATTATCTGTATACTATATATAATGATATTATTAGACTTTTTTTTCGCCCAGCTTCCTTTATGGTCTTTCATACATATAATGAAAGCGTTTAATTCTTCTCTTACTTTCTGTTTGAGAACTTTTATATATTTCTTAATGGCATTTGCGCCTCATTTTAAAGATTCAGTTACAAACAATTAAGTACATAATATTCTTTCACACGTAAATTGAAGTTGAGAGAGAAATAATTTTATGAGCTAAGAACAATTATTTCTTTCACTACAGTTTATTGTATATAGACAGGAAGTTTTTTATTTCTTGGAGGGGGAATCAATTTTACTTTTTACATAACGATTCCGATTCTAAATTCATGGAAAGATTTAATTACTTTTTTTAAAATTCTGTGATAAAGTTATAAATTATCTATAGTGCAATTATTTTTAACATTTTTTTTTCAAAATAAGTGGTGTAGGTAAAAAAAAATTTTTTTGTAGAGAAAATATAACGTTAACGATGTCTTGTTTGAAATGCGAGTAATAAGTATATAATTCCCCCTTATATTCTTTATAACTGGAAATTTATATACCGTTCAGTAAGTTCATACAAATTTCTAGAGTAAGATTTTTTTTTCTCTTTTATAAGAAACTGTTTCTTCTTTAATTTTACAAATATATGAAAATAAAAGATTGAAATGTGAACATGATTTTCTATCTCTAATATATAAAGGAGAGAAAAAAAATTGTACGATCTGAACCGCAATCGATTTTCTCGTAATCACTATACAAAATTGCTATATTGCTTATATCATATATACGAGAGACTCATTGTCCGATTACAATTGGCTTGCTTCGCCAACCTTTGAGGAACAAGATATCGACAAAAGGGCGAGTGCTCGGGGCGTCGCAATTTCAATGGCAATGTATATAGATATATATTGTGTCTCACAAAACCAAAACCTATTTTATTTCCTACCGATTCAACTCTGAATCGAACAAGCATCTAGAGTTACAGTATATATATACATCAACATTCTGCCTCTATTTTTATTATTCTCTTGTTATAAGGGTAGGAAACTTTGATTTTTCTGCGTTTCTGGCTTAAGGCGTCAAGAAAGTTGGCAAAAAAAAAAATATGAGAGGAATGATAAAGTTGACAGTTCGATTTGAGTCAATATTTCTCGTTTTTATTTATTTATTAATTTTCTTTTTTTTTCTTTTTTTTTGAAATTTTAATACGTTTCGTTTTTTTGAAAATATTGATATTTTGAAAAAAAAGAATTATTTTTTTTGATATTTTAACAAATGTATAGAGAATAAACTTTTAAATGAATTTATAAAATATTCTGGAATACTATTAATTGTGTTTGAATATTGAATTTGAATATGAAGAAAGTATTTGAAAAAATACGAAACGTATTAAAATTTTTTGAAATACCATAACAAGATTTGAAATGGCAATTAATAATATTTCAGAATGCTTAGTAAATAACGTTTAGAAGTATATAAACTCTTTATGTTTGCGTCTAAATTTTGAAAAATTCCATTTTTTTAAGAAAAATCTATTTTTTGTTTTATTATTTTTATTAAGAATTCTAAAATTTAAAACTTAAAGTTAAAACTTATTTTCTTATTTATCTTTAGAAATCTTTAAAATACAGTCAATAAATTTCCTTACACTTTGATTGTAATTAAAATTTGATCAAAAGAATATGTTTTATTAAACTTTATTCAAAATAATTTAATTTTTACATTTATTAAATTATAATCATATAAGAATGTAAAGAACGAATCTTATAATTTATTTAAAAAAAATAGTTTGTTTTGTATTATTTAAATGTTTATAAATATTTTCATTATTACTTGATATTTAGAAAGCTTTTGCAAAATAATAAAAATAATAATAATAATAATAATAATAATAATAATAAAATATTTAAAGAAAATACCACTTTTTCGGAAAAATTCAAATATTTGAGAAAAATACAATTTTTTGGGAAAAATTAAAATATTAAAAAAAAACAATTTTTCCAATAAAATTCAAATATTTAAAAAAAATACAATTTTTTCGCGATAAAATTCAATTATTTGAGAAAAATGGGATTTTTATGCGGTAAAATATAAATATTTAAGAAAAAACACAATTTTCTTGAAAAAAGACAATTTTTTCGGTAAAATTCAAATATTTAAGAAAAAAGACAATTTTTTTGAAGAAAAGACAATTTTTTTGCAGTAAAATTTTTATTATTTGAGAAAAATGCAATTTTTTGCGGTAAAATTCAAACATTTGAGAAAAATGCCATTTTTTTTCTGTAAAATTTAAATATTTGAGAAAAATGCGATTTTTTTGAAGAAAAAACAATTTTTTTGCCGTAAAATTTAAATATTTTTGAGAAAAATGACATTTTTTTCTGTAAAATTTAAAGATTTGAGAAAAATTCAATTTTTTCCGGTAAAATTCAAATATTTGAGAAAAAAGACAATTTTTTTCTGTAAAATTCAAATAGTTAAAAAAAATACAATTTTTTTGCGGTAAAATTCAAATATTTGAGGAAAATACAATTTTTTGCGATAAAATTCAAATATTTAAGAAAAAATACAATTTTCTTGAAAAAAAGAACATTTTTCCGGTAAAATTCAAATATTTATGAAAAAAGACAATTTTTTTGAAGAAAAGACAATTTTTTTGCGGTAAAATTTTTAATATTTGAGAAAAATGCAATTTTTTGCGGTAAAATTCAAACATTTGAGAAAAATGCCATTTTTTTCTGTAAAATTCAAATATTTGAGAAAAATGCGATTTTTTTGAAGAAAAAACAATTTTTTTGCCGTAAAATTTAAATATTTTTGAGAAAAATGACATTTTTTTCTGTAAAATTTAAAGATTTGAGAAAAATTCAATTTTTTCCGGTAAAATTCAAATATTTGAGAAAAAAGACAATTTTTTTCTGTAAAATTCAAATAGTTAAAAAAAATACAATTTTTTTGCGGTAAAATTCAAATATTTGAGGAAAATACAATTTTTTGTAATTCAAATATTTAAGAAAAAATACAATTTTCTTGAAAAAAAGAAAATTTTTCCGGTAAAATTCAAATATTTATGAAAAAAGACAATTTTTTTGAAGAAAAGACAATTTTTTTACCGTAAAATTTTTAATATTTGAGAAAAATGCCATTTTTTCTGTAAAATTTAAATATTTGAGAAAAATGCAATTTTTTGCTGTAAAATTCAAATATTTGAGAAAAATGCAATTTTTTGCGGTAAAATTCAAACATTTGAGAAAAATGCGATTCTTCGGCTGTAAAATTCAAATATTTAAGAAAAAAGACAATTTTTTTGAAGAAAAAACAATTTTTTAGGTATCATTCAAATATTTAAGAAAAAAAAAATACAATTTTTTGCGGTAAAATTCGAATATTTGAGAATAATGACATTTTTTTCTGTAAAATTCAAATATTTGAGAAAAATGCAATTTTTTGCGGTAAAATTCAAACATTTGAGAAAAAATACAATTTTCTTGAAAAAAAGAAAATTTTTCCGGTAAAATTCAAATATTTATGAAAAAAGACAATTTTTTTGAAGAAAAGACAATTTTTTTACCGTAAAATTTTTAATATTTGAGAAAAATGCAATTTTTTGCGGTAAAATTCAAACATTTGAGAAAAATGCCATTTTTTTCTGTAAAATTCAAATATTTGAGAAAAATGCGATTTTTTTGAAGAAAAAACAATTTTTTTGCCGTAAAATTTAAATATTTGAGAAAAATGACATTTTTTTCTGTAAAATTTAAAGATTTGAGAAAAATTCAATTTTTTCCGGTAAAATTCAAATATTTGAGAAAAAAGACAATTTTCTTGAAAAAAAGAAAATTTTTCCGGTAAAATTCAAATATTTATGAAAAAAGACAATTTTTTTGAAGAAAAGACAATTTTTTTACCGTAAAATTTTTAATATTTGAGAAAAATGCAATTTTTTGCGGTAAAATTCAAACATTTGAGAAAAATGCCATTTTTTTCTGTAAAATTCAAATATTTGAGAAAAATGCGATTTTTTTGAAGAAAAAACAATTTTTTTGCCGTAAAATTTAAATATTTGAGAAAAATGACATTTTTTTTCTGTAAAATTCAAATATTTGAGAAAAATGCGATTTTTATGCGGTAAAATTTAAATATTTAAGAAAAATACAATTTTCTTGAAAAAAGAAAATTTTTTCGGTAAAATTCAAATATTTATGAAAAAAGACAATTTTTTTGAAGAAAAGACAATTTTTTTGCGGTAAAATTTTTAATATTTGAGAAAAATGCAATTTTTTGCGGTAAAATTCAAACATTTGAGAAAAATGCTATTTTTTCTCTAAAATTTAAATATTTGAGAAAAATGCGATTTTTTTGAAGAAAAACAATTTTTTTGCGTTAAAATTAAAATATTTGAGAAAAATGACATTTTTTTCTGTAAAATTCAAATATTTGAGAAAAATTCAATTTTTTGCCGTAAAATTCTAATATTTAAGAAAAAAGACAATTTTTTTCTGTAAAATTCAAATATTATTAAAAAATACAATTTTTTTTGCCGTAAAATTCAAATATTTAAGAAATATACCATTCTTTGCGGTAAAATTCAAATATTTAAAAAAAATAAACTTGATTAAAATTTCCTTATAAATGTATCGTAATTTTAATCCAATTAATAATATTCCAGAAATCTTCAATAAAAATTCACTTCCAAAGTGGATCAACGCAGTAATAAAAAATCTTTTCCGCTGCATTTCTCAGCCATTAAATTATCAACAATTCTTCTTTTATCCAAAAACTATTTCTTTGATATCCAGCGTCACTTCAGTAGAATTAATTAGCAGACAAACGTGCAACAAATAGCATAAATTCAGCATGAAACGGATTTAAAAAATTTCCAATTGAGATTAATTTCCCCAAGCGCAATTATTTACAATTATTTAATTTCCTAAAAGCAGCGTTTACGCTCTCTCCTAAAGCTTTATAGTTTGCGGGTTTATATTACAGTCGTTTGTCGATTTAACACATTATAGCTTGGCTCTGGCACAGACACATGTTTTTATTATGCGAACGTTTCTCTACGGTGAGAGAACGATTAGGAGGAAAAGAAAAAGAAGATGAGAAGGAAGAATATAGGCAAGAATGAAAGTCAATCTGTCTTATAGGAGAAAAAGAGAGAGAGAACGAAAAGTGAGAGAGAGAGAAAGTGAGAGAAAGAGAGAACGAAAAAGTGATAGAGAGAGAGAGAGAGAGAAAAGAGAAAAAGAGAGAGCAAGAGAGATAGAAAGCATAACACACAGGGTATGCTGCGAAACGCGAGGTCCGGAGGTTAATGGGATTCTCCTATCGTAAATTCGGGTATTAGTGTGAAAGCAGCCTAGCCAACAAACAGGAACCCCAACTTCTACTTCTCTTCAAGCAATTTATTATCCACTGCTGGTCTGCTTAGCCGCTGTTCTTTCTCCCCTCGTAAAAGGGGGAAGAACACAAATAAAAAGAGTAGTGGTAGCATGTACGGGGATAAAAAAAAACGAAGCGCAAAAAAAGGAGGAAGAAAAAAAAGGGCATCGCTGCTTCGAAGGCTGCAAGCAATTGGCAAAGACAGCCGTCTCTCCATGGAGTTATTCGCATTGTACACTCAACTCCAAAAATCTCCTCAATTTATTCATTCAATTTCACTTCTTCATTCACTTCTTTTTCTTCTTCTTCTTCTTCTTCTTCTTCTTCTATTTTTCTTCTCTTTCTTACTCATCAATCTTTTTTATTTTATTAAAAAAAAAATCTCAATCAATTTGAACATTTTTTCCTACACCCAACACCGATCTAAAATTAAAATTAATACACGCAAATATTACCACAAAAATAACCAACAAGTTTTACTACAATTTCGGATGTGAAATAGTTCGAAAAATGTCCGTGAGTCTTCAACCAGTGTCTAGCCAGGTTTGATCCAGCAAAGGATCAAACCATTACCCAAGCCAGTTTCGATGCAACCATGAAAAATTACATATTTTTTCCCAATGCCAGTTTTGAGCCATGAATGGAAACTTAAATATTGCCACTAAAGCCAGTTATGAGCCAAGAATGGAAATTTAAATGTTTCTTTATTAAAGCCAGGTTCTATCCTTAAGAATGGGAATTTAAATGTTTAACGAAAGCCACTTATGAGCCAAGAATGGAAATTTAAATGTTTCTTTATTAAAGCCAGGTTCTATCCATTAGAATGGGAATTTAAATGTTTAAAGAAAGCAACTTATGAGCCAAGAATGGAAATTTAAATGTTTCTTTATTAAAGCCAGGTTCTATCCATAAGAATGGGAATTTAAATGTTTAACGAAAGCCACTTATGAGCCAAGAATTGAAATTTAAATGTTGATTTAGCAAAGGTAGTTTGTAACCAAGAATGAAAATTTAAATATTTTCCCTAAGCCAGTATATGTATTGTCATAAGCAAGAATGGAAATGGAAATATTTTTAACAAAGGCCTTTTGCAGTCAAGAATGGAATTTAAATATATTTAGCAAAGCCAGTTTGTTGGTTAAGTTATGAGCCAAAAAAAGGAAAGTAAAATATTTTTTTACCAAAGCCAGTTTTAATGCAATATTGAAAAAATTATGTATTTTTTGCCAAAGCCAGTTTTGAGCCCAAAATGGAAATTTTAATCATTTTTATCGATGCCAGCAATGAGCCAAGAATGGAAATTTAAAAAATTATTACCAAAACCAGATATGAATCAACAATGGAAAATTATACAGATTTTTTTGTCCATGCCAGTTTGTAGACAGTTTTGAGCCAAGAATATTAATTTGAATATTTTTTATTAATGACAGTTAGAAGCCAAGAATGAAAAATAACACATTTCTTTTATAAATGACAGTTTTTATCCACAAGAATGGAAATTTAAATATGTTTGACGAAAGCCAGTTATTAGCCAAGAATGGAATGTTAACTGGTTTTTACCAAAGCCCCATTTTCAGTCAAGAATGGAATTTAAATATATATTTACCAGAGCCAGTTTGTAAGTATAGTTACGAGCCAAAGAATGAAAAGTAAAATGTTTTTTTTTACCAAAGCCAGTTTTTATGCAATAATGAAAAAGTTATGTATTTTTTTGCCAAAGCCAGTTTTGAGCCAAAATTTGAAATCTTAATAATGTTTATCAACGCCAGTTTAGAGCCAAGAATGGAAATTTAAATGTTTCTTTATCAAAGCCAGGTTTTATCCATAAGAATGAAAAAGTTAATCTGTTTTACAAAAGCCAGTTATGAACCAATAATGGAAAATTAAATACTTTTTTTACAACAGTCTGTTTGTAATCAAGAATGGAAATTTAAACATTTTTTTCTAAGGCAGTATGTAACCACTTTTTAGTCAAGAATGAATACTAAAATATTTTTTCCTAAGTCAGTTGGTAGGCAATTTTAAGCCAAGAATGGAAATTGAAATATTTTACCAAAGCCTCTTTGTAGTCAAGAATGGAATTTAAATATTTTTTACCAAAGGCAGTTTGTAGGCAGTTATAAGCTAAAGATTGCCAGTTAAATGTCCTTTTTTTATCAAAGCCATTGTCTTGATGCAAGATTGTAAAATTATATATTTTTTGCCAAAGCCAGTTTTGAAACAAAAAAGGAAATTTTAATCAAACCAAAGCCAGTTATGAATCAAGAATGAAAAATTACAGATTTTGTTATCCATGCCAGTTTGTAGACAGTTTTGAGCCAAGAATGTTAATTTAAATATTTTTTATTAATGACAGTTAAAAACCAAGAATGAAAAATTACAAATTTTTTTATGAAAGGCAGTTTTTATTCACAAGAATGGAAATTTAAATATGTCTGACGAAAGCCATTTATTAGCCAAGAATGGAAATTTAACTGTTTCTTTACCAAAGCTCGTTTGTATAACCAAGAATGGAAAAAGAAATATTTTTTACAAAAGACAGTTTCGAGCCAAGCATTGAAGTTCAATTTTTACTAAAACCAGTTTTAAACCAAGAATGAAAATAAATTTGTTTACCAAAGCAAGTTTAGTGCCAAGTTTTATTTAAGAAAAAAAATTCCTAATCAATTCGAAAATTATTTCTAACCCAACATCGATCTAATTTTGAAATTAATACCGAGCAATTTCCCCCAAAAGAATAACCATCAAATTTTATTGGAATGTTAGATATAAAAAACCGTTGAAAGGCAGTGAATGGTATCAAAAAAAAGAAAAAGAAAAAAAAAGAGAGAAAAGGTTTTCAAACATATAATGATCCCCCAATGGAGTTTGGTTTGGTGTTAGATCATCGAAGGTTCGAATTCATTGAACACCTGCTTTCTTGAAGGAAACCAGAATACATATATACAAAAGAAGTTTCGACAAACAAAAATTATTCCGTTTGTGGGACACAGAAGTGGGTACGTGCGCAAGAATAAATAGTTAACTTATACCTGCGACGACACATATTTTTTGAATGTATACTTTTTATATTATATATAATGCAGTCTATACATACATCTTTTCACGTCAAATTGAAAATAGAATTTAGAAAATAATGCGATTCGAAAGCGCACTTTCAAAGACATTTATAAAGCATTTTCATGTTTTTTGCTTTATATGTGTAATATTCAATTAACTGTGTTTATATTGCTTTCGTCCTATGTATCTCGACACTTATCTATGTTTATCTACAATTTTAGCATTAATATTTTTTTTTGATTTATATTTATTTTCTAAGGGTCCAAGCTTAACTATGAGATCCAAGCTTGGCTACATTTTTTTTTAAAAAAATAAATGTTTACGGCTTAAAAAGTGATGGTCCAAGCTTGACTATAAGGTCCAAGCTTGACTACAGTTTTTTTTCAAAAAATTTTACATCTAAAAATAGTAATGGTCCAAGCTTGAATATAAGGTCTAAGCTTGACTACAGTTTTTTTTACAAATGTTTACGACTTAAAAAGTAATTATCCAAGCTTGACTACAGTTTTTTTCAAAAATTTTTATATCTAAAAATAGTAATGGTCCAAGCTTGACTATAAGGTCCAAGCTTGACTACAGTTTTTTTTCAAAAAATTTTACATCTAAAAATAGTAATGGTCCAAGCTTGAATATAAGGTCCAAGCTTGACTACAGTTTTTTTTTACAAATGTTTACGACTTAAAATGTAATGATCCAAGCTTGACTATAAGGTCCAAGCTTGACTACAGTTTTTTCAAAAATGTTTACATCTAAAAATAGGAATTGTCCAAGCTTGACTATAAGGTCCAAGCTTGACTACAGTTTTTTTCAAAAAATTTTACATCTAAAAATAGTAATGGTCCAAGCTTGAATATAAGGTCCAAGCTTGACTACAGTTTTTTTTTACAAATGTTTACGACTTAAAAAGTAATTATCCAAGCTTGACTACAGTTTTTTTAAAAAAATTTTACATCTAAAAATAGTAATGGTACAAGCTTGACTATAAGGTCCAAGCTTGACTACAGTTTTTTTTGTAACAAATGTTTACACCTTAAATAGTAATGGTCCAAGCTTGAATATAAGGTCCAAGCTTGAGTACAATTTTTTTCAAATGTTTACGACTTAAAAAGTAATTATCCAAGCTTGACTACAGTTTCTTTTCAAAAAAATTTACATCTAAAAATAGTAATGGTCCAAGCTTGACTATAAGGTCCAAGCTTGACTACATTTTATAAATGTTTATGGCTTAAAAATTAATTGTCCAAGTTTCAATACAGTTTTTTAAAAATGTTTACGAATTAAAAACGAAATGGTTCAAGCTTGGCTACATTTTATAAATGTTTATGGCTTAAAAATTAATTGTCCAAGTTTGAATACAGTTTTTTAAAAATGTTTACCAATTTAAAAACGAAATGGTCCAAGCTTGGCTACATTTTATAAATGTTTACGACTTTAAAACTAAAAAGTAATGGCATAAGCTTGGCTTTAAGGTCCGAGCTTGGCTTCAATTTTATAAATATTTAGGACTTAAAAAGTAATTATTCAACCTTGGCTATAAGGCCCGAGCTTGACTACATTTTATAAATGTTTACGCACCAAAAAGTAGTTGTCCAAGCTTGACTACAGTTTTTTTTAAATAAATGTTTACGATTCAAAAAGTCCAAGCTTGACTGGGACGTCCAAGCTTGACTACAGTTTCCCATTAAAATGTTTAGGACTTGAAAAAGTAATAATCCAATTTTGATTATTGTGAGGTCCAATCTTGCCAAAAAAGTATTCGTAGAGGCACCAAATCAATTTTTCTATTCAAGATTGCAAAGGTGACAGGGAGAGGAAATTTAAACTTTCAATTTTCTTCATTTTAATCATTATTATCTACATAAAAAAATTGATGAAAAATTAAAAGAAATAAAGTGAAAGAATAAACCACGAAAGAATATGTTTTGAAAACTTATTTTGCAAAAACAAAAATTATTATCTAAAAATGCAATTAACTTTGGGTTATTTGGGTTCTCTATATATAATAGACCAACGTTGATTACATTTTATAAATGTTTGCGACTTATAAAGTAAGTGTCCAAGCTTGACTACAGTTTTTTTTAAAATAGAGGTTCTTTCTTAGGTTCTTCTTCTTAGGTTTTTTAAACCTAAGAAGTAAAGTACCTAAGAAATACCTAAGAAGCAATGGTCCAAGCTTGACTGTAAGGTCCAAGCTTGGCTACAGTTTTTTTAAATAAATGCCTACGGCTTAAAAAGTGATATAGGTTGACTATAAGGTCCAAGCTTGGCCACAGTTTTTTTTTAAATAAATGTTTACGGCTTAAAAAGTGATGGTCCAAGCTTAACTATCAGATCCAAGCTTGGCTACATTTTTTTAAATAAACGTTTACGACTTAAAAAGTGATGGTCCAAGCTTGACTATCAGATCCAATCTTGGCAACAGTTTTTTTCTGTTGAAATGTTTATGACTTAAAAAAGTACTGGTCCAGTCTTGACTATTGTAAGGTCCAATCTTGACAGAAAAAAGTGAGAAAAAAGTTTAACTTTCATGTTTCTTTATTAGTTTGATCTTTATTATTTACATAAAAAATTGATAAAAAATTTAAATTAATAAAATGAAAGAATAAACAACGAAAGAATATGTTTTGAAAACGTATTTTACTTAAAAAAAAAATTATTTTCTAAAGTTCCAAGACCAATAAAAAATCCAAATAACCAAAAGTTATTTGGGTTCTATATATAGAGGAGGGGGAAGGAAAAAGAGAGTGAAACAAGAGAGAGAGAGAGATACATAGAGAGAAGGAAAATGAAAGAAATAAGTGAACCTGAGTAAATATTGGTGCTAAAATAAGCACTTGGCTTTTAGATAAATCCGTGGATAAATCTTCTCTATCATTAACAAGCGATTTAGGCATTTGGCTCAATTCCCGAAGGGAGAACGTCATCATCTCTTGCAATTATGTGCAAACAATGACATCATCCATTCAAAGAGCATTAGTCTCTCTCTCTCTCCTTCTCTATTTCGTCTTCTCTCTTCATAGAAAACTGGCATCTCTCCGAGCGTATCATCACTTCTAGATTCACTCGAAGGATTACGAATATGATGTGTATACCTTAAGACTGGTATAATACCAAAGAGAGAGAGAGATATTCTCTGGCATGAATGCCTTTCTCTCTCTCTCTCTCTCTATCTCTTTTACTCTCTCCTGTCATTCTTACAACTTATAATATTCTGAGATACTTGTAAATATATATTTCCTCATATATTTATTGGACAAAATCTATGTAAAAACTTGAATTATGTATATACATACTGAGATAATATACATGTGTAAACATACATTCCAATAAAGGTATATTTATTTTCATGTCATGTCAATTTATTACAAACACGGCAATTAGTGACTAAATACTAAGTATAGGTTGTTTTAAAAATTGTGAAATATAATTTACCTGTATGGATATAAGTTATTCCTATATATAGTAGTGTATATGCAGAATTTGTATAAAAAAATCTAGTGCGGGGAAAAAAGGGACAAATTGATTCGATGGAATATTTGAAGGATTAATTTTTTGCCAGGATTTGGCCAGTATTCGATTTTTCAGTTTAAAAAAAAAAACATTTTTGAACCAGAGGCAAACTATATACATCGTAGAAGCAAGGGGAGGAAAAAACAAGTTATTTTTATATAATTTTAAAGTTTACAATTTTTAAACTGTGAACAATGACAAAATAGAAAAAGAAGAAACTAAATTTTAATTTAATATTATATTATTCTCTTTATTTACTATTTATTTTTTTATTTCATTTTTTATTTTAATTTTCATTCGTTTTAACTTAATTTAAAAAATAAATTTTTTAACTATTGACAAAGTATGAAAAAAATTAAATCATATAGTTATTATATTAATTAAACTATTAATTAATTAATTTAAACTAAGGACAAAACAAATGACAAACAATGCGGTTTTGAAAATATTAAATAGTATTTTATAAGATAATATAAAATCGAATTTTTCTTTATCTTTTTGGGAAATTTGTATCACTTTAAATTTTCAATAATATAGTTGAAATAAAAAAAATATTCTAAAACTTCTGATAAAATTTATTTCAACACGATTTATTATAATTATTCTCAAAAACTTTTTGAAAATCAATGATTTTCAATATTTAAACATTTTCAATAATATTAAGGAAATTCCACAAATTATTTTCGATAAACTTCTTCGTAAACGTTTAATTTTTTTTAATAAATAATAAAATTTCCCCTGGAATTGAATTTATAAAAATCTTTCATTTAATTTTCCAAAAGAAAATCGATTTAAAATTTATTTAATAAATTTCTACGGCAAAAATTCACTTCTGCTTTCACGAGCAATAACATTTTTCACATAAGTTCAATTGTTTATAAAAAATTAAAATAAAAATTCCAGTCGAGAATTCAATTATTTTTACATAAATACAGAAAATGCTTCTCAAATATTCAATTACTGTAATTTTTAATAATTTGAATAAAATTCTTCACAGGAATTCAATTAGTTTCCCAAATAATAAAATGTTTCACTCGAGTATTTGATTATTAAGAAAAAAAATTTAAAAAAATTCTTCTCAAGAATTGAATGACTATAATTTTTAAAAAATTTAATAAAATTCAAGGAGCAAGAATTGAATTATTTTTACAAATAATAAAATTTACGAGAATTCGATTATTTGAGAAAAAATTAATAAAATTCCTCTGAATAAATCTGTCAGTTTTGCGCATGAATAATAAAATTGGCCAAAATTCAATAATTTTTTAAATAATTGATAAATTCATTCCTTAATTATTTACAATTATTCATTTGTTTACCTAAAATAATTGAATTTCTAAAACTAAACTTTATTATTTAAAAAAAATAATAAAACAAAACTTCTCAAAATTCAATTCTTTTTTTTTTAAATAAAAATTTATTTTTAGAAACTAAATTATTTTTTAAAAAATTAATAAATTCTTTCTTTAAGTTTTCAGAATAATTTAATTATTTTCCTAAATAATAAAATCTTTCAAGGAAATTCAATTATTTTCCTGAATAATAAAATCTTTCAAGAAAATTCAATTATTTTTCTAAATAATAAAATCTTTCAAGACACTTCAATTTTTTCCTAAATAATAAAATCCTTTTCAGAAATTCAATTATTTTATTAAAATTCATAAATTCTTAAATTCATTCGTTAAATGTTCACAATTATTAAATTCTTTTACCAAATAATTAAATTTGTCAAGAAATTTCAATTATTTAAAAAACCCATTTCAATTCAAAAAAGTTTTTATAAAATTCTACAGCAAAAATTCAATTATTTTGACGAGCAATAGAACAATTTGCAAGAGAATTGAATTATTTAAAAAGAATTAAAAAAAATTTTTACAAAAAATCAATTATTTTTATAAATAATCCAATTTTGCTCCAAAATTTAATTATTTTCATTAAAAATAAAATTTTACTCCAAAATTCAATTATTTTTCTCAGAATTTTTTTTTAAATCGATAAATTTTTAAATTTTTTCTTTAAATCTTCATAAGAATTCAATTATTTTCCTAAATATTTACATTCTTCGCGAGAATTGAATTATTTTCATAAATATTCAAATTCTTGGCGAGAATTCAATTATTTTTAGAAATAATAAAATTTTACTCCAAAATTCAATTATGTTTTAAAAAATTGACAAATTCTTGAATTTTTTTCTTTAATTCTTGAACATTATTCAATTATTTTCATAAATAATATAATATTCCACTCAGAAATTCCTCTCATATATTTTTCAAAAAATTAATAAACTTTTGAATTCTTTCTTGAATTATTCTCAATTATTTAATGATTTTTCCAAAATAATGAAATTTCTCACGAGAATCCAATTATTTAAGAAAAATTAAATAAAATTTAATTATTTTGTATAAATATTAAAATTCATTTTCAGAAATTTTATTTTTTTTAATTCGAGAAATTCTTTTGAAGAATTAAATTTTGATTAACAATCATTTTTTTAATATATTATTTATTTCTGTATCCAAATAGTTGAATTTCATAGTTAAACTTTTCCATTCAAAATGATTTAAAAACGAATTTCACTTAAAATTTTAGACAACAATTGAATATTAAAAAGCGTTACGGTAGGATTTTTTTAGATGGAACTAAATTTTAAGATATTCTAAAGTTGAAATCGTTGAAAATTTTAATTGTTCTGTAACTGTAATAATATTTAAATTGTCACGTTAAAAAATTATTAATTCACTTTCTCAACTCTTGTGCACAATTTAAATTAAATTTTATTAAACAATTTGATATCCAAACTTTTAAAAATTACATATCAATACAAAATTGTATTTTTTAGTATAAAAATTTCGAAAATAATTGATTTTTTCCAAACATTTAGAAAATAATTCAATTTTTCAAAAATTTAGAATTAAAGTTCTCAGTATTATTAGGATAAGAATAAAAATAAATATTTTTGATTGAAATTAGAAAACAGGGAAAATACTCTGTGAATCGAAATTTTTTTTGCAATCGACTAAAACAATTTTTTTATTCGTTAAAATAATGACCAATGGCAACTTTTTTTAACTACTTTTTGCAGAATTAAAGCACTTTTTTATATTTTTTTTATTATTTTATTTTTTATTATTTTTTTATTATGTTTTTAATATTTTTTTTACATTTTTTTTTATTATTAAGTGTGAAGTCTGTTAGTGTCATATATATTTCGTCATTAATGAAATATGGCCGATTTTAAAGAAAAATAAAGAGGAAAATGAAATTGAAGTTTAAAGTGAAATCTTTAATTTTTTAATTTTTTAAGTTTTAAGTATTAAGTTTTAAGTTTTAAGTTTTAAGTTTTAAGTTTTAAGTTTTAAGTTTTAAGTTTTAAGTTTTAAGTTTTAAGTTTTAAGTTTTAAGTTTTAAGTTTTAAGTTTTAAGTTTTAAGTTTTAAGTTTTAAGTTTTAAGTTTTAAGTTTTAAGTTTTAAGTTTTTAAGTTTTAAGTTTTAAGTTTTAAGTTTTAAGTTTTAAGTTTTAAGTTTTAAGTTTTAAGTTTTAAGTTTTAAGTTTTAAGTTTTAAGTTTTAAGTTTTAAGTTTTAAGTTTTAAGTTTTAAGTTTTAAGTTTTAAGTTTTAAGTTTTAAGTTTTAAGTTTTAAGTTTTAAGTTTTAAGTTTTAAGTTTTAAGTTTTAAGTTTTAAGTTTTAAGTTTTAAGTTTTAAGTTTTAAGTTTTAATCGAAATCATACATGTTCAAACTCCTGGCACAATATTAAAAATTAAACTATTATTCAGAACCGCACTATAACTTAAAAATTATGAAATTATTCCCCAAAATAAAAATAATTCCAAAGAATAATAAACTCATTGCATAATGTGACATATAAAATGCAAAAGAAAAATTATTTTTTAACTCGATTCGCATATATATAATATTATATCTATAAAAATGTACATATACATGTTAATTTGATTTATCTGTGTGAAAGTAAGTGTCTACAGATTACATGCTCTCTCGCAGGTGTTTTCAGCGACAAAAAACTCAGTTAATTAAAATCGTGCCCTACTCCATAGCCATTGTACGTACGTATATATGTGTCTGCGTGTGTGCAAACGAAGCCATAGTCCACGCGAAAAAGAGACGTAGTCCACACACAGGATGGCATTTTAATATTCCAGAGGGATTTGAAAAAAAAAATTTCAAAAGAAAAGAAGCAAAAAAAAAATAAAATAACTGCAGAATTTAAATTCACAAGCGCCCTTTCTCTCCTCTAGTATGACGAGAGAGTTCCGCGGTCGTGAACTGTAACTGCGCGCGTACGACAGAGAGAGAGACTGATTACACCAGACATTCTATATAACTTGTTTAATTATCTTCTTAATTATGAAAATATTTAAATGCATTTCTCTCCACCATTTTTTTTTCTTCTTCAAAAACTTTACTCTGTAATTTTTTTCTATACATACATTTTAAATGTATAGTTATATATATACAATGTCGAGAAGAAACACACATATGAAAATTGAATATACGGCACATATTTCTATACATAATATTATGCATTAAAAAATTATAATATACTTGCTGAATGAAGAAATGCTTTATACAAAGAAAAAAATTTTTTACAGAAAGGAAGTTCAGGATGATGAGAAGAGGAAGGATTTCTACTTCACGTATATAAATATTTCTCAGATTAATGAATTCTCATATTATACGGAAGTCAATGGTCTTATCAGCGAGCGAAATTCTCACACTCATTATATTACATCTATATAGTGAACGTTGTAATTTTCCCTTGAAAAAGGTTGCGCCTTATTTTATTATTGACTTGCACTACTGAAAAAAAAAAATTCGTTAATACGAAAAAAGTCTCACCAAAGCGGCAATGGTCTCTAGTCGTGTGAAAAAGAATGGAGAATAATTATTCTTCTTTTTTTCCTCTTTTTTTTGTGCGAAATTGGCGAGCATAGATGTGGATTAATCCAATAAACGATGTAATTCCATAGAGGCATATATATATATATATATATATATATATACACGTAGAGGTAGTCGATTTCTTTCCACTTTTAATTATAGGCCAATGTCAGAGACTAACAAGTTGTAGGATTTGTTTCTTTTTTTCCGCATAGTGCAACTTTTTTTTTTCTTCTTTTCACTTAATTATTCCTTTGTGAAAAGGAAATGGTATGTTTGCATCGAACTAAAGTTACAGTTGTCAGGGTCGGTAATTTATAAAACATGATTAAAAAGTTTTCTATTTAGAATGAGAGGAAAAAGAAAAGAGTGGAGAGAAAAATTATATTCCCATATACGTGATAAATTGTATAGTACGTGTCGATTACATAAATTGTTTCTACTTCCATTTCCTATTTTTTGTATTTCACTTTTAACATGTATAATTGAAATTTTTTTTATATATAATATAAAATTATTATTATTATTATTATTATTATTATTATTTTTATAATTTTATCTTACAGAAATAATGAAGAATATTTAAAGGAAAATAAAGGAAAAACATTCGCTTGTCTTTAGCCATGTTCCAGCCAGTTTTGAGCCAGCAAAGAAAAGTTAAATATTACTTTTACCAAAAGCCAGTTTTTATCCAAGAATGGAAAATTTTGTATGCTTTTTACCAAAGCCAGTATGCAGCCAGTTTTGAGCCAAGAATGGAAAATTTAATACTTTTTCCCAAAGCCAGTTTGTATACAGTTTTGAGCCACGAATGGAAATTTAATACCAAAGCCCGTTTGTAGTGAAGAATGGAAATTTAATTGCTTTTACCAAAGAGCAGTTATAGCCAAGAATGGAAATTAAATATTTTTTATTAATACCAGTTTGTAGGGAGTTATGAGCCAAGAATTAAATTAAAAATTTTTATTATTAAAGCCAGTAATGAGCCAACAATGGAAAAGTACAAATTTTTCACCAAAGCCAGTTTGTAGCCAGTTTGAATTTAAGAATGGAAAATATTGTATTTTTTTACAAAGCTAGTATGTAGCCTGTTTTGATTAAAGAATGTAAATTTAAATATTTTTACCAAAGTCTGCTTATAGCCAGATTTGATTAAAGAATTAATTTCAATAGTTTTACCAAAGTCTGTTTATAGCCAGACTTGATTAAAGAATGTAAATTTAAATATTTTTACCCCTAATTTGTAGACAATAGTGAGCCAAGAATTAGAATTTAAATGTTTATTAATACCAAAGCTAGTTACGAGCTAAGAATGGAAAATTACAGATTTTTTACCAAAACCAGTTTTGAACCTAGAATGGAAATTTTAATATTTTTAACCAAAACCAGTATTGAGCAAAGGATTGAATTTTAATACTTTTTATCAAAGACAGTTTCGAGCCAAGAATAGAAATTTAAATATTTTTATTTTCAAAAGTGAATGAAAAATTACAGATTTTGTTATCTATGCCAGTTTGTAGTCGCAGTTTTGAGCCAAGAATATTAATTTGAATATTTTTTATTACGACAGAAGCCAAGAATAAAAAATGACAGATTTTCTTATAAAAGAAAGTTTTTATCGACAAGAATGGAAATTTAAATATGTTTGACGAAACCAGTCATTAGCCAAGAATGGAAATTTAACTACTTTTTACCAATGTCAGTTTGCAACCAAGAATGGAAAATTAAATAATTTTCACGAAAGACAATTTTGAGCCAAAAATGGAAATTTAAATGTTTTTACCAAAGCTAATTAGAAGGCAATAATAAGCCAAGAATTAGAATTTAAATGTTTATTATTACCAAATCTGTTGTTACGAACTAACAATGGAAAATTACAGATTTTTTACCAAAACCAGTTTTGAGCCAAGAATAGAAATTTAAATATTTTTTTCCAAAGCCAGTATTGAGCAAAGAATGGAAATTTTAATATATTTTACCAAAGCCAGTTATGAGCCAAGAATGGACATGAAAATACTTTTATTTTCAAAAGTCAGTTTGTATAGAATTTCGAGCCAAGAATGGAAATTAAAATTTTTTTTTCTAAAGTTAGTTTGTACAGTTTCGAGCCAAGAATGGAAATTTAAATATTTTTTACCAAAGCCAGTTTATAGCCAGTTTCGAGCCAAGAATGTAAATTTTGATATTTTTTTTACCAAGGAATAGTGCATTTTTACTTCTCAATATTCATGAGACTGATGAGAGTTATATTTTAAATATAATTTCTTACAAAAATAATTTTTTTTTGCATGTCGAATGAAAACTAATTAATTTAATGCAAGCCATTTATAAATGCTATGAGTAATACACTAATAAAATTGTTATTTATAATGTATACACAGCTGCTTGCAGAAACCGGCAAACTTTTCCTTTTAAATCGTCACTGATAATTAAGTTGATTATATACTCGTTAGTAAAGTGTGTGTTTATATTAACCCGCTTTCCACTCGTATAAAGAGAGAAAGTTAAAAAGTAACTTGATGAAAAAAATTCCTGAAATAATTGTTTTTTTTACCAATAAAAATAATAATAATAATAAAAATAATAATAATAAAAATATATAATAATAAAAATAAAAATAATAATAATAACAATAATAATGATAATAATAATAATAATAATAATAATAAAAATAAAAATAATAATAATAATGTTTTGGAGTAAATATTATTAATGTTGTAATATTACTGTTGCCAGTATTGGACTAGATTGTTAATTTGGCAATATTGTCATAAATCTTTAAGGAGTGATAGTACCTGAGTTCGGTATTGTGGAACTCAGGAACAATTTCACACAGTTCGTTGACAATTTTCGAACTATATTTCAATCCTGGCTCAATCATGGTAGAAAATTACAGTCACATAAAATACTATGTTCTTTATTTTTACCAACTGTCGCACTTAAAGCAGCAAAGTGTATAACTTAATGACAATGTTACACTGCGATTGTTGCCAATTTTCGAGCAAATATTTTAATCCTGGATCAATATTGGCAGAAAATTGCAGTCTCTTAAAGTGTTGTATTCATTGTTTCTGCCAATTATCACCAAGGCAGAAAGTATGTTGAACTCAATGACAATTTTAATCACATTATTTACAATTTTTTGGCAATATTTTAATCCTGGCTCAATATTGGCAGGAAATTGCAGTCAGATAAAATGTTATATTTACTGTTTATGCCAATTGTCACTAAGGCAGGAAGTATGTTGAACTCAATGACAATATGTCAAAAAAATTATTGACAATTTTCGAGCAATATTAAAATCCTGGCTCAATCCTGGCAGAAAATTATATTTATAAATTTCTATTTTTTACTCTTTTTACATTTTTGTTATACTATTTATATATAGTATTTATATATTTACTTTTTTATTTATGTTGCCTAAGCTTTGTCGTATTAAACTCAATAACATAATTATTCGTTCAATATGTCAATCGTGGTCGAATCCTGGCATAAAATTACATTCATATAAAATCTTACGCCCACTATTTTTGCCTATCGTCGTGTAGTACGGAACTCAATAACATAATGCAATTGTACGTTGCTGATTTTAGACGATTATTTCAATCCTGGCTCAATATTGGCAGGAAATTCCAGTCACATGAAATGTTGTATTCACCTGTTTCTGTCAATTGTCACCAAGGCAGGAAGTTTGTTGAACTCAATGACAATGTCAAATAAATTATTGACAATTTTCGAGCAATATTAAAATCCTGGCTCAATCCTGGCCGAAAATTGTACTCATAAATTTCTATTTTTTACTCTTTTTACATTTTTGTTATACTATTTATATATAGTATTTATTTATTTACTTTTTTATTTATTTTGCCTAAGCTTTGTCGTATTAAACTCAATAACATAAATATTCGTTCAATATGTCAATCGTGGTCGAATCCTGGCACAAAATTACATTCATATAAAATCTTACGCCCACTATTTTTGCCTATCGTCGTGTAGTACGGAACTCAATAACATTATGCAATTGTACGTTGCTGATTTTAGACGATTATTTCAATCCTGGCACAATATTGGCGTATAAAAAAACGATTTTATTATTATTTCTTTTCATAAATATTATTACTTTGATTATTGTTATTATTATTATTATTACTATTATTATTATTATTATTATTATTATTATTATTATTATTATTATTATTATTATTATTATTATTATTATTATTATTATTATTATTATTATTATTATTATTATTATTAATATTATTAGTATTTATATTCTAAGTAAAATTTATTCAGTTCCCTCTGCTTGTAAAAAAATGTCAAGTCAGGGTAAAAAATATTTATAAACATAAAAATAGAGTGAACGTTACAATATATATATATATATTTATTTATATATATACATATACATATACATATCAGGTATATACAGTAAAGATGAGAAATATCTTGGAAGAGAGTTGCGAAAACATCCCTTGGGGGAATATGGAGAAGGAAATAAAAAAAAGAGAAGAGATGGAAAAAAAGTGACGTCCTTATGCGCTTTCATGCACACGTATTACACGAATGGGGAGCCACCCCTATACCAATGACAACGTCCAAAGGTCGCGTTCCTATGAAAATCGCGAGTTCTGCATTCCGTTTCGTGGTCCCTGTGGTACCCAGAGTTCGAAATAACATGCAAATCTAGCAGACGTCGGATGCACGCATATATCAAAGATGTGCCGTTTCGTATGCGCGCAAAACACATATTCTCCACTTTCTACGTATATATACGTATATATATATATAAGTATTAGTGTGAATATATATCTGTGTGTATATACATGCATATACAACGACACGTGAAGGTAACCTTCCTCGCATATGAATATTTCAATTCCAACGAGAAATTCTGCCAGCGTATTTGGTGCGGTTCAGACTCCCTTAACCTATACCACGCTGAGGCTGTCGACGGTTTACCACGAAATCGATCGTGTTCTGGAATTTCCAGATACCGAACTTTTAGCTATTCGTTTTCCTTTTTTTTCGTTTTTTTTTTTGCTGTTAATGAATGGTCGCATTTTTTTTTGTTTTTAAATTTAAAAAAAATTTTTTTTAAAGAAAATTACTTGCGAAAATACTTTTAATGATGGTTAAAAAATGAATCCTGGCAAAAAACTGGCACCTAGAGCAGTAGCTCTCAATGCCAGTTTTTCGCCAGGTTTCGTTTTTAGTGTTTTTTGTGTTTAAATAGCAGTACAAATGCTCTAAAAATGAACAAAAAATAGTAAAGAATAAATACATGTGAAAAAGATATTTAACGACAGTTACAAAATGAATCCTGGCGAAAAACAGACATTGAGAAGAGAATTAAAATGTATTTAAATAATAGTAGAAGCGCCAATGAAATAAACTTTACAGAATAGATTTAAGAAATTCGTTGCTTTGCCAAGTATATACCAGTATTGTGACAGTATTGTCCAGCACTACGCCAGGATTGTTTATATAAATAGAATTTTTTTACGGATTTTTTTTTCATTTAAACTTTATAATCTCCAGTTTGTAGCTAAATTGCGACGATATTTTTTACTTCTGAACTCTATTGGATGGGAATATGTTTCCAGTCTTGGCAGGCCAGGTTTGTCTTCACAGACATTTTCGTTAGATTGTATTTCACCAGTACTACTAAGTGCTAATTCACTACTAATTATTCCGTTTTGGAATAATATAAAAATATTAATAATGATTAATTATTTAACGATTAGTAAACGTATAATTCTCAATTACCAATATTGGCTCAATGCTGGTTCAGTAATGTTTGAATCCTGGTTATTTATTGACGAATCACTTCAGGTGCAATCAAAAAATAATTTTAATTCCATTTAAAGCAAAATCTGTCAACTTATTTATAACAATACTGTCTTAACTCTTGTTCAATGCACAGTTGTTAATATCGATCCAGTATTGGCTAAAAACTGGTTAAAATTAGGATTGACAATACTGGCTAAAAACTGGTTAAAATTAAAATTGACAATATTGACTTAGGACTGATTTAATCCTGAATAATAATTATCGAACTATTTTTGGTTTGATGCATAATTTCTAATATTGGCTCAGCATTGGGTAAATACTGCTGAAGGTAACTGACAATAACAATGACATAACTAACAACATTGGCTCAATAGTGGGCGAATTTTGGTTAATAACCATCGAATTTTTTTTAGTTTAATGCAGAATTGCTAATATTGGCTCAGCATTGGCTAAAAATTGCTGAAGGTCAAAACTGACAATATTGGCTCAATAATGATCGAATTCTGCTTGATAACCATCAAATTATTTTTAGTTCACTACAGAATTGCTAATATTGGCTCCGCATTGGCTAAAAACTGGTTAAGATCACACTTGACAATATTGGCTAAGAAATGGTCAAATCCTGCTTTAATGCTGAATTCCCAAAATCAGTACTGGCTGAAACATGGCAACGACTTGGAAAAACCTCTAAAATTAAATCTTAAAGTTCACCATTTCTCATTTTATTTACTCCTTTTCGCCTATATGACACACAATGCCTCTGATATACGTATATACACAAAAATTGCGAAAAAAAGAAGTGTTTTAAAAAGTAAATGAGAATGAATAATTTAAGAGAAAAATGATTATATTGAGTTGAAGGGAAGAAAATATTAAAGAAGAGGTTGAAAAGTTTTCCAGTGGACTAAAAGCCCTATCTTGCACATCTCATTTCACTTGAATAGTCGACCATCTTTTTCGCAATCTCGAATCCATTTGGGGGCTGAAAGCCACCGCGATGACGAGGAGGTGAGCAGGAAAGGCAGGCAGGCAGCAAATGAATTTTTTCCGAGCAAACGAATCCTCAAGTGCACTCGAGATGGAGAAGAGTGGAGGAGAATGGTGGAGGGGGGGGTTGGTTCCCCCCTCACAATTCCCCTTTGGGTGAATCGGAAGTTGGTGGGGAGAGAGGGTGGGGGTGGTGGTAGTAGAGGTAGAAAGAGGGCTACCTACACATAATGCGAAGTGCCTTCTCTACTGCGAAGAGAGCACGAGAGGACCCTAGACGTGACAATGGAAGCTGTGCCAAGGGCCCCCCACCCCTCCCCCTCACGGTAACGACAATACAAAACCGTGTACTCGATCGTATATTATATACACATATACATATATAGACATATGCACATGTGGATATAAACATATAGACACATATACACACATACACATATACACAAAGATCACGTATGCACATGTGCACATAAGGACATGTTCACATATAGATGACACATGTGCACGTAAAGACACATATTCACGTATAGATGACACATGACACATATAGACACATATTCACATGTAGATGACACATATACACAAATAGACACATATTCAAATATAGATGACACATATACACACATAGACACATATTCACATATAGATGACACATATACACATAATATACACATATTCACATATAGCACATGTACACATGTAGATATATAAGCACATGTTCACATGTAGACATATAAGCACATGTACACATGTAAACATATAAGCACATGTACACATGTAGACATATAAGCACATGTACACATGTAGACATATGAGCACATGTACACATATAGACATGTAGGCATATATACACATATAGACATGTAGGCACATATACACAAATAGACATGTAGGCACATATACACATGTAGGCGCAAATGTAGGCTTATAGGCGCAAATATACACACATAGGCGCATATACACACTTTGGCACATATACACATGTAGACACATATACATATATATAGATATAGAGGCATATGAACGTAAGTGTTTTGTCAAGTATGCATATGTGCGATGCGTTTTCAAGTGCCAGACTAACTATCGTAGCCTGGCGATAATGCCTTTCTCAATTGGCACAGGTGATGCAGAAAAGGCTTTCAGTTCAAAACAAAGACTAATTTCTGTTATATCAAATTACCTTTGATCTTCCTCTGCTATAATCTGAACACTATATTAATTCCCCCCCCCGCTCATTCTATTTTACGTTTCGTTTAGTTCCCATAAAGAGAGCATTGTTTCAGAGTCACACTGTAATGTTCTTTCATAAATTATATTTCACGTGGTATACACGCATTTAATGTACGCACATATACACATATATGTGTGAACTGTGTATAATAAAAATAATAATAAAAATAATAAAATAATAATAAAAATAATAATAATAAAAATAATAATAATAATAAAAATAATAATAATAATAATAATAATAATAATAATAATAATAATAATAATACAAAAAATAATAATAAACATAATAATAATAATAAAAATAATAATGATAATAAAATCGATTGCTTATAAAAATTCTTATAAACTCTTCGCAATGTTCCAATTATTTGTAACAAAAAACATAATATACCTAATTGGCGCTTGCAGGGAATAAATATGCCATTTTTACCCTCTAGGGCAATAAATAACTCATTATTACCCTAGGGAAGTAATAAACACTTTGTTAACCAGCTCCGTCCCAATTTTTTATATAGAAAATTCGATTAAATATAATAGTTACATATTTTTTCCTCCAAAGTATAACTTTGATTTAAAGAGTAGAATCCAAAATTAAACAAAATTTTTTTTTTTTGAAAAAATGGTGAAAAATGTTTTTCTCTCTTGATTTCTTTTTGTTACTATAAATAAATATAGATTTTAGATAAAAAAAAGTCGATTTACATACTATATTCTTTCTGCATCTATTTCACTTTGTTAATGGATTAAAGTGTGAGAATTTATTAGATTACATGTTTGGATTGTGGTAAATTTGCTTAGAATAGCGCTTTAGGGCATGATGTCTCGCAGGAGCGATAAAACTAATCCATTAGCGGCAGACTTGCCTTTTCTTTGTGTGTCTGTTTCGACTATGGAGAAATGGAGTTTCTCCTCTGTTTATATGTATATATAGATATATAGATGGCGAGAAACGGATGTAACCACGCGTTTCCATCCCGAGAAGTAAAGTCACCCTCAGGCCTTTTCTACCCTTCCCCATTTCGCAGATCCAGTTTCTCGACACCTCCTCGCCGCAAGTCTCGTCGTTACTCTATAGGTGTATCAATCTCACCCCCTCGTTCACGGCCCCAGCGAAACTCTGCGTTGCCACTTCATTACCTCTCGTGGCGATATTGCCCCACAGTTGTACACTCTTTTTTCCAACGTAAAGTAAAACTTGCAAGCGCTGTGTATAGTTTTTGAAACTGCAATTTGCACTTTCATTTTATTTAGAGCTCGGATATTTTTGTATTAAAAGAAATATTCCCTTTTTAGTCAATACTTTTTTAGGTTTTAAGTTCTATACTCAAACTGGATTTTCACTTTCATTTTGAATTTCACTTTGACTAAGACTTTCACTTTGACTTAGACTTTCACTTTATGTTTGACTTACTTTCACTTCGACTTTGACTTAGACTTACTTTTACTTCGAATTTCACTTTGACTTAGACCTCCACTTTGATTAAACTTTCACTTTGACTTAGAAATTCACTTTCACTTTGACCTTCACTTTTACTTTCACTTTGACTCAGACATCCACTTTATGTTTGACTTACTTTCACTTCGACTCTTATTAAGACATTCACTTTGACTTAAGCTAACTTTCACTTTGAATTTCACTTTGACTTGGACTGTCACTTTGACTTACACATACTTTAACTACGACATAGACTCACTTTTACTTCGACTTAGAATCACTTTTACTTCGACTTTGACTTAAACTTACTTTCACTTTCAATTTCATTTAGACTTAATCTTTCGCTTTGACTTAGACATAATTTCACTTAGACTTTGACTTTAAGTTACTTTCACTTCGAATTTTACTTAGTCTTATACTTTCACCTTGACTTAGACATAGTTAAACTTCGAATTAGACTTGGACACACTTTAACTTCGACTTAGACTTAGACAAACTTTCACTTCGACTTTGACTTAAACTTACTTTTACTTTTACTTCACTTTAATAATACTGTCACTTCGTCTTAGACTCACTTTTACATCGACTTTGACTGAAACTTACTTTTACTTTGTCAACACTTTAAAAACATTTTCAATTTGACTTCGACTTAGTGTCACTTCGACTTTAAGTTAGACTTTGATTTTAATCTTGACTTAGACATTTACTTTCAGTTCACTTTCATTATAGTTTCACTTTGACTTAGACTTATAGTTTGGCTTAGACTTTATTTTGACTTAGACTCTGTTTTTAACTTAAACATCACATTGACTTAAATTTTCACTTCAATTTAGACTTTCATTTTAACTTAGACCTTTTAACTTAACACCTTTACTTAGAATTTTACTTTGACTTTAACTTTGACGTTGACTTTCAGTTTAACTTACATTTCACTTTGACTATGACTTAGACTATCACTTTGACTTTCTTTCACTTCGACTTTAATGTTGACTTTAACTTTGACATAGACTTTCATTTTGACATTGACTTCCACTTTAAGTTAAACATCACTTCGACTAAGACTTTCACTTTGTTTTTAATGTATAGTTTCACATTGACTTAGACATTTACTGAAAATTAGATTTTACTTTGACTTAGACTTAACTTTGACTCAGACTTTCACTTTGACTTAGAATTTCATTTTGACTTCCAATTTCACGTTGACCTTAAATTTTCACTTTGACTTAGACTTTCATTTTCACTTAGACTTCACTTTGTCTGATACTTTAACTTAGCCTTGGGCTTTTAGTTTTACTCACCTTATACTTTGACTATGACTTAGACTATCACTTTGACTTACTTTTACTTCGACTCTGATTTCGACTTTCACTTCGACTTTGACTTAGACTTTCAATTTAACTTATACATCACTCTGACTTACTTGCACTTCGACTTTGACTGTAAGGTAAACTTCACTTTGACTTAGAGTTTCACTTTGAGGGAGACCTTGACTTTAAGTTTCACCCTTACTTCTACTGTAACTTAGTCTTAGACTTGTACTTTGACTCAGACTTTGACTTTGACCTTTACTTTGACATTGACTCACACTTCAACTTAGAATTTTACTTACACTTTCACTTAGACTTTTACTTCGACTTTGACTTAGACTTTGACTCAGACTTTGAATTTGACCTTTACTTTGACTTTGACTTACACTTCAAATTAGAATTTTACTTACACTTTCACTTAGACTTTTACTTCGACTTTGACTCAGACTTTGAATTAGACCTTTACTTTGACTTAGACTTCAACTTAGAATTTTACTTACACTTTCACTTAGACTTTTACTTCGACTTTGACTTAGACTTTGACTCAGACTTTGAATTTGACCTTTACTTTGACTTACACTTCAACTTAGAATTTTACTTACACTTTCACTTAGACTTTTACTTCGACTTTGACTCAGACTTTGAATTTGACCTTTACTTTGACTTACACTTTCACTTAGACCTTTAGTTTTACTTTGACTTTAACTTAGTCTTTGACTTATAGTTGGACTTAGACTTTGACTTAGACCTTACTTTGACCTTGACTTACACTTCAATACTTAGACTTTTACTTTCACTTTCACTTAGACTTTTACTTCGATTTTGACTTAGACTTAGACTTTGACTCATACTTTGACTTAGACTTAACTTTGACTTTCACTTTCACTTAGACTTTTACTTCGATTTTGACATAGACTTAGACTTTGACTCATACTTTGACTTAGACTTAACTTTGACTTTGACTTTCACTTAGACCTTTAGTTTTACCTTTTTTTAACTTAGTCTTTGACTTAGACTTTGACTTAGACCTTTACTTTGACTTGGACTTACACTTTGACTTAGACTTTTACTTACACTTTCACTTACACTTTTACTTCGACTTTGACTTAGACTTTGACTTTGACCTACAAAGTTATATAGTTCAAATTAACACAATAATGTTAAATGACAAAGTTTGGAATTAAAGTTTAAGGTAAGATTAAAAAATTCCAAAGTGACAGTCAAAGAGAAAGTGAATGTAAAAGTCGAAGTAAAAGTCAATATTAGGAATAATTTACCACTTTTTTTCGTCGATACAATAAAAGAAAATAATAATAATAATGACAAAATCTATACTTTATCAAGTGGAATATATGTGTATTAACATTTTCACACTTAAATGCATGAAGGAGAGATTAAATGAACGTTAATTATATTATGAAGCAGTCTGAAGATAATTTCAAGTGCTAAAGGTGATGTATAATGATTTTGAGTTTGCGATGTACGTCGTGTAAAATATTTTGCCATGTCAGAGTGGAGCGAGAGAGAGAGAGAGAGAGTATTTTACTTGTGTGATAAACAGAGTGGTTTTGAGGCGACCGTACACTTGAGAAGCGCATGGGATCTTAGATCGCTAATTAGTTTATCTAGGTATAATCTTGTGCAGTTAATCCGCGTCGGTGAGGAACGCGCTTGCCAGCCATTCGTCCCCCTTTATAACTAAATTCTAATTAAGCAACCCTCGAGCTGTATATGGGGAAACGAAGAGAAACATTCGGCCCCTCTTAGAGGTTCACCTTTTGCTGTGTATATATATATATATATATATATATATATATATATATATATATATGTACATATACAATCTGTGAGCTTAATTTTCCCTCCTTGTGAATGTAAACTTTATATATATATATATACATTCATATATGTATACATTTTCATATTATAAGCCTCTATACACAAGAAATGAGAAATTAAGCCTCGTACACATTTATGAAACTCATTTGAATTTGTATTGTGTTGCTCGACCTTAAGTAACACTCAGCTGAGATTTTCGCGAACTCATGATATGATAAGCATTCACTGTTTGCAATATAAGTTAATTGTATAAGAAAGTTCATTTAGTTCAAATATGTATATTTATTATTTTTTTTATGTTTTGATAAGATATATTATTTTTTCGGATTCATTCAATCTGATTGCTATAATCCCTCTTCTCTTGGTTTTTTTATTTTAAAAAATTTATCTCCTATATTTTGTTAACGAAATTCCTCTCCACTTTTTTTCTACATTTTTTCTAAATTTTAACCTATTGAGTCACATAAAAAAACCAGTAATTTTTTTTTAAAAGTAACAACTGAATTCATAGGTAAATTGAAAAAATGAAAAAAACCTGTTTGTTTGCATTTAATTTCCAATTGTTTTAATAAAAAAAAAAAAAATTAATAAAAACTTGATAACTTTTAAAAACTGTTAAGGTCAATCGATTTTATGTGCGGAATATGAAGAAAGTTTTGTAAGGGTCACTTTTTTCCCCAAATCGTATTTTGTTTATAAAATTGTTATAAACAAATTATGCTGGATAAACGCGGATAATTCATCCCAAGCATAAACAAATTGATTTTAGGTAAAATTTGACAATTGAATTTAGAGGAGAATTGAAAAAATAAGTATATCCTTTGGTTTGCTTTTAGTTTCTAATTTTTTAACAACAATTGTTTAAACAAATTAATTAAAATTGAAATTTTTTTGCAAAACTGTTAATGATAATCAATTTTAAGTGTAAAGTTAAAAAAAATTTTTATGGTTCATATTCTTTTTCAAGTTATATTTTGTTTATAAAATTGTTATAAACAAATTATGCTGGATAAAGGGTGTTTCATCCCAAGGATAAACAATTTGATTTTAAGTAAAATTGGACAATTGAATTTAGAGAAAAATTGGAAAAAAGTATATTCGTTTGTTTGCTTTTAATTTCTAATTGTTTAACAATAATTGTTTAAACAAATTCATTAAAATTTTTTTGCAAAACTGTTAACTTTAATCAATTATAAGTGAAAAGTTAAAAAAAAAATTTTATGGTTCATATTCTTTTCCAACTTATATTTTGTTCATACAATTGTTATAAACAAATTATGCTGGATAAAGGATGTTTCATCTCAAGCATAAACAATTTGATTTAAAGTCAAATTTGACAATTGAATTTAGAGAAAAATTGAAAAAAAGTATAGTCGTTTGTTTGCTGTTCATTTCCAATTGTTTTGACAATAATTGTTTAAACAAATTAATTAAAATTAAATTTTTTTTGCAAAACTGTTAACGTTAATCAATTATAAGGGTAAAGTTAAAAAAAATTTTATATGGTTCATATTCTTTTCCAAGTTATATTTTGTTTATAAAATTGTTATAAACAAATTATGCTGGATAAAGGGTGTTTCATCCCAACGATAAACAATTTGATTGTAAGTAAATTTGACAATTGAATTTAGAGAAAAATTGAAAAAAGTATAGTCGTTTGTTTGCTTTTCATTTCCAATTGTTTAACAATAATTGTTTAAACAAATTATTTAAAATTTAAAAATAAACGTTAAACTGTTAACGTTAATCAATTATAAGTCAAAAGTTAAAAAAATTTCAATGGGTCACTCTTTTCCCTAAATCGTATTTTATTTATAAAATTGTTATAAACAAATCATGCTGGATAAAGGAGGTTTCATCCCAAGCATAAACAAATTGATTTTAAGTGAAATTTAACAATTGAATTCATTGAAAAATTAAAAAAAGTGTACCTGTTTGTTTGCTTTCAATTTCCAATTGTTTAAGAATAATTGTTTAAACAAATTAATAAACATGTAAAATTTTTCCAAAACTGTTGTCTCCAATCAATTTTATGTGAAAAATGAAGAAAGTTTTATACGCTTTTGTTTCAAAATCATATTTTGTTTATAGATTTGTTATAAAAAAATTATACATATACAAATTATTAAAGGTTTCTTAATTTTTTGTGAATTTGTTTAAACAATTGTTGCTAAACCAGTAAAAATTAAAAACAAAATCTTGTTTTTTTTTTTTAATTTTTCTATGATTCTAATTATTAATTGAACAAAAAATTAATTTATTTACGCTTGAGACCGAAACACTCTTTATTGAACATAATTTGTTTATAATAATTCTATAAACAAAATACGATTTTGAGAAAAATATGACCCCTGCAAAACTTTCCATATTTTTTTTTAGAATTTTCTTTATTTAGAATTAGTTAAATTAAAAATTAATTGAAAAGTGTTGAAAAGTGTCAGTTTTTAAAAATTGATAAATTTTGCATTAATTTGTTTAAACATTTGTTATAAATAATTGTTAAAAAATTGAAAATTAGAAACAAAAAAACAGGTATATCTTTTTTCTTCAATTTGCCTTTGAATTCAATTGTTACTTTTTTAATACAATGAATGGTTTCATCATGAGACCTGAAGGGTTAATTTCAACTTTATATTTTCAATTTTCAACTTTATTTTATTTTTTATTTTCCACTTTTTCGATTTTTAGTTTAAATTTTTCTACAGACACATATAGTTAGGGTTGGACCTTATAGTCAAACTTCCTGATTTTCATGGCACGCTATAAATATAAAATTTCTATTTCTATTAAAAAAAAAGAAATAAAAGAAAAAAACATGAGATTTTAGTACATAAAAATATATTATAAAGGAACATAGGAACTACTTCAATCAACTGATGCCATCGCAACTATGGGGCAATTAAACTGAAATGTGCAAATGATTAATCTGGTTACTCAAAAGCCTGAGATTATGACGAGCGTTGCCCTAAAGATGTCTACATAAATCGGTTTAATGATTTCGAACTCGGGCGATAACGGTCTTTTGGAACAGGATCTCAAATATATATATATGTATATATTTATATATCCTTATGTATGTATATATATATACTGCAAATGATCGTCATAAAAACGCACTTTCCTCTGCATGATCGTTAAATCGTTCGAGACGACTCGTTTGAGGGGCCATCTTGTCCCTCATCTTTACCCAATTGCTGCGTAAATGAAGCGGCGACGTAACGACAATATCGTTTCAGGAATTTAAAGTCGGTCGCTCTCGCTCAGTTATCAAATTAACGAGAAGAATTATAGGTTCGTAAAATTTTAAGCGATCTTGTGCGTAACCATATAGGTGTATGTGTGCGTGTTTATTGCCCTATGACAATTTCAGATAGTTGTGCAAGAAAATAACAAAAAAGATGCAAAAATTTATTGAAAAATTGATTCATAGGGTTGAAAAGTGTCATTTTAGTGTTGCAGCCAGTATTGAGCCAGTTTTGAATCTAACATAGAACAGCCAGCATAGGGACAGTGAAACATACAGTAAAAGATTATAATTTTTACTACTAAGAAACTCTACCAGTTTTTAGCCAGCTTTGGCCCAGGAGAACTTAGCATAAAATAATAAAAGCTAGTAACTTTTTACTGCTAAGAAATTCTGCCAGTTTGAAGCCAGCATAGAGCCAATATAACTCAGTCTAGAATAATGAAAGAAAGTAATGTTTTACTTCTATACAATTCTGCCAGTTTTTAGCCAGCATTGGCCCAGGACAATTTAGCATAATATAATAAAAGATAGTGATTTTTTACTACTAAGAAATTCTGCCAGTTTGAAGCCAGCATAGAGCCAATATAACTAAGTCTAAGATAATGAAAGATAGTAATGTTTTACCACTATACAATTCTGCCAGTTTTTAGCCAGCATTGTCCCAGGACAATTTAGCATAATATAATAAAAGATAGTGATTTTTTACTACTAAGAAACTCTACCAGTTTTTAGCCAGCTTTGGCCAAGGAGAACTTAGCATAAAATAATAAAAGCTAGTAACTTTTTACTGCTAAACAATTCTGCCAGTTTTTAGCCAGCATTGGCCCAGGACAATTTATATTAAAAGATAGTAATTTTTACTACTAAGAAATTCTGCCAGTTTGAAGCCAGCGTAGAGCCAATATAACTAAGTCTAGGATAATGAAAGATAGTAATGTTTTACTACTATACAATTCTGCCAATTTTTAGCCAGCATTGACCCAGGATAGTGAAAAAGTAATTTTTTACTACTAAAAAATTCTGCCAGTTTGAAACCAGCATAGAGCCAGTATAACTCAGTCTAAGATAGTTAAATATAGTAATGTTTTATTACCGTAAAATTCTGCCTGTTTTTAGCCAGTATAGAGCCAGTGTCACTTATACCACAAGATTGTGAATTATCAGATAAAGAACATATAGTAAAATATAGTAAAACAATAAAAGACAAAAATACAAAAATACAAAAAGGACAGCAATACTGCCAGTTCTTAGCCAGTGCAGCGCCGGTACAGAAAATAAAAATATATACAAATAGATCATTTTTCACGATCATCGAAAATTAAGAATCCGTGATAAAATATTTTTCCACAGATAATAATGATTCACAAGGAGAGAAAGAGGAAAATTAATAAGTTAAAATACAGAAGCAGCATCCCCCTAATTTTTTTTTGCCCTCCTTTTTTTTGAGAAAGGAAGATTACCCCTCGGACATGGTCAATCGTCGAGTAATTTGTCGAACAGCTACCGACGCCATTTCCACGCTTTTCGAGGTCCATCGAGTTCCCCAATGCAGGGATATACGTATCAGTGGTCGGTCGCAAAAGATGGGGTCACGTTATAACATTTATGGGGAGGGTCGAGTGTGCTTGAGTGCACACACACACACACACTCATACACTATCACATCGATGTAATAAAATCAGCTGTCAATGGCGTAGATTCACTTTTATTCGCACTGTAATTTCTTTTCTATTCCACTTGAACATTTGTCGATGGAACATTTCAGCGAAAAAAAATTTTTTTGGAAGAGAAATTTTTTATTTTATGGGAAATATTTGTTTGCCAGTGTTGAACCAGTGTTGATTGTTAAATGATTAACAAGTTTACGAAGTAGTAAATTTATTTTGTGTGTATTAATTTATATCGCCAGTTTTGTGCCAGGATTGATTAGTTTTTTCAAAAATTTGTGATTGTCAAAGGTTTAGTAGGAATAATTGCCAGTGTTGAACCAGTTTTCGAACCCCAAGATTAAAATGAAATATTTGCCAATATTGTTCCAGTATTCGCTCCCAAGATTTATCTGAAACATTTGCCAATATTCTCCCAATTTTAGCTGGTAAATTTTACCGAAAGTACTTGCCAGTATTGTTCCAGTTTCCCCCCTAAAACTTACTTAAAATATTTGCCAATATTCACCCGTTTTTCACAGCCAAGGTTTACCGAAAGTAGTTGATTGATTTATAGAAAATATTTGCCAATGTTTACCCAGTTTTAGCAGCAAAAGTTAACTAAGAACAATTGTCAATGTTACCCCAGTTTTTTGGAGCCAAAATTCCCGAAAATTCCCGCCAGTGTTGCGCCAATTTTCTCCGTCAAGGTTTACATTAAATATTTGCCACTATTACCCCAGATTTAACATTTAATTGCATTCTAATACTAATTTGCCACCATCAAACCATTTGTGAAATTACTATTTTTGCCAGGATTAAACCAGAATTGGCGAAAAACGAAAAAAAATGTTCTTCAGCATCATAAAATTTTTATAGATCAGAAAAAATGAGCGATACGCCATTGAGAGTCGATAGCTGATGCCAGTATGTGAGTATAGATATCATGAGATGATTTTTTTTCCATTTACTGCAGGGTAGAAGAGAGTTCGAGTTTTGTAAAATAGAAAATGGAATTTCAAAGTGGGGGCCTCCTCTCTCTTGCAGGAAAATGATCACAGTAACGACCGTCCTCCTGTTACCATTACGTACTACTTCATCCTTCATCGCCACATTTTGCCCCCCGGATATAATCGCAAACACGTGACCTCCCTTTGTATCACTCTCCCGTACCCCAACACACATGTATATATATATATATAGTTACTCACTTTGCTTCCCTCGATATTATACACTATTTGTAGCATACAAATCTCTAAATTGGATTCTGAGCGTGTCTGTATTAAACAAACTTTGATAAAATTGAAAATCAAATAAAGATTTAGAGTATTTAGTTGGAATAATTTCCCCTATCGCTGTAATGTTGAGAAATTAAGTTTATTATTTTGAATTTTGAAATTATGATATCAGATTCATAATCAGTGACCTCAAAAACCCCCGAGTAATAAATTTCAGGCAAATTGAATAGATTTTTGAAAAAATCGTCCGCCATATTGGATCCGCCATTTTGAATTCTAAAAAACTGATCTCAGATTCGTAATCAGCGACCACAAAAACCCCCGAGTAATAAATTCCTGTCAAATTGAGTCAATTTTTCAAAAATTCGTCCGCCATATTGGATCCGCCATTTTGAATTTTTAAAAACAGATGTCAAATTCGTAATCAGCGAGTCCAAAAACCCCCGAGTAATGATTTTCCGGCGAACTGGTTGAGTTTTTAAAAATTCCCCCGCCATATTGGATCCGCCATTTTGAATTCTAAAAAACTGATCTCAGATTCGTAATCAGCGACCACAAAAACCCCCGAGTGGCAAGTTTCAAGCGAATTCGGCAACTTTTTAAAATTTCGTCCGCCATATTGGATCCGCCATTTTAAATTTTAAAAAAATGATGTCAGATTCGTAATCAGCGACCCGAAAAAATCCTGAGTAATAAATTTCTGTCAAATTGAGTAAATTTAAAAAAAATTTGTCCGCCGTATTGGATCCGCCACTTTGAATTTTAAAAAACTAAAATAAGATTTGTAACCAGAGACCCTAAAGACCCTGAGTAACGAATTTCATGAAAAAGGAATCAATTTTTTAAAAGTCGTCCGCCATATTGGATCCGACATTTTGAATTTTGAAAATCTGACCTTAGATTTGTAATCAGCTGTAGGTCTACTACTTTGGGTCCGCCATTTTGAATTTTGATAAACTGACATCGGATTTGTAAAATTGCGACCCAAAAAGCCACCGAGTAACAAGTTTTAGGTAAATTCAATCGCTTCTAAAAAAATTCCTCCGCCATATTAAATCCGCCATTTTTGAATTTTGAAAAACAAATTACTTGATCTAGTAAAACTTCCAGGCACTGATATTTATTGAAGAAATTACAAAAATTCAAAGTAAACTTTATACAGAACGCAAACGGAAGTAAAACTAGTTTTTCTCTCTACCTAAAAAATATATTTTTTGTCAAGCTGGAAAATAGAATGCCAGTATTGACCCAATACAGAAAGCGAGTGACAAACCATTCCAATTAGAAAATAAAAATAAAGCTCGCATCAACTTTAATTGAAAAAGCAAAAGTTGCATGAATACAAATCATAACAGAATCCCATCCCGTTCAATCGTCTCCCAAAAGGGTACTACAATATATTTGTGTGATCAAACTTGACCGAGAACAAGCAGGTCTGCGGGGAGGCGGATGGTTGAACGAGTTAGGTGACTGTTGTTGGAGGGCTGAAGGGATGAAGGGAGAGAGACAGCGAGAGAAGAGAGAGAGAGAGGGGAATTTCATACTATGGGAAAGGCAACGTGTCAATTTCGAGGAAACAGGTGCTCGACGCCTCTGTGACAGCATGTTTGGGATTCGCCTGCTGGCAGAATAGGGGGGTGGGAAAAGCAGGATAGGTTCGTGAGCACGGGATTCGGTTGGCAAACGAACGAGGTGGGAGAGGGGAGGCAAGTTAAGGGGAAAGGGATTGAATGCTACAACAGTGTGGAATGAGGTAACACGGAATCGCGTGTTCAACATACACACAGTTAGCACGGGCGCGGGTAATGCCAGCTTGGCGGATGTTGGCAAGGGTTGGTAATAGGCCACCACTGCCGTTTCAACCCCCGCCCCCACTGTTTTCCCCTTTCCACCTCTCACGTCCCTCATACTTTACTCTCTGTCTCGCTTTCTCTCTCTTTCTCTCTCACTATCTGCCCCTTTTTGCCAACCCAACTCACTTCAATTTCAACCCCTCTCATCCGCGAAGCATAGTCACTACTGCTTCCTCATTCGCCTATTTCCCGTTAACCCTTCAACCCTTGTGATTGTATCAACACATCAGACTCATTCCGCCGTTGTTCCCACTCTTCTCAATGTCTATGGCTTGATTCCCCCTTTTTAACAGTATAGGTATAACAACTCCTGAGCGGAATTTAGCACCGCGCTAACCCCTCGGCGATACTCTGTTGCGCGAGCTGGATATTAATTATTTCAGTGCACAGGATACTCAGAGAGCAACAGTGTTTAGGTGTCTTGTTGGTGTGAATTTGTATTGGCTGAGATGGATTTTGGAGAAGCTGGGAGAAAATACTGCGAAAGCTGCGATGAAACGGTGGGATTAGTTAGGAAAGTAGAAAAGCTTGATGAATATTCTTCTCTAGTGGTGGAGATAAAATAGTTAAGGGTATAGAAGCTGGAGGTTATAGTCTGATGATGATGTTTTTGATGACAAGAACTCTTAATTGAAGGGATTGATAACCTACGGATGATGGATCTAAAGGTTGATGAAAATCTAGAAGACCTAAGGTTTTCTAGTACTGAATGTAGCTGAGAGTTAGGTAACCTACTGATGATGGACCTAAAGATTGATAAAAATCTAGAAAACCTAAGGTATTCTAGTGCTAGATGTAGCTGAGGGTTACGTAACCTACTGATGATGGATCTAAACATTGGTGAAAATCTAGAAGACCATGAGGTTTTCTAGTACTGAAATTAGCTGACTTACTGGAGGACCTAGACATTGCACCTAATGACCATACATCTTTTTCTGATTGGACATGACATAAAACCCACCCTTATGTGTTGAAACTCTTCAACCTCTTCAAAGTTCGTGACTACAACAGCCAGATTTAAACCACGCTTGTTAGGTCCCAGGACCGTCACCTAATTATTTAATTGCAGCTTACCACTTCTTCATAGTCCCAAGGATCTAGAAATCCAAATTGGTTGGAGTTGCAAGTGATGCAAATTATCTATCAAGGCTTGTCCATTAGGGGTTTTACTTCTTCATACTCCTAAGGATTTTCAAAACTAAAATCCAAATTGCTTAGGGTGGAAGTTTAGGGACCTATTAATGTTTGCACATTAGGGATTCTACTTCCGCAGAGTCTTAAGGATTTTTAAACCCAAAATCTAAATTTCTTGAGGCGGAAGGTGATGCCCCTAATCATCTATCAAGGCTTGCACGTTAGGAGTTTTAATTCTCCATAGTCCCAAGAATCTTGAAATCCAAAAATCTTGGAGTGCCAGGTGATTACCATTATCTATCAAGGCTTGTCCATTAGGGGTTCTATTTCTTCATAGTCTTAAGGATTTTTAAAACTATAATCAAAATTACTTAGGGTGGGAGGTGAGGGACTATTAAGTTTGTAGAGTAATGAAAAGGCCTAAATACTTTTCTTTATTCTACAAATTATATAATTCGGTCAAACAAACAAAAATTACTATTATCTATTAAGGTTCGCACGTTAGGGATTCTACTTCTGCAAAGTCTGAAGGATTTTGAAACCCAAAATCCAAATTTCTTGGGATGCAAGTTGATGCACAATTATCTATCAAGGCTTCTACGTTAGCTGTTGTACTTCTTCATAGTCCTAAGGATTTTTAAAACTAAAATCCAAATTGCTTAGGGTGGAAGGTTAGGGACATTATCTATTAAGGATTGCACATTAGGGATTCTACTTCTGTAAAGTCTGAAGAAATTTTGAAACCCAAAATCCAAATTTCTTGCGATGCAAGTTGATGCACAATTATCTATCAAGGCTTCTACGTTAGGTGTTCCACTTCTTCATAGTCATAAGGATTTTCCAAACTAAAATCCAAATTGCTTAGGTTGGAAGGTTAGGGACATTATCTATTAAGGTTTGCACATTAGGGATTCTACTTCTGTAAAGTCTGAAGGATTTTGAAACCCAAAAATCCAAATTTCTTGGGATGCAAGTTGATGCACAATTATCTATCAAGGCTTCTACGTTAGGTGTTCTACTTCTTCATAGTTTTTAGGATCCTTAAAACCAAAATCGAAATTATTGTTCTGTAGATAATTCTGTAACTAGTGGAACATATGGCTCTACTAGCTAGAGGTCCAGATGAACCTAATGAAAACTTTCTAAATGCAAATCATCAAAAAACCAAACTTTTCCACTCTCAACAAAAATTTTCTCATCGCAAATATCAAACACAGTCCATCACATTAAAATTCTCATTACAAAAATAAAAATCCAATTTTAATTCTTCCATGCTCATAAGCACATAGATTTCACAGCACACATTATAGTATTAGTTACAGACAAGAGAAAAATGCATCAATCCAGTAAATAGAAATAAAAGATTATTATATCCATACACATATACAACAATCATTCATTTATCTTTATTGGAGTGGAGATGAGGCTATCTAAGCATCATAAATCAATCCAGGACTGTGTGATCGACCATAATTATGCCAGCTGGTTTGCTTTAATCGCCATCCACCATTCCCCTGATGACTGTTTACCTCGCTCTATGTTTCTCTTTCAGATGCATAAGCGAATTTGCATAAAACGTATCGGGAAATCAGAGAGTGATCAACCAAGCGGCTAAGCCTGAGAACTAACGTCACTATAATAATTATTGGCAAATTGGTATAACTTGTTTAAGCTCGTGCCTGTGATTCGTAGCACACGAAGTTATAGGAAATTATATAAACGCTTCATCATATCGTATATTTGTGTATGTGTTCTCTCTCTCTATATTCACATATACACGTTTCATGTTAAATTGTACATTGCGCACGATGTAGCCAATCAACATGTAATTTTATCGTATATTTTGTTGAGTAAACTTTCATTCGTACGTTATTACTCTAGTAATTATTAAATTACAATTCAAATTAAAATTCAATGAAAATTATAATTCTATTTCGATGTTTTTTTTAAATTTCTCCACATTTTTTCTAATTTTTTTCTTTTCAAAAAATAGGGGAAAAAACTTGGGAAAAATAAAGCTTTTATAGTCTTCTATTTCCGCTATAAAAGAAACTAACGTTTCTCCAACTATTATTTTTAATACCAACATGGTTGAGAAAGCTTTTTGAAAATATTCAAATATATCATGGACAAAATTTATATACACGGACATTCCAGTTATGTAGAACGGAAATGAGCATCATTGATGGTAAGTCGAGTGGAAAGTAGAAAAGCTCTTTTCAGAGGTCTACAAATAAAGATTGTTGAGTGAGAAAAACTTGAAAATGTACGAAGAAAAATATAGACTCAAAAAGTCAAAAGAAAAGTTGACGACAGAAAAATAAAGGAGATGAGATGAGAAAATTTTCTTGATCGAGTATCTTACGAATAAGGGGAAGTGGTATATACAGTGAAATGGTGATGGAGCTGATGGAAAAAAAAGAATCAAGGAACAAGTAAATTAAAGCAGACATTTTGAAAACTTAATTACCTGTGTAGGGGGTACTATTAATTAATTTTCCCTGATTTTACTTTCTTCTTGTTCTACTTCTTCTTTATCATCATCTTCTTCTCTTTCCTTGCTCTCTTTTACCCAACCGCGTAATTCTGAGTGCATTATTCCCAGCACGTCTGGTTCAGGAGAAGCTTCCTCGCCTATATATTTATATATATATATATATATATATATTTCTCGAGCACTGGTACTCTTCCTTCCAACTCGCGAGACCTTTGTTCCTCATTTACTTTTTATCTTCGTATAGCGCGCTAACCCCGCCCAATCGCCATCTTCCCTTGTACATTCCTCAACCCACAAACCTTACAGGTACTTATCCATGCCCCACCATACCTATATTTTCTGGTGTGCGTCATCTTTTTCCGTCTCTCAGTTCCTCCACCTCTTTCTTCTCGTCGTCTTCGTCCTCTCATCGAAATTCTCCCTCACCACTCGGCCCTTTATTTCGCCTAAAATCCCTTGGGATTTCGGGGATCGCACTTTCCTCCGGGAATATTATGAGATTGCAAGAAATTTCTCCCCTACTTCACTGGCACTTGGTTCTTCTTTACTTTTTCGGTTTCCTTCCATCTGGAAAATATTTTGCATTTTACGGATTTTTAAGCTCATTGATTTTTAAGGAAAGTCTTTCCTTATTTTAGAAAGGTTTCCCATTTACTAATTTTGTTTATAAAAGGTTGGCAATCATTTCAATCAACTAAATGTTTGTAAATTGTTTTCATTCTTGTTGGAAAATCACGCAATAAAACTATATATTTGAATTAAACTTTCATTTTTATTATGTAATAGTTTTACAATTGTTCGTGGCTAGTGTTTTAATAACAGCTTTTAATTGCTCTATATATGACTGTGTAATGCTGTTTGTGTGTAAGTGTATTACCGAAAAAGGTGTAAACGGTACAAGGTTCTATACCAGACTAAATACTTCCGCATCCTCTAGTACCTTTCCAGATCCTGTAATCCAAGTGACGTCAGTAAGTGAAATAAACACTCAGGTATATTTAAACCCTATGCTTTTAATTTTTTGTTTAGACGCTGTGCCAACAAAGTTTATTTACACCTACACTCATGGGCAAGGAGTAATAGAGAAGGATCCTCACTGTTCTGGGTCCTGCACTCGAATGATGAGCTGCTGGTGACGTCGCTCCTTATATACCCACGTGTTGGGGGTAGCCTCTCGTGAGTGGTCGAGCGCGAAGCAGGTGGGGACGCGCAGACGCGCAGGACTCCTTGATCAGTAGAAGCGAGCCAACGTGCACATGATCCATAAACGGGACCGAAGCAGGATGTCAATTAACCTAATTTCAGTTTGTGCCTGGCTGTCTAAAACGAAATCCGGTTGCCATATTTAAATAAATGCTAGAAAAATAGAAGAAGATTTTTGTTTTGAAGAACAGGATGGACGATGAAGGATAAAACCCTCTAACCTACAAGGCTTGATAGATAATTTTGCATCCCCTTGCAATTTTCGAAAAGGATTACAGAGTGTAGTAAAAAATACAAAAACTCTTGGATATGAAGACCACTAAATTTTTGTTTTAAAGATCATGAAGGACAGTGAAGAATCAAATCCCTAACGTACAAGCCTTGATAGATAATGTTGCATCGAACTTTTTTTGAAGATTTTTTTCAAGAACATGATGGACGATGAAGAACCAAAACACCTAACCTACAAGCCTTGATAGATAATGTTGCATCACCTTTCAATTTTCGAAAAGAAATTTGCATAATGAAATAAATAAATCAAAAACCACAGAATGTTAAAAACCACCAGATTTTTATTTGAAAGATCATAATGGACAAAGAAAAACCAGAACCCCTAACGTACAAGCCTTGATAGATAATGTTGCATCACCTTCCAATTTGCAAAAAGAAATTTGTAGAGTTAAATAAATTATCCAAAAACCCCTGAAGCTTAATGACCACCAGATTTTTATTTTAAAGATCATGAAGGACAATGAAAAACTAAAACCCCTAACGTACAAGCCTTGATAGATAATTGTGCATCACCTTTTTAATTTGTTAGTACCCACAAGGTCCCTTTCTCTTTAACATTTATCCAACAATCTGAATATCAAATTGCAACTTTTTCATCTCTAAATTTTTTTATTATTATTAATAATTTTTCCTACCATAAGGCGTTGTTTTTCGCAGTATTCATATACACATATATACATTGTCACCGACGTTGGAATTCTAGAACTGTAATCTGGAGTGTTTCGTCTCTTCATGGCGGTGGAAGGAACGACATTTTATTGCAAAGGGGTGAGAGTACCCCACGAGTGTAACTCGAGAGCGTAAAAGTTTCCGAGTCTACGGTTTCCTGAATATTGGATTTCAAGACTGCTTAACATTCGAATTCGAAGTTCACATGTTTCAGAGGGAAATTTTAGAAAATGTACTATATGGAAAATGAGAGTATAGCACTATCGCTATACACACTTTGCTTCGGTCAAATTTTCCACAAATAAAGTTGTCACTTTTCAATGTTTGAATAGAGGTAATTTATATATCTGACTAAGTTTCTTTTTCTCACTGGTTTTCAAAAACAAGCCGTATCAAATTACATAATAATTGTGTCTCTATTATCATCATTACTGTCATTGGTAATTCATTGTTAATGATATTAAAATTATAATTCTTATCATCATCATTATTTTTCTTCTTGTTGTTGTTAACATTATCTAATAGTCATTGTTTCTATTGTTTGGGAATATAATTGGCAATTATTATTATTTTGGAAAATTGAAATTGTAATTTCGTCCGTAATGGGAAAGGAAAAATCCGATAATACTTTCAATCCCCAGGGATTCTGTGTGATTTCCCATGTTGCCTATCTGCAGCCCTTGAATATAGTCGATATTGGTAGCATTTATGGATACAGCAATATATGAGGTGTGAACCATCTGTTCTATCCTCAATGGTATATTGTTCAGCAATCGAATAAAAAAAACGAGAAAAAAACATGTGTCGTACGGTCCTCTTGTGAATCTATTATCTGTATGCACAGTTTTGACATTTGGCAAAAATCCCCTAGTCAAAGAGTAGGAGACAATAAAAATTTTTTGTATTCCTTTTTTAAAAACCTGTTGTTTTTAATATTTTATTTTAAAACATTTGTAAAGACTTTTCGTGAGCCCCTACGAAGTGAGGCATTTTGATGTGAGTAGATGTAACGATATTCAGATTGCGCAATAGTCAATTTTGTCATTGCCACCATCAGACAAAGTTTTTGGTCTCGTGCGTTGATCCTTTCCGGCCTAGTTCTACCATAATCCCAGTTGATAATCACTAATTCGATCAAAGTTGGGTGGGAATAGGAAAACACGCGTTTCCAGCCACAAGTGCTCTAGAGTCTGCGTCATCACTAATGCCCGGCTCTATGCCAGGAACGATGGTGGATAGCAGTGGTGAATGTGGTTTTGGAGCCATATAAACGCTTATATCTACCGTCTCCCTCTGAGTGGGGGCCTGCTGAACTTTCAGCAATTACTGTAATTAGTCCAATTAACAGACTCGCTTGAGCGCCTCTCTGACTCTGACCCTCCTCCTGCCCCACTTCTCACTGACACATACAGGAATAAATGCACTAGAGCATGGCGCCGTGTTACATATTATGGCGCCCTGAAGTAAATATATATTCGCTATTATGTACCTTCCGATTGTGGAATATTATGATTTAGATGTTTATTTCAAAGTGGAATCGTATTTTATGTGGACAGTAAATGAACGTACCTAATTACATGTTTATGATCAGTTCTGACAACATCTTTTTTAGTCAATATTATTCCTTCTACTTTTTCAATTTTTGTTTAAATTTTTCGGATGATTGAACTCGTGAAAATACTTATAGAAATGGTAAAATAATCACTGGGGGAATATGCATGAGAGGCGTGATATTTTTTCACCTCTTTTTACAGAGGAATGGATAAGGTCTGTATAGCTATATATTTATATGCACATAAAGGTGCAGTGAGTAGAGAGGGTGAGAGGAAGAGAAATTGTCGAGGGAGGCTGCGCAACGTTGGGGCGGGATTGCCATTAACACCTTCGTTGCCTAGTGCAGAATACTTCAAACAAATTAAGCGCAGCTGTAATTGCGTCATGGCTGCGTCTCTCTTTCGAGACTCTCACAAAGTCCTTGATAACGTAGGTGACAAATAAGAGGGGTTGTTACTGGAGTTGACTCCAGCCATCCGTAATGAAATCAAGTTAAAATTCAAGTCTTTAGCGAATGGCTTCACATTGATAACGTATTTTATTACGAAATATTATTATCAAAGCGCAAAATATAAATATTCCTCTTGATGATTTAGTAGGAGTTTGTCGGTTGCTGTTTGACGACACAATTTTTGGAATTAATAAATATTTTCAGTAAATTTATGGATCATCTAGTAAATCACTTTTGGATTGTTTGCAGGTAATAATAATTCAGGTTTAAATTTGAGGTTTATCAGAAATAAAGAGGTTCCTGTTGGTAAAACACCCTAATGTGTAAGCCTTGATAGATAATGGTGCATCACCTTCCACTAAACCAGTAAATTTTGATTTTACCTACGCACTCGAAGATTTTTGTTTTGAAGAGCATGAAGGACCATGAAGAACCAAAACCTCTAACATACAAGCCTTGATAGATAATTTTTATTTGACTCGGAAAGATTGATTTCTTCTCACATACATACATTTTGACCGAGTGATAAATTCTACTTCATATATCTTGATAGATAATGTTGCATCACCTTTCAATTTTCGAAAAGAAATTTGTATAATGAAATAAATAAACCAAAAACCCCAGAACGTTAAAGACCACCCGATTTTTATTTGAAAGATCATAAAGGACAAGGAAAAACCAAAAACCCCTATCATACAAGCCTTGATAGATAATGGAACATCATCCTCCAATTTTCAAAAAGAAATTTGCAGAGTGAAATAAATTATCTAAAAACCCCTAGATCTTAAGACCACTAGATTTTGGTTCCCCATAAATTTTCTATTCCACCAAAAATAAGCTAATTTGCAATAATTTTATTTTGATAGTTCTAAAAATTCCCCTACGTAAAGCCACAAATATAAAATCGCGTATGCAACAAAAAAATCATTATTCATCAGCGAAGTTTGAAGCTAAAAGATATTTCCGTTTACGAATTTAAGTTTCAACAACCAGGGGAAGCAAAAGAGAGAGTTTTTAGTCGGTAGGGGTGATGGCCTAAAGCAGGTATACAATTTAAGCATTTTCCGCCAACCCCGAAAAGACCCCAGTGAAATGATAATTCTGCTGGACATGCGACAAAAACTTTTTTTCTCTCTCCAAATAACAAAGAAGAAGATAAAGCAGAACAACGACAAAAAAACCAAAGTGATTCATAAAAAATTTCTACAAATAAATAACTGATAGATTATCCCACAAGAAATGTAGCAATAAGAAAAAAATTAATATCCCACAGTTATACTATATTGTTTCCAATAAAATCGACAACACTTCTTGTCTATTACGATTGTTTGGTCAATATCGCGGCTATTATCAGCGAACAGGGATAAATCTGATAGATAGCATATCATATTTCGTATCTCGGTGGTCACCATTCGAGGGCGATTGCTAATAAAATATAAATACATACATACTACCGACAATATAGTTACAAACTCATTTGTTGTTTACTGACATTTTTATCGTTTGCCAATAACAATTTATACATTTCAATATATGCACGTTTGCATATTGTATAAATATCTAAAAAAAATTAATCATGTCTCACGAGTGATGAAATTCGTAAGGGGTCATTAAACATTTAAAGAATTATGTGACATTAAAAAAAGCGCATATTTTGTATACATAAAATTAAAACGACGCCTAATTAATTATAGCAATACGTGTAGGCTATATAGATTACCGACAGATCATATAATTTACATATTTATAACTTTCAATGAATCGCAGGAATTATTATTGCTTTATGCAACAACAAAAATCTGTATCAGTTGTGCAAGCAGCAATATCAATTTATCGATGGGAAAAATTATGTTCACTATTAAGTGATAATTTTTCTAAACATTTTCTTTCATTGTCTCTCAGTAAACTGTAATTGCTATTGAAAAGAAACTGTCGTTTTGTAATTGAAAATAGAAAAATGTTTTATAGCAATTAGTGCAAAAAAGAAGTGCTAACATTGAAAAGAATAGTGAACATGTTAAATTCAAAGAACTATTTAAAAGATACTTGCTTTTCAGGAGGTCAATTATGTCGAAAGTAGAATTAAGCGCGGCACATATATTTTTTACAAAACATTTCGTTTTCTACTGTAAGTAATTCGCATTTGTTCTGTTTCGTTTGCCAAGCTTAAGAAGTAGGCGAGGTCGCATTAAAGTTCTTGTAACGAGCATGTCATGGTCGCGCAATAAAAGTACTTTACACCAAATTGTAAAGCGAGATAATGGAATGAAAATAATTACATTCACATTTCATTGCTCTCTAATAGTTGAAAAAGAGTTTTAAATTCAAATGTAATATTTCAATGATTCAAACATTTAAAATAATAAAATAAACGTTGTAAATAAAGTAGAAAGGTTAGTTCGCATGTTTTTGTCGGGCATGCGCCATATGGGGTGGGGGAAATGCGATGCTCCTATTGGCTCCTACGCTGCTGAGTGGGGGACCTGCTAGGGTAAGAGCCAATAGGAGCGTCGAAGTTCCCCCTCCATGTGCTGTATGCGCAGAGTATAAATACAGCTTGTCAACCTGACACACTCTCATTTTTCTCAGACCACCGAAGAGAAAGGACGTTATTTTTCCTCATCAGGAAAATTTTGATAATTTCAAGATTCAATAACTTTCATCGTGCCAGTTGACTATCGAAATGTAAGTATTCCTATTTAGTTAGAATATAATTTTTTAAACATTAGGACGATCTGAATCGTCACGCCATCTGTCGGAATTTTCCCCTAAATTTAATTGATAATCATTAAAATAATTCAAAGGCTATGACTTTGAATAACCCACTAGACCTAGTGAAAATATGTCATTCGGCTAAATATAAATCTAAGTTTTTAAAAGTGATGCCCGAAGAGGAAAATTGTTATTAGTATTTCTTAAAAGCTAATTTCCGGTCAAGCGGAAACAATATTTCTAATTAAAGTAACGAGACAAGTCAGTGTGATGAATTCAGTCATAATATTTCAATTTCAAAATGAGACAGTTGGCTTTGAATAGACACAATCGATTCTCAAAATGCCGCAAGCAACATTCCTTCATAAATTCTCGATTTCGAAGCACCCTGATGAAATGTGATATTATCCACGTGGCTAATATTCAGAAAGCGTTGTTTCCGCATTATAACCTCTAGGCAATGGTAGTCACCTCTCATTCTTTATCACCACCTCCCCTTTCACTCCTTCTCTCTCTATCTGTTCATTTCAAATTCCCCCGAATAAGCGCCCGGCCCTGAGATGGCATAAGAAATCTGCGAGACTCGCTCGTATATTTTAATCAGGATCCCCTTCATCCCTCTCTTTCTCTCAATCTCCTTTGGAGTTCCTCTCACCCTCAATTCACTCTCTTTCTCTCTCTCCCTCACTCTCATTATTTCATTCACTTTGTCTTTGTTCCACCTATTCTTTTTCTCTGGTCGTTTTCCGCTCCGCCTCCGCCAGAGGAGACTTATAAGAAGAGAATAAAAAGGCCCTCGGGTGGATGAAAAGAGCTGAATAACTCTGGGATAAAAGCCGAATAAATCTTTTTATTATCCTCGTCTCGTTCCAAGTTCGTTTCACCTCACCTCGCTACGCCTAACCTTCTGCCTTATATATAGAGAGAGAGAAAGAGAGAGAGATCTGTGTGTATGTATCTATACGTAAAGTACGTAAGACTTGTACTCGTGTCAGAATTCTTCTCCTCACTCCATTCTTACATTATTTCCATTCTTTTGTTCCCATCCTTCTTGATCTCTATAACCCTCCAATGTATTTTTCTCGCATCATCTAACACACTATTTAGCTTATGTAACGACTTCACAAATATAATGTATTTATCGTTTATGAGTGTAACTAATAGTTTGAAAACGGTTTACAATAAGGGACAAACATTGTTTGTGAGGGAATTTATCTTCATTGAGAGGGGTTCTTAGCACTTTGGGGAATCTTTTGGCACAGCCGATAAGAACGGATTTTGATTTTCTAAATTGCGGGAAACTTTGTGAGTTTAGGTATGTTTTTCTTTGTCATAAACATTGGACGTCATTAACTAATGGTCTTCAGAACGAAATGAAATTAGAAAAACTTGATGGAAGATTTTTGTTTTGAAGAACACGAAGGACGATGAAGAACCAAAACCCCTAACCTACAAGCCTTGATAGATAATGTTGCATCACCTTTTTATTTGCGAAAAAGATTGCAGAGTGAAATAAGTAATCCAAAAACTCCTGGATATAAAAACATCTAGATTTTTGTTTTGCAGATCATGAAGGACGATGAAGAACCAAAACCCCTAACCTACAAGCCTTGATAGATAATTTTGCATCACTTTTCAATTTGCAAAAAAGGATTGCAGAGTCAAATAAATAATCCAAAAACTTCTAGATATAAAGATCACTAGATTTCTGTTTTAAAGATCACATAGGACCATGAAGAACCAAAACCCCTAACGTACAAGCCTTGATAGATAATGTTGCATCTAACTTATTTTTTTAAGATTTTTGTTTTAAAGATGATGAAGGACAGTGAAGAACCAAAACCCCTAACGTACAAGCCTTGATAGATAATGTTGCATCCAATTTACTTTTTCAAGATGTTTTCAAGATCATGTAGGACCATGAAGAACCAAAATCCCTAACATAAAAGCCTTGATAGATAATTTTGCATCACCTTTCAATTTGCAAAAAAAGATTGCAGAGTGAAGTAAATTATCTAAAAACCCTTGGATATGAAGACAACTAGATTTTTGTTTCCAAAATCATGAAGGACTATAAAAGACCAAAACCCCTAACTTACAAGCCTTGATAGATAATCTTGCATCACTTTTCAATTTGCAAAAAGAAATTTGCATAGTGAATAAAATAATAAAAAAAACCTGGATCTAAAAAAACTAGATTTCCATTTCCCCATCAGATTCCTCTTTCCAAAAAGTAATCAAAATTGCAATAATTTTATTTTGACACCTCTAAAAACTTCCCTAAATCCAAACGCCAGCCATATACATTTCTAACTTATTTCAATAGTCAATAATATGTTATTTTCATCCGTATACTATGAGTGGGAGAGAAATATTTCTTATATCTGGTTTTACACTACTTTTATGATTCCATAGTCGATAAAGGTCAGACGATGTGAAAGCAAATTGAAAAATTATTTTCATGTTTTGCGGCATTATTCTTTTCCCTGTGGTCACAATTCAGCTAAATTGACTTGAATAGTATTGTACGGTGTATATATATATATAAAGTTTTCCGTATTCTTGAAAATTGATAAAACATAATCTTCTCGAGTGGTGAGGGTTATAGCATAAAAGACTTCTATATAGCAATAAGTTACATTTGTCGTTCTTATCAATTGTATTTATCGAATCCTTTCAATATTGTCAAGTAGCTCTTATCGAAAAATGCGACATAGATATTCGTGATACTGACAAGCGGAATTGATTCATCTGATTTAAATATTATATAAAGTTCGAATTTTCCTGAAACGTGTAGAAATGTCAGAATTATCGATTCAAATAATCTTCAGTTGCATGACTGAAAGGCAATAAATTACACTTTTAGTATGGCCTAAATAAGTACATGTAGAGAACATCTTAAAGTTAGAAGTAAATTTCTCTAGACAAGACGCTTGTTGGATTTTTTTCTTGGGTAAGGCAATTCAAGTCGCGGATCTTTAATGTAAGAGGACATTTTATATAGTAGAATTATAGGACCCTGAAACATTAATAAATTGAATCGTATCGTTTGAAAAGCGTGCTAAATACTTTATGCTCATTTCATTAAGCAAATTGACTCTTAATTACAATGGCCATTCAAGTAAATTCCCCAGAAATGAACCCTCTTGCTACCCATCTTTGTACTTTGATTTAAGCGAAATCACTGTCCATCTCTTTTTGCTATATACATTTTTCCTCCTTTAACTCTCTTCAATTTTAGCTCTCATCCATTTCTATATTATATCCCCTTCGGCGTCAACCCTCGAGGAATTAAGTTCGAAGGGGGAGTCTAGAGTTTATGGGGTTATAGGTTACCGTAGACGATTTCAACCCCAGCTTCTGAGATTGGTATCTATACACGAAACACTGTTTGGCAGACTACTCGCCTTTATGAGAGTCCACTGGTATTTGTGTGAGATGGGTTCAATAGGCTTCTTGGTTCGTTGTATAATACATATATACATGTAGAGTCACCAATGGGTTCACAGTTGCGTGTAAATACACATCAGGCGATTCACATGGAATGCGTTAGAGTGCGTGTTAGCCTCCCAACGAACACAGACAATCGCAAATATACTAGGAAGTCATATTACATACACAGTTACCAGGCATATACACTGAAAACACAAATACAGAACCAGAGAAATGTGGATTCACAGTATAGTCTCGTGCAAATGCGGTACGTATAGCACGCGATCGTCAAACTCGAAGCCATAAACATAAACAAGGGTTGTTAGGACAGCCTCCGAGCCAACGGGCTCTTACAATCAGAACTAAACATTTTGCACCCTTTGTCAGTGTCTCTCAACTTACTCAAAATTTACTCCTTTAGTGACTTGGGTTTATCGTCTTTATTATAGGACAATATGTAGTGGATTTTAATTATTCCCAGTAATCTTACGTAGTTATTTTCATAAAGAGAAGTCACTTAAAAGGTGGAATAGGTTCGCTATTTCCGTAACGACTTCAGTAGTTGGGGGTTTGGTCCATTACGTGCAGAATCAGTTGAAAGTGTTCTGAATACAGTGGCTTCTAATTTTCTAGCTCAGGATATGTCTTTGGTAGATGGTACTTCTTAAATTCCATGATGATTGATTCCTCTTTAGTAGCAAGTAATTAAAATTGTAATCCAAAAAGTTTGTAGGTTACCTTTAGTTTATGGATTTCTAGTGGTCTCCATGTCTTAAAGGTATCTCAAGAACGTCCTGAACCGTTGAGGACAAGTTTAAATAAGGTTGGGAAAATATTTAATTATTGTTACATATAATAGCTCAGAAATTCACCTTTAAAAATTTTTTTTTGGTTGATCACTTTGCAATCTGTTAAATATTGCACAGTTTACAGAACATTAGAAACACAGGAACATTAATTAATAAAAAACAGATTCTAGAAATTACAATATGAAATAATTAGAACACAGAATTTAGTTATATTTGTAATTCAATGAAGTGAAATAATAGTTACAGAATATTTATTTGAGAACATTATAAATGAAACTTGTTACTTGTCGCGTCGGTTTGCGACATGAGACTAAGCGTCCCTTTTCAGGTAATCAGACCTGTACCCTCCAAGTTACCGAGGAAACGAGGTAGAGAAAAACCATTTCCCAAGTACTTTCAGGACATAATAGTTTCCAAATCCTGCACATATTTTTGTTAGCAGAAATGTCATTGCTGTTTATGATACATCCAACACAATCACATTGATGCGTACTGTAATCAGAAGTGACAAGTCGTCCTAATAACTTCTAAGTAGAATAAAATCTCAACAACCACTTGTATACTTTTCATGCCTTCTCTGTATTCTTATTGCAATTGTTTACATTGATGCTTGATCCGTAAGCATAAATTCTCGACTGTAAATTGAATCCGCAAATTGCACACAATTATATTCTATTGAAGCGGTAGCGTATATGGATACATTACATGGTGTAATTAAGAATTCCTCATTTCATGGAAGCAGAGCCTCATGGAATGATTCTGGTGAAATACTTAAGACACATCGTCATTATCAAGATAGATGACAATGGATCCGCTCGACCTTCTTACCTCATTCCTTTTTGTTCTACATCTTTTCTTTCATCTCATCTCGAATCCATAAACACGTAGAAATTTTTCAAAGTCGAGTACACACATATATTGCTGAATATGCAGATAGAATTGTAGAGTGACGCAAAAAAAATAGTTGTTACCAACAATATATGTGTGAGAGGGTACATGGAGTTTGTATGCTGAAACGCGAAGTGTCGCGACCGTGTCATATCCGACACTGTTGATTGTATTAGTGTGTATACATGTCGGCATTTTGTGTGACGGTACATGAGAGTATGTACAGAGCATGCCTCAAGGCTCGAAGATCAAAGAGGCGACACGGAGCGTCGCGCTACTGAATAGTGCAGTGGTTTTATGGTACATGATGGTGAACAGATGGATGGCGACAAGGGCAAGGAGGATTGCAGAGAGTGGAGTGTGGAAACGACGTCTATACACCCCCTACCACTTCTTCTTCTTCTCCTTCTTCCCTCTCTTCCAACCCACCTTTTCCCTCATCCTCAGTTACCTACATTTACATCTTCATCCTTTGAGCACTGTTGTACGTACTTACATTCCAACAAGAATAATAGCTTTCGTAAATTTTTCCTCCATTTTTCTTTAAGACAAAAAGGAAATAACGTACTTTTAAAATAAAGCGCAGTACACTATTCTTCGAGTTACAAGAATAATATTGAATTTTCAGATGCAGAAAATATCTCAAAGTCAAATTTAAGATGGAGGAAAGAATCTCGATTATTCTCTTCCAAGTGGGTTCATCAAAAATCTTTAAGAAAAATTATCAAAAAGCGTACTACCCTTCATGCCAGGATTTTCGGAATGACATCATACAAATTTATATTAAATTTAAGAACACTTCTAACCAGACTATCATACATAGGGGAAGAAAGCATGACGGGATATCTCCCTTATACTTTAGGATAGGCAATAAGGCAATATCCCAGAACTCAACGACCCTTACATCGTATCTTATATATTTTTATTGTGAACGTGGGAGATGATTAGATTTCGTGAAACTCTATAGATATGAGGGTGAAATCTAGCCTTTTGGAACAAACAGGAATTTATAAAAAAATTCAAAACCTAGAGAGCAACTTTTATCATCATTGCAGGAAGTGCAACGATGTTTTCAGAAATAGTATTAGTAGAAAGTAGAACTTGTAACAAAAAACTTTTAGGTATAAAACATAGGTATGAAAAGTATTAAAGGGCCAGTCTTTGCCTGACTACAGACGCGAACGGTTACAAAAAATAACGCATTACATAACAATAAATATACTGTGTTTAATTAACTGCCTACTTTATTTAACTACCCTATCATACATTACCTCTAATAAGGACATTGCAACAATAATTATTAATTTCACTTTAAGTGTAGAGCGTAAAAAGCAATTCTAGAAACAGGTTAAAATTTAAAATACAAACAATGGGAACTAAAGTCGAGTTTGGATAAAATTTACTCACTAAATCTCTTTTTCTTTTTCCTTCAATTTTTCCTTCAGGCTCAACACTACGTGAAAAAATATGCATCTAAAATATTATCGTCGCTCTCTTTTTTTGTAAATATCCCAGGGGGCTTTTGAAAGCTCGTGTAAAAGCGCGTTGAGGAGAAGTGGAGTGAGACAGAATAGAAGGGAAGTCATAGAAAAAAAGGAGTAAACGTAAAAAACAGGTTGCGGAGGGAAAGGTCATACAAACGACACAAAGATCTCCACGAAGCTCAGAGACTGCCTCGTGAAATGATCAAAAGCTAACGAACGCGGCTTTTGCGCTATTCACTTCCTTCTTCAGCTCCTGTTCTTTACGTCATTTCTCAAATTTTTTTTGTTTTTTTAAACCTTTTAGAGAGATACATATTTTCAAGGATTCCCCCACGGTTGGTAGGGTTGTGAATTTTGCAAATTTATTTTGCGTATGATTTGGATGTCTACAAGTGTTGGCCTTTTGGTTACCTAATTGAGACGGGAAAAGTAATTTTGGGTGCAATTAATTTTCAATTTGTTGGATGCAACATTATCTATCAAGGCTTGGACTTTAGGGTTTTTGTTCTTCACTGTCCTTCATGACCTTGAAAACAAAAATTTAAAAAATATAAATTTATGCAACATTATCTATCAAGACTTGTACGTTAGGGGTTTTTGTTCTTCACTGTCCTTCATGACCTTGAAAACAAAAATTTAAGAAATATAAATTTATGCAACATTATCTATCAAGGCTTGGACTTTAGGGTTTTTGGTTCTTCACTGTCCTTCATGATCTTGAAAACATCTTAAAAAAATAAATTGGTTGCAACATTATCTATCAAGGCTTGTACGTTAGGGTTTTTGGTTCTTCACTGTCCTTCATGATCTTTAAAACAAAAATCTTAAAAAAATAAAATGGGTGCAACATTATCTATCAAGGCTTGTACGTTAGGGGTTTTTGTTCTTCACTGTCTTTTATGACCTTGAAAACAAAAATTTAAGAAATATAAATTTGTGCAACATTATCTATCAAGGCTTGGACTTTAGGGTTTTTGGTTCTTCACTGTCCTTCATGATTTTGAAAACATCTTAAAAAAATAAATTGGATGCAACATTATCTATCAAGGCTTGTACTTTAGGGGTTTTGGTTCTTTACTGTCCTTCATGATCTTTAAAACAAAAACCTACTGGTCCTCATAACCAAGAGTTTTTGAATTATTTATTTCACTCTGCAATTCTTCCCGCAAATTGAAAGGTGACGCAACATTATCTATCAATAGTCTAGTGAAGATTACAGTACACATAAATGTGATTGTATATTCGATCTTCCAGTGCACTTCAGAACTTTATCAAATTACCACAACTACTCAGTCTCGAGCTGTACTTAGTAGTGCCCTCTGTGTTCCCTTTAGTCGCCTCTTACGACACGCGGTAGAAAACGGATTGTCCATTCTAGTCCCGGAGCCAACTTGTCCGACAAGACCTCCTAATTAAAATCAGAGGTGACTCCAATAAGATGGCTTTTACCGCAGAAGTCACCAGAGTGCAAACTTCGTAAAGAAGTAAATCTAGACGTCAGCCACAATGGCTTTGAAGGATCAAGGCTTGCTTTAGATGTCACTAAAGCGGTTGGAAGCATGGGTAAGGTGCAATAAGTGGATCGAAACCTAATACTCGAAGACCACTAGAATTGTCTTCACTCTAAAGAGGAAAGTACAACAACTGGTGAAAATAGTTCTCAAGAAGTCGGTAAATGTCGATATAGGAATCTATAAAAAAAATCCCTCAAACTTATGGTTTGAATCTAAGCTAAAAATGTCGGTAAATGTCGGTGCAGGAATCTGCATAAAATAAATTTTCCCACCCTGACTAAAGTGCAACTAAAAATAGTCTGAATAACAAACACCTTTTTGCATTTAAATTTATTAAAATCAGAGAATTATAAATCAGAGAATATAAATATAGATTATCGAAAACAATTTTACAGCGAAACAGCAATATACAACGAATGATATAAATCGCAATAAATATGAATATAATTCCACATATATGTAAAACAAAAATATGTGCCAACTGAATACGAATATTTTTCAAAACCGAAAATCAACTTACAACATTGTTGAATGAATAAACAATAATCGTTAAAATTAACAGAAATACTTTCAGATTGAACCTTTTTTTTTATTTATTTCCATCAGCATGCAACAGAGAAATTGGATTTTATCGTTTATACACAAATTGATGTATGCATCTGTAATATATTTTTTTATTTTACTCATAGTTCATTAAATTCGTTTTTTGAAAATAAATATTTTTGGGGTCTTTGAACTTTGATCGACATATTCAAATTGTTTTTTTTTTGTTGGTAATATGTGGTCGAATGTTCGACGTGAACACCGAGTAGTTAACAATACACATGCGTATACATAGAGGAAACCATGAAACTTGCGAACAACCCTATTTCGTCAGTTTAATGTTCGCGCGCGTTAAACCGCTCAATAAACCACGCAACAATTACACACGCATTGCCACCAACGCGTTTTCGTTACAGGCCCTTAGTGCTTCTCACTGTTTGCTTTTATTATCAAATCAATTAATATTTGATTTACAATTGTTTACATGTGCCAAATCCTGCAATAAGTAATTTTGTAAATAGGAATTTAATTTGTTGGAGTAAATAAAGAATTTAGGGAGAGTAAAAATTGTGTCCTCTGATGATGAAATATTTGTAAAATAATTGCATTAAAAAAGTTTTTCCCTGGAGGTTAACTTTACGGTTCTATTCTGCAGTTAATATACCGTACCTTTTGGATCTTTTCCGCCATCTTGGATCCGACATTTTGAATTTCGAAAATCTGACCGGCTTTCCAAAATACCTGGGTTAGATTTCGAACAAATTATCTATTTGTTTCAAGTACAAAACCATATTTGCCCAACTGTGTCAATGTCCGATTTCGTACTCCATCATATCTTCGATAAGACCTGATGTCATACAGGAGTTTTCAAGTCATCGAGTGTTTTTGAAAATGTTCAAAACTTTGAGCACCCTTTGCTGTTATTGACAGTAATCGAAGATGAAACAGTTCTATTTGAGTGGGACTAGATTCGTCCAATAATATCCAACATCGCTTTCATGTCTTATTGAAAACAGCGTTCATTCCTAAAAACACGACAACGAATTTTTTGCATCTGTAAATTATTCAACTTTTTAGAATCTGATCAGACAATTTTAAAATATAAACTATAAATAAAGTACCAGCAATTTAGTTTCCAGCTTTTATAATATAGAAAAGGTCAGAAAGACATTAAATAAAGAAAATTAGTTTAAATTGCTCCTATAGAGTGTTGGTCAAGACAAGATTAAATATTAACCGACAAAATATCAAAGAAGGGAATAGCAATTAAATTTGAATCAATACAGAGAGACCTAGAGGTAGAGAATAAAATATTTATCTTCAAGATTCTCTTAACTTTGTGTGCGGTGTAAAATGAACTCGAGCTTGTTTAACTATCAACTATTCTTGCATCCGTTAATAGAATTAGAGAGACGCTGTCTCTAGACTTCACTATATACTTTACATGTAACGTTTCACGGCCATTCAACTCATGACCTGCAGCCAGGGTAGTAGGGTTCACCCGCAGGGAAATGCCCTGACGGGTATATATCCCCCAGTACATGACTTTAATGCCGGTATAATTTACGCATAAAGACAACGCGCTATCGTTTCCCCCAGCTGGTCGATTATAATCGTCCGCCAACAAAAGACCATATGCTCTTGAATACATCCGAGAATAGATTTGTCCACATATATAAATAAACACACACCTTTTGTGCTCTTCATTCACTCAAAAGTCATTATATCTCCTTCTTGAAATTTTATCATGATTCATTTTCTTATGAACCTGTCATACGTAAAGAAAAAATCTATTCGTAAATTTAGCATTTGCAACAAATATTGCAATTTAGAAATTAGCCTAAGCTTCTTTATTCACTATCTGATTCCATGAAAATTTTGTTCTTCAATATGCGAAACTGTTTTAAAAACAGAGTTCTGTGGATTTTTAGAGTATTAAATTCTTGAAAGCAAGCAAAATGCGTGTTGCACTGAAAAAGCTTTTATGCAAATCTTGTAATCTGAATTTAAATTATTTCCAAAGCATGAAGTAACTACTTTCTTGAAGTCGTCAAACGCTTTAGTATACTTTAAGATGGCAATGTTGTGTTGGCGAACGTAAAATATCGACATTATCCAACCGAGGGGAAAATTATGTTTAAAGCAAGATTCGAGTGCATTTAGCTGAGTACGTTGGATCGTATTTTTTAAGACAATTTACCATTTCTGGCTATTTGGGTTAATTAAAATGAAAACAGAGGAAGGAATGATTGGATACAATGAAGATTCTGAATATATACCCCGAAATCCCCACTCCTATCTTTTAGGAACATGTGTTAGACAGTAGCAATTACTTTCCACTAGCTGCACATAATTAAGTAGAACTAAAAATTATTTTTTGGGTACCCGGATTGGGGCTAATTGCTCTTGTTCTGGTCGACCCACCAAAAACCCTTTCTGTCTTTTGATGAACTACTCTTTAATCTAGAAAAACCTTTCGGATTTAACTTTTATGGATGAAGGGCCCAAAAGTCCTTTTGTTCTAGGGTCTGTTTTACTTTTAGATTCATCAACAGTTTTGTCATTTGAAGCACGCAGCTGATCTATCTACTGCCTTACACATTCCTTCGATGTGGTCACATCGGGATGCCTATTCCAACAGTCCTTTTGTCCTAGGGTCTGTTTTACTTCTAGGTTCATAAACAGTTTTGTCATTTGAAGCACGCAGCTGATCTATCTACTGCCTTACACATTCCTTCGATGTGGTCACATCGGGATGCCTATTCCAAAAGTCCTTTTGTTCTAGGATCTATTTTACTTTTAGATTTATCAACAGTTTTGTCATTTGAAGCACGCAGCTGATCTATCTACTGCCTTACACATTCCTTCGATGTGGTCACATCGGGATGTCTATTCCAACTAACGACCAACATCTCCCAAAACTCTAGGCTAATAAAAATCATCAATACCTTACTAGGTGCCCCAACGATCTTTATCCCCTCATCGTTCTATTTCTCCTTATCTAAAAGGTCGTCGATTTGAAAAAGTACCTTTCCAAAAAGTTTGGCGACCTACTCTTCCTCAGCATCAGGATTTGCCTCTCTTCGAAGTTCCCCTAGCATTTCGACAAACGTACTAATAAGGCTAGAAACTTTCACCTATTTGGAGATTTTGGTCATTTAGCCTCGATTAGAATAGGGCCACTCAGTTAAACTTTCTCTGGCTCAATTCTTCCAGTAATGTCTTTAGCAATCTGCAGCAGTTGCAGCACCTACACAAAGTATCAGCTAAATTCTTAATTCCATTTCCCAAAAGTGACGCGAAGGAGTAACAATAGAGCAGCTAAAAACTTTTAATGCCCAACTGCGCTACCTCTTTTCCCTAATGAACAGAAAGAAAAACGACGAAGGCGATTATCAACGTAGAAAGAGATTTGAAAGTTGAAAAAGAGACGACGAGGAGGGTGGGTGCGAGTAAATAAGGAAATAAATAAGCGGACTTGCATATTATGTTTTTGCGGGTAGTAATGGGCGAAGGGTGTAGTATGGTAGTTATACAAGAAGGAAGGGCGCGCTCTTTAAATAGTCCGTCGCCCATTTGAACCCCTCTTTCACGTCTGGCATCGTCGTCGTCGTCGTCGTCGTCTTGGTGTGAAAGCCACTGTCGTAAAACCGCACACTTAATTTGCCTTGCAAAATTCAACCTCTTCCTCTCGAGGGACGCAGGTTGTACTGTAGAAGAGTGAAGAGAAATCCCACCCCTTTTTCACAGGGACGACTGTGTCGCAATGAGAGAGAGGGTCGATGAGAAAACTCGAAAGAGGTTGGCACAGTGGAATGAGATAGTGGATGAGAGAAAAAAAAATCCCGAAAGGGGAAAATACTGCAAGTGAAGTGAGGTAAGCTGAGGTGGCACTGGTGGGAAACGTTGGCGAGAGAAGAAAAGTGTGCTTAAAATATTAAAGCCAGAGGCGCTAGCAAGAAGGGTTCTTTGTTCCACAGTGCTGCTAGAGAAGGAGGACAAAGGGGGAAGAGGGCGGTTTGCTTTGCCGCTAGAAAGGACTCTAAAAAAAGAGAGTATGAGGAAGAGAGAGTGGGCAAACAACCTGCCGAGCAAAATAATATATGAAATATGCACCGCGGTTGTTCCACAGAATTTTCTCCTATAAAAGTTTTCCCTTCCTCTTATTTTTACCCTCTCTTTCTCTTGCAAAACGGGAGACCAGTATGAACGTCGGCGCTAATGAAAAACCTTGAATTTTCCATGAAGGAATTACGTCCCAGCTACTCGTACATGTATATATATATAGTTACCAACTCCACCCCTCAGCTTTACTCAGTATATACACTTCTCAACGTACTTTGCTTCCTTTCTTCTATACCATGTCGCGAACTCTCTATCGCATTATTCCCACCGGTCTCTATAACAACAACAAAAAAAAGAAAGAAAGGAGTGAAAAAGCTCAGCTTGAGCTTAAAAATGAACAAACTTGCCTCACACATTTACGCCGGGAAAAGAAAACTTTCTGAAAAGGTGTATTTCTTTACTTAAAATCTAGTCTCATGTTAAAATCATGTGAATTCTTAAACATTGAGATCTGGGAGAGTAGAATATTCCAGGTGGAGAAATCCGGTAAAATATAGATTTTATGAATATGTGAATATTTGACAAAGTTGTCAGTTGTCCTTTTGCAAAGCTATCACTTGTCTTTTCTTTGATACACAAAGTTGTCAGTTGTCTTTTTTGTATATTTATGATCTGTTTTCATGCACATATAGGATAGTTGTCAGTTGTTCTTTTTTACAAAGCTACTTGTCTTTTCTTCAATGTACAAGCAGAAAAGTTGTCAGTTGTCTTCTTTTCAAACCTATCACCTGTTTTTTATTTCACGCACATGAAGGATAGTTTAAAAAAAGTTATTTTTGTCAAAGTTATCACTTATTCTTTATTGTATGCTTTTTTCCATACAGTTTAGATTATTTTTTGAAGTATAGGTAGTTGACTGATGAGTTCCCAAAGATCCGAATCGTCAGAAAAAGTGTACCGCGATCACTGGTCATTTCTATTTTACCCTTATGGGCGAGATCTCTAAAAATTTGGCTGTTTTTCACTGTGGCAAGAAGGAGAGCAAAGATACAAAAACTAAAGATGATACTTGTCCGCTATAAAAAAAAGTATTGAAATACAGACACTGGCCCCCTTTTTGCAAAGTTGTCACTTGTTCCTTAATTGATCCCTCTCAATCAAAGTTATCAGTTGTCCGATTTCTTTCCAAGTTGTCACTTGTCTAATTTTCTGTCATCCGTAAAAATTACAGCATTAAGCAGAAAAAAAACTGGATAAATAAAATAATTTCAAGTATAGGAAGGAAAATTCTGGAAATATGGATTTTACGTTCTATAGTGACGAAAAAAAATTGAGGACGGAAGGAAGTAAAGAGAAAGAGAGAAAAGGGTTTGCCTCGACAAACATTGCGTGTAGTGGAAGCATTGAAGCATTTTGGAGTTTATAGTGCAACAGTGTATATACGCTTAAAGCTCTCCTAGACGTAGAGACACGCACTCGCGAACGTTGTAAGCTCAGGAAACACGAAATATTTGAGTTGCTCGACAAACAAGTAAATGTAAACGCCGCGTTTTATTGCCGTTTACTTTTGTTCCTCCTCTCATCGGGCCTTTGCCCAGGATGAAGGAAGGAAGTGGGGCTTGGAATGGGAAGTCGAATCGACTAACCGTCGAACAAATATTGACCGAGCGGGATATTGCTCCCAATGTTTGTTTGTATATATCAATACCTCGTGACCGATGGGCTCGACAGTGAGGCTGAGAGATCTACATTTGTATGTTCCCCTCTATATATATATACACACATGCCCACATCATTCAGAATCCCTCTCTACACACCCCTCAATTTTTCTCCCAAAAAAAACAACACGAATGAAAATATTCTCTGTTTACAATAAGTATTTGTGTACATCCATCTACACAATCTCACCATATTGGAATTTAAATCCCCAACAAACAAAATACTATTCAATAGACAGAATATTCTCTCCTATATGCTATTTTTGTTCACCAAAACCCTAACAACTATATACAAATTATGCTTATTTCCATTCTCTCTTTCTCGTGGAAAAAATAGACAACTTTGCAATAAATAAAACATCAACAGTAAAGTCGATTCTTGAAATGGAATAAAGATAATTGAATTGAAATAAGTTCTCATATATACGGGGTATCTACATATCTAAAGATAGAAATAATCAATAAAAAAGAAACTCTTAGAATTTTTTTTTATTCAGTCATATAAATTCGTTGGATATGTCAGAAATAAATTGGTCAAAAATGGAAATAAATCGACAATCTCCGTCGAGTATCAAATTTACCAGATTTTTTTTATACACTTCTTCCAATGTATATCTCGGGGGAATTTTTTTCCACTTTTAGGACCCTCTCATATCTCCTCCACATGGTCCAAGCAGATTATTACATATATTTGCGTGGTCCCTTGAGAATTCTCTCCCTATGGATTCTTTTTACTTTTTTTCTCGAATAAACTTAATTTCATCGATAAAATGAATGAGAGCGTAAATTTATGCTTTTTATTGATGTGTTAAGGGTGGCGATTTGAAGAGAATGCTTCTTTATATGCTTCGAATCTATTGCAAAAATTTGGGTGTTTTATAAAATATTTTCTTTTATTTAGTAGTTTTTGGAACTATCAGCATGTGAATATATCATTATTATTCAATTATGGCTTATTGCGAGAGTGGTTTTTGCGTAGCACTTGGCCATAAACGGTAATAACCCGTTTACGAGTGCGATAATATTTTCTCAGCGACGTAAACAGTGTTTAATTAAATTCTGATGTAGACGACACTGGAAAAAGTTTCATATTGTCGAAGTGGACATTGGACAATGGTTTCGTTGATCCATGTGATCAGATTGTGAAGTTTTCTTTTCAAAAAATCACTTTTTACTGGTAAAAAATAGAAATAAGGAAACTTGCCGTTGTTCCTTTTGCAAAGCTATCACTTGCCGTTTATTAGACGCATAAATAGGGAAGTTATCAGTTGTCTTTATTTGCAAAGCTATCAGTTATGTTTTCTTTGATGAACAAGCTACAAAGTTGTCACTTGTCCTTTTAGCAAAGTTGTCAATTGTCCTTTTAGCAATGTTGTCACTTGTCCTTTTAGCAAAGTTGTCAATTGTCCTTTTAGCAAAGTTGTCACTTGTCCTTTTAGCAAAGTTGTCACTTTTCTTATATTTGATTAACACATTGGAAAGTAATTAGATGTCCACCTTACAAAGTGACCACTCTTTATTTGATCAGACGTTACACTGTAAAAAATTTTTGGGGAAAATTCCCCAAAATTTTGGTGACGCAATTTTAACCAAAAAAGGTAAATATTCACTACGAAAACTTGGGGAATTTTCCCCAAGAAATCTCGAGGAATTTTCCCCTTGAAACCTTGGGGAATTTTCCATTTAAATTTTGTGGAATTTTCCCTTAAATTTTGTGGAATTTTTCCCTTGAAACCTTGGGGAATTTTACCTTAATTTTTGTGGAATTTTCCCTTGAAACCTTGGTGAATTTTCCTTTTAATTTTGTGGAATTTTTCCCTTGAAACCTTGAGAAATTTTCCCTTAAATTTTGTGTAATTTTCCCCTTGAAACGTTAGGTAATTTTTCTTTAAAATCGAGGAAATTTCCCTATAAAATCTTGTGGAATTTTCCCTACAAGCTAGAGGAAATTTGCCTTTGAAATCTTGAGGAATTTTCCATTAAATCTCAAGGAAATTTCCTTTTAAAATCTTGTAGAATTTTCCCTTGTAAGTCTTAGGAATTTCACCTTTAAAAGTCTTGAGGATGTTTTTCCTTAAAAAAATTTTGATGAATTTTTCCCTTAAAACACTGAGATATTTATTATTGTAAAATTTTATAGATTTTTCTTACAATATATTAGGGAATTTTTTCTTTCAAACCTGTTAATTTTTTTTTGAAAGTTTCATATAATTTCTAGAATTAGGAAGATTGATTAGTAAGGTGTGAAAAAATTTCGAACATATTTTTAAAATATTGTTTATTATCTTATTGTAAGTGAACAAAAATATTTTCTAAATATATCAAAATGCAAATAAAAAATTTAGAATTATATTAATTAAAAGTATTGCCACTGAACTTTTTCCTTTCATTTCCTTCAGGAGGATTGATGTCCAGCAACATACTTGCAAAAATAAACATTTTATATTTAACAATTAACATAAAATTATTTAAAAATTTTATTACAGAATTTCTTTTCAGATTAAAAATTATAACGTTTTACTTTTTAATTTTTTTTATAGTAAACAATTGTTTTTAATAACAAATAAAAAATTTCGATAGAGTAAAAAATTATTTTTATAAAATTTGGAATTTTATAATTAATTTTGCAAATAGAATCATGAAGTTTCGTCAATTTTTGTTAAAGATATGAATTTTTAAAAATGTTATACATAAAATTTCACAATTATTTATAAAAAATTAAATATTTTTTAATGAAATATATAGGTTATTCGTAACTCTAGAAAATCTATCTTTTTGTACATTTTACATTGGTAAATATCAACTTTTAAAAATTTAGGGTCCACTTGAGAAAATGTAACCCATTATATATATTATATTAAATCAAAATTTTATTTACCTTTTTTTTATAATCCTTCAATGTCGTTCCAGAATATTATATATTTGCGAAATTGTTTCACTTTACTATATGTAGAACCATCACTATATATTTAATAACTTTCAATTTTTTTTCACTCCTGGTTTTACTCCTCACGAAAGCTGAAGAGCAACTGACGTGTAAAACCATTTTAAAAGACTTTTCCAAGAAAATTTCGTAGAAAATGACTAAAATTTCCGTACATTTCCTCCTTATATTTCAATAGAAAAAAAATTCCCAATCTTTCTACCCATCTAAATTTATAAAAAAAGGGTCCTGAGAAACTCATAAAATACGTCCTCTTGCAACGAGAAACCATTGATGTTGGTCATCCTAAGACAAACCAGATGTGCCAAACGTTTCAAAACGAGAAAATTCTTCACAAAATTTTATATTTTTGCCTAAGATAAAAAAATTTTATGACCCATGGTATACATCTTTTACTAAACTTAACTATTTATGGCAATGCTGTTTGTAAGTGAAAAAATAGTTTATAATATTGTTTGGTAAACATGTTTCAGTAAGAAATTGTTCACCAAAGAATTAATTGTATTTTTATGAAATAATTTCCATTACAAATAGAACGAAAAATTTAAATAATTTATTTATTACACAGAGAAAAATGGGTGTTGTTTCAACCTGAAATCAGTGTTTCGAAAATAAGGTAAATTTTCTGTTATAGAAAATTTATCCTCACTAAAATTACCCTACCGAAATTTACCCGCATCAAAAACAACACTGAGTTCTCTGTGTGTACAATAATTGTGAAGTTGAATTAATTTCATTTCTTCTAAGTATTTTTTCTATAGTTAAAACTGTTTTTTTAATCTAAATTAGACAATTTTTAAGTGATGTTACATGTAATGTTATCAACATTACAGTAATATTAAAATATCCGTCCCAAGATAAAACTAACATTAGTTAGGTTTTTAGTCTTTAAAACACACATTTAGAAAAACTGTTAATAATTTTGTACATGCAATTTAGTCAAAATTAACTTATTATGGTATGATTTCACAAAATCGTAATAAAATTTATTTTCCTTTTTATATTGTGTAAAATTTCATAAAATTTAAAAAAAATTTCTTCTACTTTGTGGAAATTTTCATTAATTTTGTGAAAATTCCACACAGCTTTCATGAAAATACATTTTCTTACTATTATGTGGAAAATTCCCTAAAATTTTATAAAAATTTCCTTATTCGATTGTTAAAATTTTCACAATTTTGTGAAAAATTGCTCAAAATTGTAGTGAAAATTTTTTTCCCTGCCATTTTGTGGAAAATTCCCTACGTTTTTATCACTTTTCCCTAAGTTTGTAGAAAATTTCACTAATTTGTGGAAAATTCCACAAAATCGTAGTAAAAATACTTTTCCTTATATATTTGTGGAATATTCCACAAGAAACCTTAGGGAAATTTCCCCAAATTTTTTACAGTGTACATATTAAACAACTTTTTATTCAATTTCACTTCAATTTTTTCTAATAAAAATAAATATAATCCTTTTTGTATCTTTTACTGTTTATATTCCTACAAATAAATATATTGTGGTCGATAGAGTTTAGATAATCTTTTCAAGTATTTCAATATTCGAATGATGGGTTCCTAAGGATCCAAATCGGTGAAAAAAGTGTACCGCGATTGCTGGTCATTCCTATTGATCCTTATGGGTGTTATCTTCAAAAAATCGTCTGTTTTTCTGTGAGCCAAAACTAACAATTGACAACTTTTCTTAATTTTTGCTTATATAGAAAAATACAAAGACTGAAGTTGTCAGTTGTTCATTTTCGCAAAGTTATCACTTGTCATTTTCAATATTGCATGTAGAAAAGTCGTTAATAGTTAAAGTTGTTACTTGTCGTTCATTGTCAAAATCATCACTTGCTAATTGCATGGAGAGAGAACAATCCAGACTTATTTATTTTTAGTGCCATAGTACAACATTATATGTTGTATATTTGACAAATTTGTCACTTGTCAAATTTACCGACAATATTTCCCTTCAAAAGTTGTTACTTGTCCTTTTCCCGAAGTTATCACTTGTTAAACTTCTAGGGACAGAAAAGTTGACATTCGCCATTAACTTAAATTACGTAGTCTAAAGTTATCAGTTGTCCAATTATTCAAAGTTATCAGTCGTCCTATCGTTCAAAGTTATCAGTTGTCCAATCATTCAAGGTTATCAGTTGTCCAATCGTTTAAAGTTATCAGTTGCCCAATCTTTCAAGGTTATCAGCTGTCGAATCATTCAAAATTATCAGTTGTCCAATCGTTTAAAGTTATCAGTTGTCCAATCATTCAAAGTTATCAGTTGTCCAATCATTCAAAGTTATCAGTTGTCCAATCATTCAAAGTTATCAGTTGTCCAATCTTTCAAAGTTATCAGTTGTCCCATCATTCAAAGTTATCAGTTGTCCAATCGTCCAAAGTTATCAGTTGCTCCATTATTCAAAGTCATCAGTTGTCCAACAGTTAAAAACTTGTCCAATTCACACTAAAAGTTATTAATAGTGAATATTAACCCAAAAAAATGGGAAACAATAAAATTTAATAAGACATTGATAAATTAGCAATTATAAGAACACAAATTTAGCATATAATTTGGGTTAAAACGTGTTCCAACAGTAATTAGACGTTGCATATTGAACAAGCTGTATCTAAAATGAGGGCAGACGTGTAATATATGCATGTGTATGTATATATAAATATAATGTATACGATTAGTTGTTGGAAGTCGACCAACTAAGAAGATCGAGGAGTCGACACGAGAGTGAACATGTTACACGGCATTAAGGCACGTTCAATGAGCCGCGGACACATCGATATGCGTGTCTACACACATAAGAAACAAACACGCATACCTGACAATGAACTTCATACGTTTAAAGGCAAATGGCACAGACATACCCATACATACAAACATATATATATACACACACATCCGCCTCACGTGGCGAAACCAGTCCCTGTCTGTGAACGCACGTGTCCCTCAGCACGTTGTTGGCAACGTACTTGTAAAGCGCCCCTCCCATCCTCTTGCACAGTTAATGTCGGCCCAACGAAACAATTAAGCTTAATTAATAACCACTAATCCGCACGCGTAACGGGTGCTTCTCTCCCATGTCCTTAATACGGATGATATGGGTTTGTATGCATGGATAAATATATATAGGTATATTAGTCGAGGTGAAACCGCGAAGCGTGGGCGTAGACATAATACCAAAGTTCGCTTGCTACCTCGTTAATTAACCAGTGATTCACTAAGGCGACTTTCCTGCCGGAACACCCCGGAGGGACCGCATCACGTCCCACCGGCAACTTTACCATTGAGAATCATTCGCTCTCGTTATATATATACACACTCTGTCGTCTCTCCTCTACTCCAATGTCCTCCAGGTGAGCCACTTTGCCGGTTCTTACTCCACTAACGAGCTCCTTTTGTCGTCGTATCGTCCTCTCCTTTCCGGTTCCAACATCAATTTCCATCTACGGATCTCTACCTCTAGTTATTTACCGCTGAAAAGTTTAATTCTATTGCGCATCTTTTCAAATCAATTTTCGCAAGGAATCATCACGGAAGATCATGAACATTATTTACTTATTTCATTCCTTTAGGAACTCGATCAACTTATTATCAATAATCTGATCAGTCTGCAAAGAAACTCCCTGGGTATTTACTCCGTAGTTTTGGTGCCACATTTTCACAGAAGGATCCTTTTGATCCAAGCTTCCAAATGACTCGCAATTGAACTCAGAAAAAAACTGTCAAAGTTTGATAAAATTTAGCAGCCTTGGCCGTTTTTTAATAACCATTCAACGAAGGTTGGTACCTAATTATTTCAGTAATTCCTAGGGTGCGTCATTGTAAAATCTCGAACAATAGCGCTACTTTTCAGGTTCGTGCCACATTTACACCTACGTACCAACTATTATATGTTAATGAGAAAAGAAGAAATAAAAATTCAATCTAAAATGATAAAACACCCACGTTTAAAAGTGTTTATCAAATGAGACTTTTTGTATCTCATAACCAATTTTTCATTCCCCATGGAATTGAGATTAAACTTTAAAGTACCGTAATTTATAATTACAACTCAATTACTGCTCTCTCTTTCTTTTAAATAAAACTTTTTTCAAGAAAAATAAAAAAGTCGACGATGTATAAAACTTACTGTTGATATGTTTACGACATTTTCAAGTATTTTTTTTTATTTTTCAATCAGTTTTAGTCGTGAGTGAAATTTGTGGCAATATATAATATCTGTAAGGAAATTCATTTTATGGATCATAATAATTCAGTAGGTTATCAATTATTTGACAGGTGCAATATGAAATACAAGTTGCATTAGGTATAGAGCACCACTGTTGAACACCTGATTATGTCAGTTAGCCGGTTGCGGCTCAATTCGTTGTTGAGTTTAGCCCAAAATCACACTCGACTCTCCCTAGGTCTGCATATAATGTACCTCTCTCTCTCGCATACCTCTCTCTCTCTCTCTCTGAGCATATCAATACTCACACGTGTATTAATTATATACATATATTAACCAGTATTTACCCATGTGTTACCTATATGTACTGGTAAACCTAATATACCAGTGTTAACCTGTATTTACTCCTACGGACAATAATGTAACAGCATAATAATAAGACGACTTTAAGCATATTTCCAAGAATTTACATCCATACAACAAAAAATGCGAAATTTACTAGGAAATTAAGTTATTTTTATTATCGAGTAGTTACACTTTTCTATTTCATACGTTCCTTAATTTTAAATAATAAATTGCAGATTAAAAAGGGTTTTGGTTCTAAAGGCTCTGGATCCATGGGTATTGGTTATCGAGTGTTGTTCACAAAGATCCGAATCGGTAAAAAAAGTGTACCGCGATTGCTGGGTATTCCTATTAAACCTTATGGGCGAAATCTTTTTAACTTCTGCAAATTTCGTTGAGGCATCACTCGTCCTTTTTGATACGAAGCGTAAGGAAAATTCGCCAACTCTGTCGTTATTACTAAAAGAGAACTTGTTTTTTTAGTGCTACGGTAGAAAAGTCATTAGTTGTCCAAGTATTGCAAAGTGGGCACTTGTCTTTTTTATCGCTTCGTACTAGAAAAGTTTGCACTTGTCTTTATTTGAAAGTTATCACTTGTCCTCCGGACTTGGAAAATTCAATTGTCTTTTTCCTTTGCTATGGAAGAGCCAAAGTTATCACTTGTCCTCCGGACTTGGAAAATTTAATTGCCTTTTTCCTTTGTCATGGAAGAGCCAAAGTTATCACTTGTCCTCCGGACTTGGAAAATTTAATTGCCTTTTTCCTTTGTCATGGAAGAGCCAAAGTTATCACTTGTCCTCCGGACTTGGAAAATTTAATTGCCTTTTTCCTTCGTCACGGAAGAGCCAAAGTTATCACTTATCCTCCGGACTTGAAAAATTTAGTTGCCTTTTTCCTTTGTCATGGAAGAGCCAAAGTTATCACTTGTCCTCCGGACTTGGAAAATTCAATATCCTTTTTCCTTTGTCATGGAAGAGCCAAAGTTATCACTTGTCCTCCGGACTTGAAAAATTTAATTGCCTTTTTCCTTTGTCATGGAAGAGCCAAAGTAATTCCTAGGAAACGTTATCACTTGTCCTAAATTTTAATTCCTAATGAATATTCCTTTTTATTCCTAAAAGTACTAAAATATTCTATATCTAACCATATCACTACCATTGGTGTATCTCTGTGTACACCTCTAAATATACATGAACACACAAGTAACTTGCAAACTACATATAAAGCCAATAGTATGCTTCATACCACGTTCTCGCGAACGTGTATTTCGAAGCCACCGGGTTTCGACGAGGTTAGAGGCACTAAACGTAATTAAACGGATAGTTTCCGCATTAGCCGCGATTGGATAATCATTCATCGATTATCTCGGCTTCAAGGGTGACAATATACGCCACTTGCCTTTATCTCCTCCGTTAGTCTCTTAATTCGCACAATACATCTATATACATATATATTACATTCTCGATTGGAAACTTTTACTTAAAATTGATGGCTGGAATTTTATTTCCATTGAGTTTCATCGGAAAATGTATATAGCTACAGTTGAAATTAGTTTATACCTTATTGACTAGTTGTCAATTGTCCGTTTCTAGATTCCGATTGTCGTTTATTTCATTTCGAGGATGAAGTAGTTTGAACTGATATCTGCTATTCTGGTGTTGCAAAGTTATCACTTTCATTATCATCTTTTGTCGACTGAGAAAAAGATTTCTGTTTTTGAAAAGTAATTCTGTTTCAAAATATTTTATTTGACATTTTTTTGTTCGCAATGGAAGGTTCACAAGGATCCGAATCGTCCAAAAAAGTGTACCGCGATTGCTGGTCAGTACCATTCATTCTCATGGACTGTTTTTTGAAAAATGCATCACTTCCTTCGTGAGGCAAGGGGAAACAAAAATTGAAGTCAAAGTTATCACTTGTCCGTTCCACAAATTTCGTAAACCAAAGTTATCACTTGTCCGTTTCACAAATTTCGTAAACCAAAGTTATCATTTGTCCTCATTTAAGAGAGTTGTGAATTTTTATTTTCGTAATGTTTCTAAATCGTTTTTTCCAGAGTGGTCACTTGTCTTTTATTTTCTTTCGTTTGGAGTAAAGTTACTACAGGTCAGATTCACTACTTTTCTAAAGTGGTCACTTGTCCTATTTGGAAAAGGTAATCTGTTATAAACTTTATGTTCCCTAGAAGAAATAAGACAGCTGATTTTTCCTTTGGAAAGTGATCACTTGTCCATTACCTCTTATTTAGCGATTAAAGATTATAATTTCTTCAGAGTTGTCACTTGTCCTTGCGACCAAAGTTGTCACTTGTCCTTGCGACCAAAGTTATCACTTGTCTACTACTTCTTAGGTAGAGATTAAAATTTATAATTTCTTCAAAGTTGTCACTTGTCCATTACCTACCATTTCCAAACGAGGACTTATCATTTCTTCAAAGTTATCACTTGTCCATTACTTCTTAGGTAGAGATTAAAATTTATAATTTCTTCAAAGTTGTCACTTGTCCATTACTTCTTAGGTAGAGATTAAAATTTATAATTTCTTCAAAGTTGTCACTTGTCCATTACTTCTTAGGTAGAGATTAAAATTTATAATTTCTTCAAAGTTGTCACTTGGTCCTTGCGATCAAAGTTGTCACTTGTCCGTTACCTACCATTTCCAAACGAGGACTTATCATTTCTTCAAAGTTATCACTTGTCCATTACTTCTTAGGTAGAGAGATGATTTCTACAAAGTTGTCACTTGTCCTTGCGACCAAAGTTATCACTTGTCCATTACTTCTTAGGTTGAGATTAAAATTTATAATTTCTTCAAAGTTGTCACTTGTCCTTGCGACCAAAGTTATCACTTGTCCATTACTTCTTAGATACAGATTAAAATTTATAATTTCTTCAAAGTTGTCACTTGTCCTTGCGACCAAAGTTGTCACTTGTCCGCTACCTCCCATTTCCAAACGAGGACTTATCATTTCGTCAAAGTTATCACTTGTCCATTCGACTGAATTTCGAAAATTTACCTCACATTTCGTTTAGATAGAGCAAAAAAATATATTTCCAAATAAATAACATTTTTTTCTAAAAGAAATTACACGCCATTCTTTAAGCCTCTAAGATTGCAATGCTTTTTTTGTTTCCAAAACACGTTTTCCTCATTTTTTTTTTCTGCAAAAACACTTTAATATACACAAGATATTTATATTTATATTCACATACCTCTCTTATAGATGTATTCTCATTTGGCACTGAATCTCGAGTGAGAGAAAGAAAAAGGGCGAGAGAGAGATCCGAGCACTCAAAGCACTTGGAGCAAATCGCTTACGGCTTGTGGTTTCCCTCTTACTTCTCCTGACACCCATCCCATTTGGCGAACTTCAGGCGAGAATTAATTAGAGATTCGCGATTCGAAGCACAACCCCTTACATAATTCATGACATAGGGTCTTTTGCATAACGCGTATCTATATCTTTCTGAGGGTGTCCGAGCAACCGCCCGCAAGATTGTTTCGCACGCACGAGCTCTTCCGACACGCGAGGCTGCACACGCGAATTTGCTTTTAAGACCTTCTTTTTCTCCCTTTTTCTTCAAGCCAAAGCTATCTCTTTTTCAAAATGCGTAATGGGTTTCTGGATAAGTAGCTTCGATCCCGTTTATTATAAGTATTTTAAAAATATTTTTTTTTACAGAAGTCGAATTTTTTTTCTGCAACATTCGACATATATGTAATTATAATCCCAAACAGTCTGGGATAAATGTTTTTTAGTTATTCTTTAAAATTCGTAAAATATTTTATCTTTTTCCTTCACCTACTTTTCTCGCACACCTCTTATTTCAGTTCATGTATATTTTTTTAGCTTAATTTTATTTTCAGAATATTTTTTTAGCTTAATTTTATTTTCAGAATATTTTTTACTGTTTATTTATCTTTGAAACTCTCTATATTTGCATGATGATAGGTTTTTTGTTACAACAACAACAAGAAGGAGAAAAAATAATCTCGTGCGAAAAAGAGAAAAAATTTCAAACTCATTAAGAGTGGTAAATATTACGTATATATATATAAACACCGAGAATACAAGATATTCCCGGTTGGTTATATAGTGTGGTTTTACAAATGCTTGGGTTTGTTTCTGTGAGAAGTCTTTGGCGTCAAATTTTGGCTTTCAGCCATCGGCACTGTGCAACTGTAGGGAAACGTTGGTAAACAGTTTGCCGAGATGTTTGCTATATGGTATGTGTATATACACACCCGGGGGTTTGATATGTACTGAGAAGCTAAGTCTGCCAGATCAAAGCCAAGAGAGAGAGAGAGAGAGAGTTGAAGTCAAAGAGGAGAAAATTTTCCCTTTTTCTCAATTTAAGCCAAAAATTTTCTCAACATTCTTTTTCGTTTATATAGTTGAGAAAAATTACGAAAATTCCTCCTGCGTCACTTTTGAATCTCTTTAAACAAAAAAGTTTAATTTTCCAAATCAAAAATTACGTTTCCATGAATTTAGTGTAGAGTGAAAAAGATTTTTACATTAAATGATTGATTTCAAATAGTTCTCCTGAAAAGTTTCTTTTCACTCGTTGGAAAAAGTAGACAGTTTTCAAGAATTCTATTTGAAAGATAGTAAGGGGTTGGCGTTTTTTTTCCCTCCCTTCAAGCACAGTTCGATGTCAGTGAAAATAATTCTTTGAACAAAAAAAAAAACGTTATGAGAAAAGAAATAAAAAAGCGAGGAGGGTATTTTCCAAGAGAGAAAAAAAAGAAGAGTGAACGAGGTGGTAAAGTCGATCGGAAACAAGAAGAGGATTGTTTTTTCGACCATTTTTCCCCTCGCGCGCGCTTAACGATCGTATTCCTTGAGGCGGATTTCATATTGACGCTATAGAGATAGAAAGTGGAATGAGAGAAGCTCTTTCATAAAGAAAAGTATAAAAAAAGAAGTACGCGAATGTGAAAGCGAGAGAAAAAAGGGTCGAAAAATGAAAAAGCAGAGGGAAGAGAGGAAACTAGAGAGATAGTAGTATAGAAGGTGAACAATGAAAGAGAAACGAAGGGCTTGAAACTTTAAAATCTGACACAGCTCGATGCCTGCCAAGTCGACTGTATCGAGCTTGAAATTATACTTTTAATTTTGGTTCGTGCTGTATATTTTTCGCGGCCTTCTCTCTCTCTACCCCTTTTTCCTTTTCTCTCTTTTAAAACTTGCCTGAGGGGAAAATATCGAATTGCTAAACGAAGATGAGCGAGGAACGTGAAACCCTCCCTCTCAATTTCTATTTCAGCGATGAATTCTTTTCAAATTCCATTATATCGTTGCACGCCCCAATTACTCTTGTCGATCCCGGAAATGATTTATTTACTTGCAATTCTTCCATTCCTGAAAGCAGCTCTCTCTCTCTCTCTTTCTCTCTTCCCTTTTCTCCTATTTCCAATTGCTGCCGCGTGCAACTTTTGCCTCAAATCAATTACCATCTATCTTGATTCCATTACATATATAGCCTCTCTCTCTCTTTCTTTTCTCCTTTTACTTCTGCGGACAGAATCTCCTTGTTCCAACTTCCTCTATATAATAGAATAGTTTTGCAAAAGACATATTCATTGTTTGTCAAAATGACAAACATTCTATGCTAATATGATTCAGGAACAAGAAAAAATTACTGGCTGAGGTTTCTTCTTTGAAAATTTATGTCCCCTCTCGGCTGTGGAGAAAAAGAATATCTTTGCGGTTAATAGAATTCAGATCGCTTTTTTTTGAAGTATATGCTGCAGCGGTAATCGACTGATTGGTTCATTCGGCCCATTCGGACCAAGGATCCGAATGGGCAAAAAAAGTGTACCGCGATTGCTGGTCATTTCTATTGATCCTTACAGAGGCACACAAAAAAAAAGTTGTCTGTTCATTGAACCAGAAATATGAATCTTAGAGTAATTTTTCCCGCTGAAAACGAATCTAAAGTCAGAATTGCTCTATCACCGTATGATTTTTTTTAAATCGAGAAAACTACCCTTAAATTCAAATTTTAAAGCAAAAAAAAATTGAATAACAGATTTCTCTCTAAAACAAAACAATAAATTTATCTACTTCTGCTACAACAACTCAGAAATAATGTCAACATTGCTTAAACACCCTTTGTTTTTTATTAAATCGAAAAAACTACCCCTAAAATGTAAAAATCCAAAATTATAATACAAAAACCCACATTTGTTTTCAAAACAACAAAATAAATTTATGTACTTCTCTTTCAAAATTTCAAAAGCAATATCAAAATTACTTTATCACCCCCTGTGTTTTTAAATTGAAAAAACCACCCCTAATATGTAAAAATTCAAAATGTATAATAAAAAAAATTAAAAACCACATTGTTTTTCAAAATAGAACAATAAATTTATGTACTTCTTTTTCAACACCTCAAAAACAAAGTCAAAATTACTCCATCCCTCTCTGTTTTTTTTTAATTTAAAAAACCTACCCTTAAATTTACAAACTAAAAAAATGAAAAACTACATTGTTTTTAAAAATAGAACAATAAATTTATGTACTTCTTTTTCGACAACTCAAAAGCAATGTCAAAATTGCTTCATCACCCTCTCTTTTTTTTAAATTGAAAAACCAACCCTTAAATTTACAAAATAAATTTTTAAAGTAAAAAAAAATTGCAAGCAACAAACCAAAATTTTGATATAAAAATATTAAACTTTAAAAAAGATTATATCGAATTTAGTATCACTGTAAAAAATTTTTTTGGGGAAAATTCCCAAAAAGTTGGTGACGCAAAAGACACCAAAATGTTTGTGATTATTCACCAGAAATTTTTGGGAAAAAATTTTTCCCTAAAATTGTTGAATATTCCCTAATATCTTTTAGGAAAAATTTTTCCCAAAAATTTTGGTAAAACTTTCTTTCCCAAAATGTTTTTAAATATTCCCCAAACTTTTACAGAATTTTTTTTTTTTATAACTTTGTTAAATATTCCCCAAACGCTTGGGGAAAATCTTTTTTCAATAAGTTGTTGGATTTTCCTCGAAATTTTTGAGAATGCATTTTCCAATAAAAATTTTCGAAATAATTTAAGAATTTCTCCTTTTTTTGTGAATTTTACAATAATTGATAAAGTTTCCCAAGATTTAAAAAAAATAATTGTACTGTATAGAAGTTCTTTATATTCCAAAAATAATTTTTATTACAAAACTGTTTTACAAAATATTTTTTCACAACCATAATAAACAATTGTGAAGAACAAAATTATAAAATAGTCAACATATTATATTAAATTCATTAAAACTCACACTTATAATCAAATGCAATTCCGAGTCAAAATAACTATATATAGTAAAAATAACTTATAATGCACAAAATTAAATTAACTAATTAAAAACATAACTATTTTTGTAATATTAAATAATAATAATAATAATAATGTTATAATATAACATTTTATACATATTTATTTTGAATTAAATTTGAAACTCTTATTCTTTATTCAAAACTTTTTTAAAAACAAGAAGACTTTCACTCGCGGATGGAAAGGAAAAAATACTTTACGAAATTTATATTTTTAGTTAAAAATAATAATATTTTAAAGTACATGCGTACAAAATTCAGAATTCGTTTCACAAATTTTCTTTAAAATATTTTTAATTTATTATTTATTAAGAAATTATTATTATAGTTAACTTTAAAACAATGCTTCTAAGATAACAAAACATTTTTGTTCCAATAGCGCAATAATATATTTTAATTAAATGTCACATCAAGTGAATTTAATGTATTCATTTTAATTTAATGGAAATTTTTTAAATTTTGAGTGATATTCACCTATTTTGTGAAAAAATTTAGATCATTGTAATTTTTTGCAATTTTTCATAACTTTTGAAATAATATTCATTAATTTTTTTGGGAAAATGTATTCATTAGAATTTTCGTAAATTTTCACCAACTTTTTAAATGACATTCAACAATTTGTTGGGGAAAACATATTCACCAGAATTTTAGGAAAATTTCATTAAATTTTTTAGTAATTTTCACTATCTTTTTAAAAAAAAGCATTTTTTTCAGAAAATGTGGAAAATTCACCATAAATAATTGGTAAAAATTCCCAAAATTTTTTACAGTGATATAATTATATCAAATATGAAGAATTTAAATCCAATTTTAAATATTTCAATATAACTTTACTGAATTCTACATATTTTTTTTAAAGTTTATTATTTTTTATATCAAAATTTCGGTTTGTTGCACTTTTCCCCAAATTGTAAAATACTTTTAAAAAATTTAATATACATTTTCTTTCAGTGTACATTTTAGGGGTAGTTATTTCAATTTTAAAAAACAAAGGGTGATGGAGCAATTTTGATAATGCTTTTGAGTTGCTTAAACAGAAGTATATAAATTTATTGTTCTATTTTGAAACACAAAGTGGTTTTTAATTTTTTTACTTTAAACATTTATTTTGTGAATTTAAGGGTTGGTTTTTCAATTTAAAAAAAACAGAGGGTGATGGAGCAATTTTAACATTGCTTTTGAGTTGTCGAAAGAGAAGTACATAAATTTATTGTTCTGTTTTAAAAAACAATGTAGTTTTTCATTTTTTTAGTTTGTAAATTTAAGGGTAGTTTTTTTAAATTAAAAAAAAAACAAAGGATGATAGAGCAATTTTGATAATGCTTTTGAGATGTTAAAAGAGAAATACATAAATTTCTTGTTCTGTTTTGAAAAACAATGTTGCTTTTAATTTTTTTTACTTTAAAATTTTATTTTGTAAATTTAAGGGTTGATTTTTCAATTTAAAAAAAAAACTGAGGGTGATGAAGCAATTTTGACATTATGTTTTTGAGTTGTCCAAAGAGAAGTACATAAATTTATTGTTCTATTTTAAAAAACAATGTGGTTTTTAATTTTTTTTATTATACATTTTGAATTTTTACATATTAGGGGTGGTTTTTTTCAATTTAAAAACACAGGGGGTGATAAAGTAATTTTGATATTGATTTTGAAATTTTTGAAAGAGAAGTACATAAATTTATTTTGTTGTTTTGAAAACCAATGTGGGTTTTTATATTTTAATTTTGAATTTTTACATTTTAGGGGTAGTTTTTTCGATTTAATAAAAAACAAAGGGTGTTTAAGCAATGTTGACATTGTTTCTGAGTTGTTGTAGCAAAAGTAGATAAATTTATTGTTTTGTTTTAGAGAGAAATCTGTTATTCAATTTTTTTTACTTTAAAATTTGAATTTAAGGGTTGGTTTTTCAATTTTAAAAAAAACTTAGGGTGATGAAGCAATTTTGACATTGTTTTTGAGTTGTCGAAAGAGAAGTACATAAATTTATTGTTCTATTTTAAAAAACAATGTGGTTTTTAATTTTTTTTATTATACATTTTGAATTTTTACATATTAGGGGTGGTTTTTTCAATTTAAAAATACAGGGGGTAATAAAGTAATTTTGATATTGCTTTTGAAATTTTAAAAGAGTAGTACATAAATTTATTTTGTTGTTTTGTAAACCAATGTGGGTTTTTATATTTTAATTTTGAATTTTTACATTTTAGGGGTAGTTTTTTCGATTTAATAAAAAACAAAGGGTGTTTAAGCAATGTTGACATTGTTTCTGAGCTGTTGTAGCAAAAGTAGATAAATTTATTGTTTTGTTTTAGAGAGAAGTCTGTTATTCAATTTTTTTTTGCTTTAAAATTTGAAGTTAAGGGTAGTTTTCTCGATTTAAAAAAAACAGAGGGTGATGGAGCAATTCTGACTTTAGATTCGTTTTCAGCGGGCAAAATTACTATAAGATTTGTATGTCTGGTTCAATGAACAGACAACTTTTTTTTGTGTGCCTGTGTTATGGGGCCAGTAAAGGTAAAAGAATTCACTATTTCTTTGTGATGACGCGGGGAGACAAAAATTTATGTGCCGAAAATTTTTTTTTCCGTCTGTTTCTTTAATAAACGAGGGATTTTTGTTTACGATTGGAAAATTTGCCTGTCGTCCTCTCTCAGGGAGGAAGAAAAGTGATTTTACTTGCTGACAACAAGTATGATATCTATTTCTAAAGCAATGCTGTCACTTGTCTTTATTTTAGACAATGTTCAAGAAAAGTTTTCAGTTATCCAATTTTGTTGAGTGATCACTTGTCTGCATTGGTTCGTCTCGAAAAGGAAAGATATCAGTTGTTATTAGGCAAAATGATGGTGTATAGTCTATTTCACAGAAACTATTGAGGAAAGTTGACAGTTGCCGTTCCTTTTTCAAAGTTGTCACTTGTCCGTTTCCATAAATTACTTGAAGGAAAGTTACCACTTGTTCTCCTCTGGAAAATCTTACTCCTTGTTTGTTATTTTACTTCAGCCACATATAGTAGGAGTTATCAGGTCTATTTTTAAAGTGGTCACTTGTCTTTTATTTCAGCTCACAAATAGGAAAGTTACCAGAAGTAAAAAAAAGTTATTAGTTTCTTTTTTCAAAGAGGTCACTTGTTTTATTTTATCCGTTCCTAGAAAAGGATGATGAGTTCACAAGGATCCGTTTCGGTGAAAAAAGTGTACCGCGATTGCTGAACCTCATGGGCGATGTCACCAAAAAATTATTAGTTTCTCTTTCAGGCAGTGAATTTGTCCCTGTCTTCTATATCCACTATGAGAAAGTTGTCAGTTGTCCTTTTGTAAATTATTCACTTGTTTCCGAACTCTTCGCAAAAGAAAGTCATCACTTGTCCCTATTTGGAAGACTTAACTCGACTCCTTTATGTCGTCTAAGGAAAAGTTCCCTTATTGCAAAGTGATCACATGCCCGCCGTCCTGAATTGATTAGAGAAAAATCAAATAAATTAAAAAATAAATTTAGTAAATTGTATTGAAAAAATAATTGCATTTGACATTATTGACCGTAAATAAAATAAATACTCCCCTCTCGTTTAAATTTGCCAGTTGGTGACAGCGGTGGGATAACAAATGGCATTGAAGGAGGATTTGTCAATTTCTTTTTGTAGATAACAATTTTGTTCGTGTCGAGATCAGAAGCTTTCGGGAACAATTAGTTAGATGGGAGCTTGCCAGAAACAGAGATGTGTGTACATTTAATACGTATACGTGAAATCTATATATATATATATAAATGTTAGTTGCAAGAGTACTCCAGTTGAATTAGAGAAGAGTGGTTTGGTCTTGAATCTAGATCTGAATACCTGGCCGATTTTGCGGAAACGCTGATAAATTTACCAACTCGCAAATGAATGTATACCAACCACCTCTCGACGAAACCATACGTTAACTCGGTCTAAATCCACTTCTCGACTTAATTTATTATCGAGCAACTGAAGTGTTCACCACAGTCCTAGAAATATAATTACCAGCTTTCGCATTGATTTACCGGTTTGATTCTTCCTAAGTGGAAAATATCTCGTTAACCCAACGGCTGGCAAATCTCTTTATACTTTCCGCTAAAAGCCAAGACACATTATCGCCAAGTTATTTTAGGGAAATTAAGAAAAAAAGAGTCCCTCCCCAAATAAACGTCCCTTGTATGATGCAAACAAATTTATATCTTAATGCTGGGAAAATCCTTTTTATAACCTGTCATTTTGAATTAAAGACGTTTTTTTTCTCTAAATATTAACACATCTTACACAAATGTTGCAATATTTAATGCACACTCGATAAATATATTCTTTATCCATATTTGATGAAAAGGGAAACATTTGATAGTGACATATCATGAGATACATTAGAATCCGATGAATTCTTCTTTATGAATTCTACAGATAAGTTATATTTACCAAGAATGTGATAAAAATACCAGTTTCTTTCCTTAAACTGTAAATTGTCTGATGTTTGCAGTTTTTTTTTATTTTAATCCAAGTTAAACAAGATAATGGTCTCTTCTCTTTTTTCTCGAAAAAAATTCTAATTAAATTGCTTTTGGAAATAAATGATTCTTCTTTTTCGAAAAAGGTAAATTAAGGTTTGGGATTAGCAATATTTAGTCAATTTGAAAATGTCGAGTAATCATTAATAATATTCCTGATGTTATGCAACTCGATTTTATGCCCTGACAATGGTCAACAGTGTAACAATAATGTTCTGGCTAGATGGTTTCGTTGCAACGAGTACTATTACTGTGTTCGTTGAAGCCGAGCTTGGACAGGGATTTTGAAGCTCGATGCAGAGAGAGAGAGAGAGAGAGAGAGAGAGAGAGAGAGAGAGAGAGAGAGAGATGCTGCTGGAGGTGAGCGGAATGGGTTTGGGGGAAAATGGTGAACCATATCTACCCACGCCGCAGTCAAGTAATGAAATTTGACTGGAAATTAACCACCGAGGTACATGCACGTGTACCAGTGAAACGATGTCCAATGTGTGTACAGAACATTCAAGGTGTGTGTTTATTGCGTATATGAATTCTCTTTTGCACACGTTCACACTTTGCTGACACAGCATATATAGATATCAACATACAAAGTCTCAACTTCAACCTAATTAGCATCCAACGTACAAATTACATTCTTTTTTCTCTTTCGCAAATGGTTCCTTTTTTCTCCAACTTCTTTTTTTTTGATGTGCTAAAAAGGAGGTGGTGTATTTGATTGCGAGGAAAAAATTATACAGTGAATAAAAAAGCGTGTAGTTAAAATTTATTTCAATCAGATTTGTCGGATTTTCGAAAATTTTACAACGTTGGCAAAAGCTTCTTGAATTCGCAGCTGTCCTCGTCTGTTAAGTGGGCTGTTTTTCTTTTTTTTTTGCATACGTTCAATGATGGAAAGTTATAGGTTGCAGATTCAAAAGCACCTGCTTGTTGGGTAACCGTAGTGGAAGTATGGGTTCATAAGGATGCGAAACGGTGAAAAAAGTGTACCGCGACTGCTGGTTGTTTCTATTGAATCTTTTGGGGAATATTTGTAAAATAATTGCTAGATTCTCTTAGAGGCAGTAAGTACTTGTTTATCATTTTATTCATTTTTACAAACCTGACCAGTTATTCTTTTAAAACATCGTCAGCTGTTCTAAATTTACTTAAAAAGGACTTAAGATTGCAGTTGTCCCGGTTTTTTGCAAAGTCATCACTTGTCCATTTCCACAATTTCAGAAAAGGAAGGTTATCACTTGTCCTTATTTATAGAACAGTGGTCACTTGTCTTTCTTTCAGTCAAGTTCTATAATGTAAAGTCAGCAGTTCTCAATCTTTATAATATTTATTTTTATTTCACTAAAAATAAAATAAAAAATAAAAATAAAAAAGGAATCACCTGCTTTTTCCAATGTGATCACTTGTCTTATTTCATATGTTCCTGAAATGTGATTGAATAGTACTTTAGTAGTCAGCTGTCCTTTTTTGCTTACGAAAAAAGGAGTTTATACTTGTTTTTATTGCACTTTAAATATAGCAAAGTTCCCACTTGTTTTAGCAATGTGATCACTTGCTCTGTTTTATATGTTCCTACAACATTGTCAGTAGTTTTTATTAAACGTTGTCAGTTGTCCTTCTTTTGCAAAGTTGTCACTTGTCCGTTTCTGGAAATTGACAAAAGGAATGTTATCACTTGTCCTGGAGAGAATATTACAAATTTTTAAATTATCAGTTGTCCTTTCTTCGAATAGAAAATTTTTCCCATTGCTACACTTTTCGTAAAGAAAAGTTATCACTTGTCCTTGTTAGAAATCGATTCCTAGAAGTTACATGTCGTTATTAATACCTTCTGGGAAAGAAAATTGTCAGTTGTCCATATGGCTTAAAGTTGAATTACCTCCTAAAAGTCTTGTAGAAAAGTTTTCACTTGTCCGATTTCAAAATGAACCGTTTTCTTATTTTTATGCAAAGTTATCAGTTGTCCTTGTGGAACATAGTTTATTTTTCTAATTCTACTTGAAGTAAGCACTTGTTCTTTTAAAATAACGATCGCTGTTTCTAATTCTACACAAAGTTATCAGTTGTCCTTTACGAAAGGAGTCACTTTGTGGTACTTATCTATACAAAAGTCATCAGTTGTCCTCTATGAAAATAGATGCTTTCGCCTACTTCTGCACAAAGTTATCAATTGTCCCTTTAGTTACCTCTCATAAAAAAAATTGTCAACTCTCTCTCATCTTTTTTTCAACCAAATTGTATACAAAATCAATATAAATTGACGTTTTCACAATTTTTGTTTCCGTTGCGAAAAAAAAATCTACGTCTCGTAATAAGCTTTTTTTGTATATATAAAAAAAACTTCTCTTTTTTTTCTCTCTCTCTCTCTCTACAAAAGCAATCGACATTTCTGGTTTTGATTGTGTATTCCCATACGTTTCATAGGTTTCACAGATATTACCGCAGCGGTGGGTCGGCATCATTGGGGAAAATAATGGCCCCAACCGTTTCGTGATAACGATGAGTTAGCGTTGCGCTTCATATATGTATATACATATAGATTCATACACGCACAAACAAGAGTATAATATGAAGAAAATTTATATACATATATACATATAAACGCAGACAACAAAACCAAAGGGGAGAAAAAAGGGGGGAATAGGGAGAAAAAGGGAGAAAGAAGGGTGAGTACAAGGGTGTTGTGCTCTCATTCCATACCTCCCTCTCTCTCTTTCTCTCTCTTTTTCTCTCTCTCTCTCTCTTTCCATAACCTGTTTGCGATCAGAGCTCACCCGATGGAAGCTGGATAACGTAGTCGTGCACATGTACCGAGACACATATTCTGCTGTATCGGCTTCAAATAAATTTTAACTCGGCAAAGTTCACTTTCCAGTGTATATTCTCTATATATATACATGTGAGATACCAATGTCTCGACTACCGACTCTGCAAACTTACAGCCGAGTGGAAAAGTATATCGCGAGATTAACCAGGCGAAATGTTGCCCCGGCGAAAATTGGCTACGACATCCAATATCTTTTATTGTGCATTTGGCAGAGAAAAAGAGAGAGAGAGAGAGAGAGGGAGGGAAGGGGTCGATACAAGTCCTGGTGTGCAGAACCGGCTTTAGATAAGAACCACTGTATATATTATACTGTTTCGGTTTAAAGTAGTCCGTATTTCATAAAAGTTTGTTTTTCTTCGGATTTTTCTATATACAGCTTTATCGAAAATGGCAAAAGGAAAAATTTATATTTTCAAGATAGGGTTCAATGCACTTTTGTTAAGGATACATTTGCCATTTTTTGTGAATTAAAAAAGGTGATTTTAATTTTTTTTTGTTTCATTTAGAAGTAGTGAGAGAATTTTTTTTAATAATACGTAAAGTGGAGAAATAATTGTGATTTAAGTTTGACAATGTTTTGTGTGTGCGTATGTATGTGTAAATGGTGATGAAATTTATCGAACTCCCCCTAAATGGTAGCTATGCTCTCATTAATGAAGCTTCCTTTCAAACTTGATCTCAATCACTTAACCCTCGTTTCCATTTTGCCCCAGATTCCGATTTCCTCTAATTGATCAAATAAGATTAAACTAGACAATAGTGTATCAAATGTTAATCGGTAAGTTAATATCCGCAACCGTATATGTATATATATAGTGTCTAAACAATATTGGAATTATTTTAATTGGATGATTACTGTTGGATGGATATGAAATTTTGTTTTTGAAATTAATAGACTTTAATTGGTTTCAGTAATAGGTTTAAAGACCACTGCAAGCTTGAAAATTAGGCTTAAAATAAGCTAATTGCAAGATGGAAACTTAGTTTTGGTCGATTGCAAGCTTCCAATGTTGCAACTTGCCTACTTAAGGCCTACTGACTAATTAAAGGTTGCAGTAGGTTTCAAGTAGGTTGCCATCATACTAGAAGCTTACTCCAAACCTTCTGCAAGCTTTATCTTGCAGGAGCTTTAAATAAAGCCTAATTTTAGCCAATTGCAAAATGAAAACTTAGTTTTGGTCGATTGCAAGCTTCCGGTAAGGCCACTTGTCTACCTTAAGCCTACTAACTAATTAAAGCTTGCAGTAGGCTTCGAGTAGCTTGCCATCGTACCACAAGCGTACTGTAAACCTTCTGCAAGCTTTAGCTTGAAGTAGTTTTAAAAAAACTTAAATTTAGCCAATTGTAGAATGAAAACTTTAAGTTTTAGTCGACTGCAAGCTTCCAATATTGCTTCTTGTCTACTTAAAGCCCATTAACTACTTAAAGCTTGCAGTAGGCTTCAAGTATGTTGCCATTGTGTCACGCAAACGTATTTGAAGCCTACTGCAAGCTTTCAAGTAGGTAGAAGATTGAAAGTAGACTTAAATTAAGCTTGTGACTAGTTGGCAACCTACTTGAAGCTATCCGCAAGCTTTAAATAGTTAGTAGGCTTGAAGTAAGCTAGTGGCAAGGTGGCAACCTACTTGAAGCCTACTGCAAGCTTCAAAGTAGTCAGCAGGCTTAAGTAGGCAAGTGTCAATATCGGAAGCTTGCAGGGGACCTAAAGTAGGTTGCCATATTGCCATCAGCTTATTTTAAGCCTTCTAAACGCTTAAGCTTGCAGTAACTTTAAATTAAGCTTCATTTAAGCTACTTTAAGACTACTGCCTACTTAAAGCTTGCAGTAACTTTAAATTAAGCTTCAATAAAGCTATTTTCAGCCTACTACCTACTTATAGCTTGCAGTGGCTTCAAGTAAATTTACATTGACAATTTTTTTAAGCCTACTAAAAGCTTTAAATAGGTAGTAAGCTGAAAGTAAGAATTTGGAAAGAAGGCAAGCTTGCATTCTGGGAATAATAATAATAATAATAATAAAATATTAATAGTAATAAAAATAATAATAATAATAAAATAATAATAATAATAATAATAATAATAATAATAATAATAATAATAATAATAATGACAATAATAATAATAATAATAATAATAATAATAATAAAATAATATTAATAGTAATAAAAATAATATCATAAAAAGATGATTTACGTAAAAAAAAATACATTAGAAATAATTAATTATACTGGAAATAAATTAGCAATATCTTTTCTCGTACGTAAATGAAAAAAAATGAGAGAGAGAGAAACATTTATTACTAATAGATGCCTGATAGAACAACAACAATGTTATTGGTCTCGCAAGTCCTTCTCTGCAAAATGGACTGTAATCTATATGCTATTCGCGGTAATTAGCGGTGTTCGCTACCGCGATACATCGTCCCAACGGTATGAGCAATAAATAATTAAGTGTCACGCAATGAAACGTTCGTGCAACATAATTAATGCTGACTACTATTCAGAGAGTGAGAGAGGGAGAGAGAGAGAGAAATAGACACGAGCTCTTGAATCAACAATGAAGCTTTTCTATATAAGTACAATGTAACGATTTGGTGAAAATGAAATTTCATCTCTAATTCATCAAATAATGACCTTGCGAAATTAAATATATACTTCCCTTGGTCAAATTCACTATACATATACGTAAATCTCAATATTAATTTATCAAATATTGTTGCTACATGAAATTTTATTTTATTTATTTTATTTTTATTTTTATTTTACTTTTATTATTTATTTTATTTTTAGTTTTTATTTTACTTTTATTATTTATTTTACTTTTATTTTTTATTTTACTTTTATTATTAATTTCATTTTTAGTTTTTATTTTACTTTTATTATTTATTTTACTTTTATTTTTTATTTTACTTTTATTATTTATTTTATTTTTATTTTTTATTTTACTTTTATTATTTATTTTACTTTTATTTTTTATTTTACTTTTATTATTTTTTTTTTAAACTAAAATCGTACATACAAAAAAATGATGTTTTTATCCTTTTCTAATTCCATTTCAATTATTTTTACAAAAAAAAAAAAAAATTTTTCTGCAATGAAAAAAAAATTACAGTTCGATAAAATTCTAAATAGACAATAATTATACTTCTCAACTATGAAAAAAATCGTCTGATACTAATATAATATATATATATATATATATTATAAATATACTTCCTCCGAAAGATAAGGAGACATTGACTTTGACCATATTACATACTTAATAGCTGCGATTAGTATACATATATATAACATCTTGATGAGTTTGCACTCAAGACTTCTTTTTTTTCTTCCTCTTCCTCTTCTTCCTTTTGATATATATATATATATATATATATATATATATATATATATATATATATATATATATATATATATATATATATATATATATATATATACAAAAAAAGAAAAAGAGAAAATAAATTCTTCATTTGCAAAGCAAAATAAAAATTTGTTTTAAAACTATATATCTATATAGTTGATTAAAAAAAAATTATTATTACACAAAAAGTATGCAAAAAAGGAAAGAGAAGAATTGCACATAAAAATATTTACAATTTTGCAAAATATTCTTGTTAATAAATTATATGCGTTTGAAAATTTAAAATATCAAATGCGATAAAGTAAATTAGCAGAATAAGCTCTTTTATAAATTGCAGTGAATATGCAACATTTTTTTTCTTTTTTTCTTTTTTTTTGCTTCTTTTACTTAATACGATGAGATTACTAGTTTTAACCTTTGCTTTTTCATGCAGCAAAGCAAATTTTAAATTCAATGTGTAAAATACATCTGTTGTATATATCTATATATATGTATGTGTGTGTGAGATTAATAAAGTGACTTGCTTATTTTCGAAACATGTTAAAATTTTCTTTCTTTATACAATATATATATGACAAATAGGTCAAAGAGTGTCAGTAAATATAAAAAAAGAGTGATAAATACATAATTTGATGCATTATTTTTTAAGAATGATAATTATTTATTTATTTTATGTAAACGGGTTTCAAAAAATTATCCTTTATTAAAAAAGGAATAGTAATAGAAAAAATGACAATAACAATAACAATAATAATAATAATTATTATTTATTTATTTTTCATTAACGGATTTACATAATTGATCCTTTATTAAAAAAAGAATTGTAATAGTAAAAATGACAATAATAATAATAATTTATTTATTTATTTTATATAAACCGACTTACAAAATTTACCCTTTATTAAAAAATGAATTGTAATAGTAAAAATGACAATAATAATAATAATAATAATAATAATAATAATAATTATTATTATTATTATTTATTTATTTTTCATTAACGGATTTACAAAATTTAATCTTTATTAAAAAAAGAATAGTAATAGTAAAAATGACTATAATAATAATAATAATAATAATAATAATATTTATTTTACATAAACCGAATTACAAAATTTACCTTTATTTAAAAAAGAATTGTAATAGTAAAAATGACAATAATAATAATAATAATAATAATAATTATTATTATTATTATTATTATTATTTATTTATTTTTCATTAACGAATTTACAAAATTTAATCTTTATTAAAAAAAGAATAGTAATAGTAAAAATGACTATAATAATAATAATAATAATAATAATAATAATAATAATAATAATAACAATAACAATAATAATGATAACTCTAAAACTAGTGAGGTTCCAACCTTGACTACCTTCCTCCATATATAATGAAATAATTAAACATAAACACGAAAATAAAATAATTAAATATTTAGTTTATTTTCATTTTTAAATGTATATATTAATAAGTGCAGTGACCATATTTAATATGTATAAATATATATTTGTATATAGAGTAAATTTCATGATTCATACATGAAAAGTGGCAAAGTTGTCCTTGATATTAAAATAACAGTAGTATATTTCTAACACGAAGTGATAAAAGCAATTTCCGTTTGGTCATTAAGTATATTATTATGTGTTGAATCGATCGATTGGTGCGGTTAAGCTGTCGTACATGAACACGAAAGAGCATTATTAGCATTGAAATCCACGAGACTATAAACACTCACTATTCACAAGTGTTTATCCTATTCTATATATCCTATTAGGTAAATCTCCGAAATAAAAATAAACTCGCAGTTTTATCTCAAAATGCAGTAAGACTTTTTCTTGCATACTCGCACATATATATATATATGTATATTTATATACGATTAGAAGTGTGGGAAAAAATATTGTAAGGCAAAAAGGGAAATAAAAAAAACAGTTATAAATTTCACGATGTATTTTTTACTTTCCTGAAAAAGATGGTGCTTGACATTAAAAATTAATTATTAAACTAGTATTTATTTAAATTGACTAAAATTTTATTTTTTCATTTATTACTATATAACTTATTGGCTTTGAGAGGCTTTCACTTTGACTTCAACTTTCACATTGAATTCGACGTTTCACATTCACTTTGAATTTGATTTTAAGATTAAAAGTGAATTTGAAGTTGAATTTTATAAACACTTTGACTTTGACTTTCATTTTGACTTTGACTTTCATTTTGACTTTGATTTTATATACGATTATATTTATATACGATTATATATATATTTACGATACGATTATATACGATATAGTATATTTATATACGATTAGAAGTGTGGGAAAAAATATTGTAAGGCAAAAAGGGAAATAAAAAAAACAGTTATAAATTTCACGATGTATTTTTTACTTTCCTGAAAAAGATGGTGCTTGACATTAAAAATTAATTATTAAACTAGTATTTATTTAAATTGACTAAAATTTTATTTTTTCATTTATTACTATATAACTTATTGGCTTTGAGAGGCTTTCACTTTGACTTCAACTTTCACATTGAATTCGACGTTTCACATTCACTTTGAATTTGATTTTAAGATTAAAAGTGAATTTGAAGTTGAATTTTATAAACACTTTGACTTTGACTTTCATTTTGACTTTGACTTTCATTTTGACTTTGATTTTAACATTGATTTCCACCTCGACTTTCACTTTGCTAAGGACATTGATGTTGAACATTAATTTTACTTTCACTTTGAATTTAAAAGTCAAGGTAAGTTTCAAAGTCAAAGTGAAAGTTTAAAAGTCAATGTCAAAGTTTAATCGAAAATTAAAGTTAAATTGAAAAAATCGCACGCCTTTAAACACTTTTTTGAAATTAATACGTAGCCAGGGAGCAATTTTGAACTTTAACATTAACTTTGACATGGATTTTTTATTATTATTTTCAATTTTTGACATTAGAGCTTTCACTTGAGATCCAAAGTTGACTTTCACATTGACTTTTTTAATTCAACTTTCGCATGTTTGACTTAAGTAATTTTTAAATTCTAAGTAACGTTCAATGTCAAAGTTAAAGTCAAAATGGCAATGTTAAAGTGAAAATTGAATTGAAAGTCAAAGTTAAACTCAAAATGTCAACTTTAAAGTAAAAATTGAATCTAAAGTCAATGTCAAAGTCAAAAGAAACGTGAAAATAATATTTAGAGGGAGAATCGAATTGACTTTGATAATCACTTTGACATTGATTTTCACTTTGGCATTGATTTCCACTTTAACACTCATTTTATTAAAGACTTTGACGTTAAATATCAATTTCACTTTGACTTTAACTTTGCTAAAGAATTCGATGTTAAATATTATTTTCACTTTCAATTTCATAGCCAAATTAAGTGTCAAAGTCAAAATAAAACTTCAAAAATTAAAATGATAGTAAAAATCGAATTGAAAATCAAATTTAAAGTACAAAAATCAATGTAAATTTAAAAATCGAAAGTCAAAGTTAAAGTCAAAATATACGTGAAAGTAGAAATTGGACTCAGAGTCAATATGAAAATGAAAGTCAAAATCAAAGCGAAAGTGATAATGAAAGTCACATTGATTTTCATTTATTGTTAGATTTGTACTTAAACTTTAACTTGCGGTTCAATTTTTACTTTAACATTCACTTTCACGTATATTTAGACTTTAGCTTTGACTTTCAGTTTTTGTACTTTCACATTGACTTTCGATTCTCAATTTTAACTTTTACATTGACATTTTAACTTTCATTTTGATTTTGACACTGATTTCCACTTTGAAATTTAAGGTTAAATTCAAATTAAAATTGATATCGAAAGTTAAATTCATTGTCAAAGTGGGAGTCAAAGTGAGAGTGAATGTAAAAATCAAAAGTGATTATAAAAATGACTTCGATTTTCACTTTAACATTCATTTTCGTATATATTTGAACTTTAACTTTGACTTTCAATTTTTGAACTTTCATGTTGACTTTCAATCTTTGAGTTTGACTTTATATTATATTTTTACTTTCACATTGACATTTTGAATTTAATTTTGATTTTGAAACTGATTTCCACTTTGAAATTGTTGGTTAAAGTGAAAGTAAAATTGATATTGAACATTAAATTCATTATCGAATTATGATTTCAAGTGAAAATGAAAGGAAAAGTCAAAGTAAAATGAAAGGGAAAGTCAAAGTGAAAATGAAAGGAAAAGTCAAAGTGAAAATAAAATGGAAAGTCAAAGTGAAAATGAAAGGGAAAGTCAAAGTGCTTCTAAAAATCATTTTTATATTCACTTTAACATTCACTTTCACCTATATTTGAACTTTAACATTGACTTTCGATTTATATTTTCACATTGACTTTTGGACTCTATAACTTCGACTTTAAAATCAATTTTCAATTTTACATTGAATTTTTTGACTTTAATTTTGATATTGACTATAAAAGCCTCGTTTCAATTTATTACTGTAAGCTTGCAAGTGTCGGGTTTTCCAAACCCAGTAGAACAATGATTTCTGCAAGCTTGCAGAGAAATATTTCACAAAGAAAAAAAAAAGAGAAAGAGTGTGCTTGAGGAGATTTTTATTTCAGTTTCCCTCCAGAGGTCTGGAACAAATTCACATGCAGCATGTGGAGATATTGGCAGATCTACCTTTGCGAGACGGTGTCCAAAACTTTTTCTCCCTCACTTGGCTGCTTCTTCTTTCTCATCGTGTATATGTAGATGCTTTTCCCTCTCTTTTTTCCTCTTTCTCTATTTTTTCTTCTTTCTCTCTATTTTTCTCTTTTCCTCTTTCTCACTTTTTCCCTCTTTCTCTTTTTCGTCCTTTGCTCTTTTTTTCCTCTTTCTCTTTTTTTTTCTTTCTCTCTCTCTTTCTCTTTTTTTCATCTTTCTCCATTTTTTCTTCCTTATTTTTTTTCTCTTTTTCTATTTTTCATCTTTCTCTATTTTTTCTTCATTTTCTTTTGTTCTGTTTTTCTCTTTCTCTTTTTCCTCTTTCTCTGTTTTTTTCTTCTCTGTCTTTTCTCTATTTTACCTCTTTGTGTATTTTCTTCTCTCCCCTTCTCTCTTTTATCTCCTTTCTCTATTTTTTCTTCTTTCTTTTTTCTCTCTTTTTAACATCTTTCTCTTTTTTTTCTTCTTTCTTTTTTTCTCATTTACATCTTTCTCTATTTTTTCTTCTTTCTTTTTTTCTCTTCTTCTTTATCTGTATTCTTTCTTCTTTCTTTTCTTCATATTTTTCCCTTTTTCATCTTTCTCTCTTTATTCCTTTTTCTCTTTTTCATCTTTCTCTATTTTTTCTTCTTTCTTTTTTGTTCTCTTTTTCTCTTTGTCTTTTTCTCTTTCTCTATTTTTTCTTCTTTCTTTTTATTCTCTTTTTATTTTTTTTCATATTTCTCTATTTTTTCTTCTTTCTTTTTTTTCTTTTTCAACCTTTTCACTCTTTTTCCTCTTTCTCTATTTTTCTATCTTTCTTTTTTTCTCCTCTTCTTTATCACCATTTTTTCTTTTTTTTTCTTATTCCCTTTTTCATCTTTCTCTCTTTTTTCCTCTTTCTCTTTTTAATCTTTCTCTTTTTATTCTCTTTTTCTTTTTTCATCTTTCTTTATTTTTTCTTCTTTCTTTTTTTCTTTCCCTTTTACATCCTTATCTCTCTTTTTCCTCTTTCTCTGTTTTTTTCTTCCCCATCTTTCTCTCCTTTTCCTTTTTCTCTGTTTCTTTCTTCCCTCTTTTTCTCTATTTTTTCTTCTGCCTTTTTTTCTCTTTTTCATCTTTCTCTATTTTTTCTTCTTCCTTTTTTTTCTCTTTTTCCGTTTTCTGTTTTTTCTTCTCTCTCTTTCTCTCTTTTTTCATCTTTCTCTATTTTTTCTTCTTTCTTTATTTTCTCTTCATCTCTTTCTCTTTTTTCATCTTTCTCTATTTTTCCTTTTTTTTCTCCTTATATCTTTCTCTTTTTTCATCTTTCTCTCTTTTTTCTTCTTTATATTTTTTCTTTTTCCTCTTTCTCTGTTTTTTCTTCTTTCTCTCTTTCTCTCTTTCTTTTTTTCCTCTTTCTTGTTTTTCTCTTCTTCTCTGTTTTTTTCTTCTCTAACTTTCTCTCTTTTTCCTCTTTCTATTTTTTCTTCTCTCTCTTTCTCTCTTTTTTCTTCTTTCTCTTTTCATCTTTCTCTATTTTTTCTTCCTTCTTTTTTTCTCTTCTCTTTATCTGTATTCTTTCAACTTTCTTTTCTTCATCTTTTTCCCTTTTTCATCTTTCTCTATTTTTTCTTTTTTCTTTTTTTCTTTTTTTCTTTTTTTCTCTTTTTCTCTTTTTCATCTTTCTCCATTTTTTCGTCTTTCTTTTTTGTTCTCTTTTTCTCTTTGTCTTCTTCTCTTTCTCTCTTTTTTCTTCTTTCTCTTTTCATCTTTCTCTATTTTTTCTTCTTTCTTTTTCTCTCTTTTTCCGTTTTCTGTTTTTACTTCTCTCTCTTTCTCTCTTTTTTCATCTTCCTCTTTTTCTTCTTTCTTTTTTTCTCTTTCACATCTTTCTCTATTTTGTCATCTTTCTTTGTTTCTCCTCTGCTTTATCTCTATTTTTTCTTTTTTTCTCTTTTTCCCTTTTTCATCTTTCTCTCTTTTTTCCTCTTTCTCTTTTTAATCTTTCTCTTTTTATTCTCTTTTTCTTTTTTTCATCTTTTTCTATTTTTTCTTCTTCCTTTTTTTCTTTCTCTTTTACATTCTTTTCTCTCTTTTTCCTCTTTTTCTGTTTTTTTTTCTCTAACTTTCTCTCTTTTTCCTCTTTCTGTTTTTTCTTCTCTCTCTTTCTCTCTTTTTTCTTCTTTCTCTATTTTTTCTTCTTTCTCTTTTTAATCTTTCTTTTTTTATTCTCTTTTTCTTTTTTCATCTGTCTCTATTTTTTCTTCTTTCTTTATTTTCTCTTCATCTCTTTCTCTTTTTTCATCTTTCTCTCTTTTTTCTTCTTTATATTTTTTCTTTTTCCTCTTTCTCTGTTTTTTCATCTTTCTCTCTTTCTTTTTTTCCTCTTTCTTGTTTTTCTCTTCTTCTCTTTCTCTTTTACATTCTTTTCTCTCTTTTTCCTCTTTCTCTGTTTTTTTCTTCTCTATCTTTTTCTCTTTTTCCTCTTTCTATTTTTTCTTCTCTCTCTCTTTCTCTCTTTTTTCGCCTTTCTATATTTTTTCTTCTTTCTCTCTCTCTCTTTTCCTCTTTTTCTTTTTCATCCTTTTCTCTCTTTTTTCCTCTCTTTCTCTCTCTTTTCCTCTTTTTCTTTTTCATCCTTTTCTCTCTTTTTTTTTCTCTTTCTCTCCCTTCCCCTCCTTCTCTTTTTCATCATTTTCTCTCTTTTTTCTTCTCTTTCTCTTTTTTCATCACTCGCTCTCTTTCTTTTTTTTCATCTCACTCACTCTCACTCACTTTCTCTCTCTCTCTCTCTAGATCTCTGTCTCTCTCCTGGAGTCTCGCATTCTCAATAGCATTTCACTCTCTTTTTAGCTCTACTCTCGTCGAAGCCTCCGAAAAAAGTTTATCACAAAATGGCTGCCAGTATTTACGCTATTCAGGGGCGGAGGCTTTTTCCAGCCCCGTCCCTTTCAACCCCCGGGTTTGGTGGGGGTGGGGGGTGGTGTTCAACACGAGCAACGTTACTCTACCGATGCAACGCGGCATATAGCCTGCCAGAACGATCCCAACTGCCGCGAATGCTTTTGCATAATAAAACAGCCTGTTTCCCTTCCACCCTGTTTTTTTTCCTCTTTCTCTCTAGCCATTGCCATCGTCTCTTCTCTCTTTAAGCCACCCCCACCTCTCCTTTTCACAAACTACCCCAGCTTTTCATTCTCTTTTTTTTACTCACTCTCGCCCCCCCCCCTTCCGTCCATCCAACATATATCCGCGCGCAATCGTGAATTCTACAGAAAAAGTATTGATACGGCCACTACCACCTATATATATTCAAAACTTACACAAATGTAGATATACTAGATACATATATATTTGTATATATATATATATATAGATGACAGATTTATGACTTAATCCTGTCAAAAATTTTTTTTTTTCCTATCAAGTCAAGTGAATTCATTTATACGAAAAAGGCAAAAAAAGAAATTATGCTTTCATATTTAAATTAGATTATCGTTTTTATATTACTTGATGTTGAAAAATTTATGTTTTTGAAGAAGAGGCAAACGTAGAAATTCTATATAATATATATGTGATAACAAAGCAAGCGCGGAATGTGGATAGAAATATCAATTAATTTTTTTTTTTTTGCCTTTTGACAAAGTAATTTTTATAAACAAACAGAAAAATAAGTCTACAATAGTTTTTATTACTATTATTATTGTTATTCTGTTTATAATTTAATGACAAGTTTGCAAACTTGTTTGTAACTCTGATTCTTAAACTAGAGCAAAAAAAAAAAAAGTTTAGAACTGTTTTTAAAAGTTTTTTTTTCTACATCCACTGGAAAAGTGTTATATGCGAGCGCGTGTTTGTAACATATATATATATATATATATATATATATATATATATATATATATATATATATATATATGGGTGATTCTTCTGAAAGGCACCTGTTTTTTTCTAAAAACTAAAAAAAATTAATTTTTACATTTTCTAAATTTTTTTGTCATGGATAGGTTTTAAATATGATTAAATATACAAATCTGAGTTGCGCAAAATTAATTTTAAAAAATAAGCCTTCCAGCATCATTTTAATATTAAGTGTTTGGAAGGTTAAATATACTGTAATCAATATTGGGATTTTTGTAAAAAAATTCCTTTTAAATTTAATTTCTTTCATTTATTAAACTTTTAACATTATTCATTTTTAATTTAATGAATTGTGTATTTAATAATTTATTTTTAACTATTTTATCTTTAAAAAAATAACTAATATATATTTTTATATATTGAACGGAAAAAAAATTGTAATGATTTTTTTAATTTATCATTTTAAGTTCGAAATTGATATTTTCTGTAAAAATTTTTATTCTTAATTATAATTTTAATATTTATCTAACTTTTTCCTAAATATATTATATTTTAAAAAATTAAAAATATTTTATTTTAAATAAAACGGAAAATTTTTTTATAATTCAAGGGTTAGGTATTTGAAAATAATTATTAAGAACAAAACAATACTGCTTACCAAATATGAAAAAGGCTTCGGAGATGAATAGTTTGTCAAATAAAAAATTCACATTTTTATTAAATTTAAAAATATTGAAACATAATTTAACAAATTTTTTGGGCTACAACTTCAAATATTAATATATAGATTACGTGTAATTAAAAAACAGTTTCAAAATATGATTTTATTAACTGAAAAACGAGGCTTCGGAGATGAATTTGAATTTTTACTCTCGTTGCCAATAATTTTTAATTAATTATTTAAAAAATTTCTTTTATTTGGTTTAAACTAAATATAAGTGAAAAATAAACGGTAGAATCTAAGCTTCAATTTGATATATATTAAGACTATATTTCAAAATTTTTAATTATATTAAAAAATAATTAAAAATATGTATCATATTTAACCAAAACCAAAAGAAAAAATTAAATAAATTCTTTTACTAAGAAAAACTTTAAATTTTAACATTACAAGATTATGTAAAGATAAATAATGTTTCGAAGATTATGGATAAATTTTTTTTGAAATTTATACTCAACAAAATATCATAATAAGTTAATGCAAATATTGAGTCTCACGTTGGAGACACGTGAAGTGGTCCCTTTCAGGATAATCACCCATATATATATATATATATATTCATTAGAAGTTCTTTGTAAAACTTCATTTAACGTTTGAATAGAGATGATTTTTTAAATATTTAAAAGTATCATCAGAAGGTATATCAAATTAGTGCTGAAATTTTGCAAATTGATTTAGATTTTGAATTTAACTTTGACTTTCGATTCGATTTTTACTTTCGCATTGACACTTTCACTCTAACTTCGACCTTGACTTTGACTTTGACTTTGACTTTGACTTTGACTTTGACTTTGACTTTGACTTTGACTTTGACTTTGACTTTGACTTTGACTTTGACTTTGACTTTGACTTTGACTTTGACTTTGACTTTGACTTTGACTTTGACTTTGACTTTGACTTTGACTTTGACTTTGACTTTGACTTTGTTAGAAATTGATACCTTAACTTTGACATTAAACTTAAAATTTTTTTTTGCTTTAAATTTAAAACTTATTGAAGTCCAACATGTCAAAATTAAATTCAAAAAGTTTTTCATATTTACTTTTACACTGAAATTTTAACATTACCAATGAGAAAGTCAAATTTGAATTACAAATCAAAGTAAAAGTTGAAAATTTTAAGTAAAAATCAAAAATTAACGTTAAAATTAAAGTTGAACTTGGAAATTGCTCCCTTGCTCCGTATTTAATAAAAAAAAGGTTAAAGTTGTGCAGTGTTTGGAGTTTAACTTTGACTTACAATTAAAAATTTAACATTGTTTTTTAATTTTGGCGCTAACAATTCGAAAAAAAATTAATTAAAAAATTAATTCGATTTTGGCGCTGATTTTACCTTTGGAAGTCAAAGTGTAATTGATATTTAACCTGAAAGTCATTATCAAAGTGTCAAAATCAAAATCAAAATTAAAATGGAAATTAAAACGTCAATGTAAAAGTAAACATTGAATCGAAGGTCGATGTTAAAGTTCAAAAGTCAATGTGAAAGTACAAAACTAAAAGTGAAAGTTTAAATATAGGTGAAAATGATAGTTAAAGTGAAAATCTAAGTGACTTTTATAAGCACTTTGACGTTCACTTTCATTTTTACTTTGACTCTGACTTTGATAATAAATTAAACGTTCAATATCCATTTCACTTTGACTCTCATTTCGATAATGAATTTAACGTTCAATATCCATTTCACTTTGCCTTTAACCTTGAATTTCAAAGTGATGAAAGTCAGTGTCAAAATCAAAATGAAAGTTAAAATGTCAATGTAAAAGTGAAAATTGAATCAAAAGTCAATGTTAAAGTTCCAAAACTGAAAGTCAATGTTAAAGTCAAAATATACGTGAAAGTGAAAATCAAAGTCATTTCTATAATCACTTTGACTTTCATTTTACTATTTGACTCTCAATTTTATAACGAATTTAACGTTCAATATCAATTTCAATTTGACTTAACCTTCAATTTCTAAGTGAAAATCAGTGTCAAAATCGAAATGAATGTTAAAATGTGAATTTAAAAGAAAAAATTGAATCAAAATCAATGTTAATGTCAAAAACTGAATGTGAAAGTGAAAATCGAATCACAAGTCAAAGTGAAGTAAAAATATAACAATAAGTGAAAATCAAACTGATTATTATTACTTTCACTTTGATTTTGACTTTGATTTTCATTTCGACTCGCACTATAATTTCTATTTTCACGTATATTTTCACTTTAACTTTGACTTTAGTTTCACTTTTCATTTTAAGATTGACATTTTGAGTTTAACTCTGACATTTACCTTCCTTTTGAATTTTAAAATTATTTAAGTCAAACATGTCAAAGTTAAACTCTAAAAGTTAAATTTGTAAAGTCACATTTTGAATTTTAAGTCAAAGTTAATGTTGAAAATTTTATGAAAAAATCAAAAATCAATGTTAAAGTCAAAGTTAAACTTGAAAATTGCTCTTTTTTCGTATAAAATTGAAAAGAGTATGTCTAAAAATATTCAGTTTTTGAAATTTTACTTTCAGTTCAAATTAAACTTTGACATTGATTCTTTAATTTTTATTTTGACTTTTACAATGTCTTTGACTTTGGAATCGAAAGTGACAATAAAAGTACAAGTCGAAGTCAAAGTTAAAGTCATAGTTAAAGTCAAAGTTAAGGTTAAATTCAAAGGAAATGTTAAAGTCAAAATCATAATTAAAGTCAAAGTTAAAATCATAATTAAAGTCAAAGTTAAAATCAAAATTAAAGTCAAAGTTACAGTCAAAGTTAAAGTAGGAGTTACAGTTAAAGTAAAAGTTAAAGCAAAAGTTAAAGTAAAAATTAAAGTAAAAGTCAAAGTTAAAGTAGGAGTTACTGTCCAAGTTAAAGTCAATGTCAAAGTTAAAGTCAAAGTAAAAGTTAAAGTCAAAATTAAAATTAAATTCAAAGTTACAATCAATGTCAAAGTCAAAGTTAAAGTAGGAGTTACTGTCCAATGTCAAAGTCAAAGTTAAAGTAGGAGTTACTGTCCAAGTTAAAGTCAATGTCAAAGTTAAAGTCAAAGTAAAAGTTAAAGTCAAAATTAAAATTAAAGTCAAAGTTACAATCAATGTCAAAGTCAAAGTTAAAGTAGGAGTTACTGTCCAATGTCAAAGTCAAAGTTAAAGTAGGAGTTACAGTCAAAGTCATAGTAAAAGTCAATGTCAAAGTTAAAGTCAAAGTAAAAGTTAAAGTCAAAATTAAAATTAAAGTCAAAGTTACAATCAATGTCAAAGTCAAAATTAAAATTAAAGTCAAAGTTAAAGTATAGGATTTACAGTCAAAATCAAAGTTAAAGTAAAAGTTAAAATCAAAATTAAAATTAAAGTCAAAGTTACAGTCAAAGTCAAATTTAAAGTCAAATAGAAAATTCCAAGTAAGAGTCAAGTAGAACATTTAAAGTCAATGTCGAATAAGAAATTCTTGGTCAAATATAAAAGGCAAAGTGAACGTTAAACAGAAAAGTCAAAGTCAAAATCAAAATTACAGTGACAATATCAATGCTGAAATAAAAATCGAGTCAAAAGTCAAAGTCAAATTGAAAATGAAAGTGAATCTAAAAATAAATTAACTAAAAATAAATAATTGAAAGTAAAAGAGAAAAACGAAAGTAAAAGAACCACCTTTTTTCTTTTTTTATGCTTTTAGCAAAAAAAAATCTTTTTTTATGCTAATATCCCCCTGCAAGCTCGCAGCACTCTTGCAGCAAGCTATATATTGCTATTAGACAGATTCCTCCTTTTTTCCTCGACTTCAAATAATTCCACCACAGTTCCACACTGCAAATTGACAAACTAAACACAGAGTTCATCTTAATATTAACGATTCTTGCCTGGTGTGTTAAACGAGCAAATAGAGAATATTTAAACAAAAATGTAAACTACATAAATCAGCGAATCAACATCAACACATACATGTTACATAATAACGCAGTCACCCTGATTGACGTAATGAAAATAAAATATTTAACATACATCGCGTTCTTCTTGACGAAAATCATCAATTCACAGTTTTTCCTAAGAATATCAAATTTGAGATAAAAATAAACCAAATTAAAACGTTGCTTCACAACATTTTTTCGACTTTTTAGTAAACAGGAAAAAAAATTTTATGTTACAAAAATTTTTCAGTAAAAAAAGGTTTTAGTAAAGAAAAATTTTTTAGCATAAAAACTTATGTTTTAATTTGATATTCTTAGAAAAACTGTGAGACTATAATTTTAGAATTAAACCAAAAAAAAAACTCCTTTCTCTTTCCAGAATGTATCGAATATTCTTTTTCACTATATTAATTTTGGGTCTTTTCAGTTTTTATTGCCATACACATTTAAAAACATACACATTTTTTTCCAAAAGAAATTCAGAAAAGAAAAATTAATAGTATATTTTAAATTTTAAATTTAAATTTTCAAAAGTCTAATCTAGGAAAAAACATACAAATATAGTATACAAAAGATATCTTTTTTCTGTATCATGTTGAAAAAAAAGTAGAGTAGGCAAATACAACGTTTATGTCTACAAACACATTGTATTAACATGAATATTTGTCTTTTTATATATATACATTGTATATATGTACAAAAAAGAAGACGAGGATAAAATTTTAAGTTTCTAACCTCTTATAATATGATGAATATATTTTCTTTTGAAAAAAAATTATTGACGTAATATACAAATTTTTTTAGTCAATATTTGCATTATTTCTATTTCAACTTGTGGGGAATAGATTAAAAAATATATTTTTTCTTGTGTTTAACAATAATATGCATTTTTAACGAAAGTAAAGGTTTTTGTCACATATAGTATTTGAATTTATTCACGAGTTTATTCGATTGATGTCATTTAACGTTAAAAATTAGTTAAAAAACAAATTTGTTTAAATAAATTGTTCAAAAACAAATTTGTTTTCATAAATTGTTAAAAAAAAATTTGTTTTAATAAATTGTTTAAAAAACAAATTTGTTTAAATAAATTGTTCAAAAACAAATTTGTTTTCATAAATTGTTATAAACAAATTTGTTTTAATAAATTGTTTAAAAGACAAATTTGTTTAAATAAATTGTTATAAACAAATTTGTTTTTATAAATTGTTATAAACAAATTTGTTTAAATAAATTGCTATAAACAAATTTGTTTTCATAAATTGAAATAAACAAATTTGTTTTAATAAATTGTTTAAAAAATAAATTTGTTTTAATAAATTGTTTAAAAAACAAATTTGTTTAAATAAATTGCTATAAACAAATTTGTTTTCATAAATTGTTATAAACAAATTTGTTTTCATAAATTGTTATAAACAAATTTGTTTTCATAAATTGTTATAAACAAATTTGTTTAAATAAATTGCTATAAACAAATTTGTTTTCATAAATTGTTATAAACAAATTTGTTTAAATAAATTGTTATAAACAATTTTTTTTAATAAATTGTTTAAAAAACAAATTTGTTTAAATAAATTGTTATAAACAAATTTGTTTTCATGAATCGTTATCAACAAATTTGTTTAAATAAATTGTTATAAAGAAATTTGTTTTCATAAATTGTTATAAACAAATTTGTTTTCATAAATTGTTATAAATAAATTTGTTTAAATATATTGCTATAAACCAATTTGTTTTAATAAATTGTTATGTATAAACAAATTTGTTTCAATAAATTGTAATAAACAAATTCGTCTAAATAAATTGTTATAAACAAAATTTGTTTTAAAAATCTGTTATAAACAAATGAAGTAAATTAACGAATTTTTAAAAACTAATACCGCCATTCGATAATTCTACGGGAAAAATCACTACATAAACATGTACAACTTTTTGAAAATTTTCACTCCATTTGTTGTAAATAATTTGTAAGCAAATAATCCACTCTCAAGTACCTATTAGAGCCTATCATTAGACATATGAAAATATCATCCAAATTTTAATTATTGGAAAAAAGACGGCAGATTAAATGATATTATTTGACGTTCGAAATTGTTTTAAAAAATAATTTGTTTAAATAAATTAATATAAAACAGTGAAAAATAGAAAATTTACATTTAGGATAAATATTTATTTAAAAAGCACTACATGTCCTTTTAGTAATTTTCGCCTAGACTTAAATAGCCATATAAGTTAATAAAAATTCATTAATTTATTACCAATTGTTTATAAAAATTTGTTTAAATAATTTGTTTAAACAATATTTAACGTTCACAGTAATCATTTTATCTAAATTCCTAATTCCAATAATGATTTTGATTATATGAGATTATTATTTTTTGAAAATTTATTAGTTTAGTAAGATTTATTTATAAGAAATTGTTTAAACAAATTGCTTAAACAATATTTAACGATAAAAATAATCATTTGATTTGAATTTCTAGTTTTTAATAATGATGTTCATAATATGGAGTATAAAGTTTGTGAAAATTCATTAGTTTATTAACATTTGTTTATAAGAAATAGTTTAAACTAATTGTTTAATTAAATTTATAAAACAAGTTTTAGCGTTGAAAATAATAATTTGATCTGAATTCCCAGTTCCAATAATGATTTTAACGATATGGAGTTATTAGTTTTTAAAAATCCATTAGTTTATTATTTGTTTATAAGAGATTGTTGAAACTAATTGTTTAATTAAATTTTAAACGTTAAAAATAATAATTTGATTTGAATTCTTAGTTTTCAGTATTGATTTTGATGATATGGAGTAATTAATTTTTAGAAATTCATTTGTTTATGAACATTTGTTTATAACAAATTGTTTAAATAAATTGCTAAAACAATATTTAACGTTTCGAAAAATAATTTTATTTAAATGCCTACTTTTCAATAACGATTTTGATGATATGGAGTGATTAGTTTATGAAAATTAATTAACTTATTAACATTTGTTTGTAAGAAATTTTTTAAACTAATTTTAATTAAATTTTTAACGTTAAAAATAATAATTTAATATGAATTTCTAGTTTTTAATAATTATTTCGATTATATGAAGTTATTAGTTTTTAAAAATTCATTAGTTTATTAACATTTGTTTATAAGAAATTGTTTAAACTAATCGTTTAATTAAATTTTTATAACAAGTTTTAAAGCGTGAAAATAATAATTTAATCTGAATTCCTAGTTTTAATAATGATTTTGACGATATGGAGTTATTAGTTTTTAAAAATTCATTATAGTTTATTAACATTTGTTTTGTAACAAAATGTTTAAATAAATGCTTTAAACAATTTTTTGACGTGAAAACTAATAATTTGATCAGAATTGCTAATTCCATTAATAATTTTCATGATATGGAGTTATTATTTTCTAAAAATTCATCAGTTTATTAACATTTGTTTATAACAAATTGTTTAAACCATTTTTAACGTCAAAAGTCATCATTTTATTTAAATTCCTACTTTTTAATAATGATTTTGATGGTATGAAGTGATTAGTTTATGACAATTCATTAGTTTATTATCATTTGTTTATTATCATTTGTTTATAACAAATTGTTTTTAACAAATTGTTTATAACAAATTGTTTAAACAAATTGTTTATAACAAATTGTTTAAACAAATAAATTTCAAAACAATTTTAAACGTCAAAAGTAAATTTGATCTAAATTCCTGTTTCCAATCATGAGTTTGATAGTATTTTCATTTTTTTAATGAAGAACGTTATTTGACATCAATTTTAAAAAATGAATCAAGTTTGGCCTTGACTACACTTCGAACAATAAATATTAAATTGTCAAAAAAATTCTTTTTTTCAAAAAGTTAGAATTTTGGTTTAAATTGTAGTCGAACCTTGACTAGACTCTTAAAATATTAAAAAGAGGTTGAAGTTTAAATTAAATTAAAATAAAAAATTTCAATATTAAAATAATAATATTAAAAAATTTCATTGTTCTGTCAAAAAAAGAAAAAAAAACTTACTTAACTTAAAAAAATAAAACTTATCAATAAGAAAAAAATAAAAAAGAAAATTAAATCCGACTCACAACTTCTGTTTAAACAATAATTTTTCTTTTGGAAAATATCATACATAGAGGAGAATAGTTATTGAATAGAGGTTATGAATCGTGTCGAACAAAAGTGGGAGGCCAAAAAATATTCTAATCGTTAGGTTTATGATGACTTCTTACCACCCCAACCTTCTCTTCTCTCTAGGAACTGATAACTCTTCACTTTCATATAGTATAGGGAGAACCCTGTCACGAATGGGGACACTAGATATCTAGTGGGTCTTTCTGGCACCAAGGTTCGCGTTAAACCACCCCATTTGAACGTTTTCCACCCCGACAACGTTAACTTCTAACAAATATAGGCTTCCTTTACAAGTATTCAATGAGTCCACGTGGATTAAACACGAATTACAACTTCTCTCATCTATCACGCACCAATCACACTCCTTCAATGCTTAAATTGTCAACGCCCATTTTCAACGTCACTATACACGCTTTTAAATGTCATCCAATCGTTGGCGTCTGTCGACCAATGGCGTGCGAGTTACTGACTCTATATAGACACCGGTTTCACTCGAGTCCACGTGGATTCCTGTCGAGTTGAGAACTGAAAATCTAGGAAGAACTTTGCAGTTCATGGCGAATCTATTGACCACCCACGCGAAAGTAGACTCTCTCTCTCTCTCTCTCTCGCTCTCTCTCTCTCTCTCTCTTTTTTTCTCCTACTCTCTCTTTGGGTAGAAAAACACAAACCCTAGAGAGAAAAGAACCAAGGGCCCCGAAGAAGTACTCATCGGGTCTTCTATGCAGTCTGTGCTCCATTTCTCCTTACGAAGAGTGCTATCCCCTCCCCCCTCCTGTCTCTTTTTGTCCTTTTCCATGGCCTATCTTATTTTACCTCGAATTCTATGTTCTGGTTGTGTTTCTTATATATATTTCTTTTCTTTTTTTTTTCAAAGGAAAAATATAATCTCCCAAGATCCAAGGAACCTGTTAATCTTCTGTTTGTTTGTTTTTCAATTTTCTAAAGAGAAAAAAAAAATTTTTTTCTCTTTTTTTTTGATATTTTCGAAGAGTGAAAAAATTGGATCAACTGTGTCAGACGATTGGAAAAAAATTTATTGCTTTACAAAATAAATGGTGTGTTATAGAAAACATTTTCATTTACATCATTTTATGCTCTTTAGGGGAAAAAATTAATTACTACATTTGAAAAATTCATTTAAGAAAATGTTTCTATTTCCTTTAGGAGCATCGAGAGTATAGTATTAGAGAAAAAAATAGTTTTTTGGAAATTAGGAAACTATTTTGACAGTAAAGATTGTATTGCAGATGAAGTCAAAGCAGACGCTTTTGCTGATTGGTCGGTAATATTACCGGTAAAATAACCGACCAATGGGAGAATTTTCACTTGAACTACCCAACCCTGCTTGTCTCCTAACCTTACAGTATCATCTAATTTTAAGCAAAAAAAAAATTGCAGGAGAATAAAAAATACAAAACTAATTTCTTTTTTCGGTATTTAATTGTTCGCAAATTAAAAGAGGAAAAAAAATTTGTCTCTCGTTAACAGTAAATATATATAATAAAATATTTCAGCGCTAACTGTTCCACTTTTCTTTTTTATTATTTGCTCGCAAAATTCTCGTTTCATCATTTATTTCATTAACTTGCAAATGATTGCATAATTAAAATTACGTTAATTAACTTTCTATAGTGAAACAATATAAATTGCAATTTGCAATGAGCCAGTAAATTAATAAAAATAAAACACTATGTACCACCAATTATCCTCTGTACATATCAACAGTTATCCTTTTCTCTTTTAATCAATTTTCCTAAAAACCTTAAAAAGGTTCAAAAAAACAAAGTTTTCCAAAAAAAAAATTTACAGACGAAAAAACTTAACTCATACTAGAACAATAAAGATACTATTTAATAAAATATTCCCCCCAAGACATTTTATCTCAATTTTTAATTACATTTTTAAAAAAAAAAGTCGAATATTTTTATTTAAAAAAAAAGGTTTTTTTTCTCTCGTAAAAAAAGCCGTTTCGCCATATACAAGATTAGTGCGGGTAAAAATGTCTTGCAAACAGTTTTTTAAATATTTAATTATCTCTAAGAGCGTCGTAAGTCGTTGCTTTCGTTTGTTGAATAATGTATAGTTTTATGTGTACAATTAAAGACTTTTGAAAAGAAGAGAAAAGAAAAAAAAATGACAGAAAAGAAAAAGGGAAACAAAGTGTGTGTATATATATGTAGAATATGAAGTTCTTGAATTTTAGACTCTGGCAGGCGTGACTAAAACATCCTCGATAAGAAGAAAGATGTTAATCGAGTTATTTAATTATCCCGTACAATTTAAGTGAGCGCAGGTATATCTACTTTTTAATTGTGTCTAACCATCGTGAACAAGTGATAAATCTGAAAATATCAGTTCTTCTTTCAGAAGAATGACAATATTTTTTTCCATTTTACTATTAAACATTTTTTTCTATCCAAACTATAGTTTAAGATTTGATAAGTTTTTTGTCCCAATTTAATATCCTAATAAAAAATGCCCTACTACTATTTTTTAAACTCTATTTTCTTCCACGGAGAGCGCATTCGGCTACAATCGGCTCGATGACCTTGAGGCGTGAATTTCCAGGAATCGAACAAACACGAACTGAGCCGAAAGCTTACGAATGCACCGAATCTCTTCCCTTTTCCTCAAAATATCATTTTTTAAATTTCTTTTTCTTCTTTTTTGTGAATACTTTTGCATTTTTCCCATCCCCCCTCCAATGGAACGAATTTTACATTATTTTACCCCCTCCACCCCTTTCAAAAGGCTGTGTAAATTATATTGAAGGTGATTATTAATAACTTTGATCCAGAACAATTTAAAACTTGAGTTGTCTTCAAAAGGAAAATGAAAAGTGTAATTACTTCAGCACGGGAGGACAGCTGACAGCTGATTAAACTTCAAATAGAAAATAGAGATAACTTTGGCAAAAGAAGGACAACTGACATATTCTGGACTAAAACAACTGTACGTTTTCTACAAAAATTACAGTATAAATATTAATTTCACTAATAAGTGGAACTTTGGCAAACGAGGACAGATGACATATTATCAATAGGTTGAATAAAAATACGGTGATAAATTTTTTCGTAGGGATACAACTGTCAAATTATAGACGACTATAACGGTAAAAAGTATAATTGTCAATATTGGTAAACGAGGACAGCTCACCTTACAAATACGTCGGATAAAAAATAATTACAACTTTGTCGACAAACAGGACAACTGACAAATTGTGGTCAATAATATCACTTATATACGAAATATACATAAATAATAACTTTGTGCAAAGGAGGAGTGATAACTTTGGTAAATAATTGACAGCTGACCTTATCAATAGGTTAAATATAAAATAGTTATAAAACTTTGTCCAAAGGACATCTGACAAATTGTCGACAAGTAGAACTGTTTTTTTTATAAGGTATACAAGTGATAACTTTTGTCAAATAAGGACAGCTGACATCTGACTACTGTGTCAGTTGAAAAATGCTAGTAATCTTGGTCTAAGATGGACAACTGACGAATTGTGGACAAGTTTGTAAGTAATGGGCACAATTTAGCTATAAGGTATACGTTACAAAATTTTTTTAAAAGTGATAACTCTGCCGAAAAAAGACAACTGAGAACTTGGACATATTTAAAATAAAGTATGACAACTGATAACTTAGCTAAAGAAAAAGTAAAAACTGATATGTGTACATATAGTTTATTCAAAATGATGATTATAAAAACTTTAGTCAAGAAAATGAACTGAAAAACTTAGTCTATGTCAAATGAAAACGACTAGTGAGTAATTTGGCACAGTTGGATAACTGAAAATTTGCCAAAATAGCAAATATATAAAATGATGATAACTCTAATCGAATAAGGACAACTGACAAATTATGGACAAAAACAACTGTACGTTGAATACAAAAATTACAGTTTGGTAACTTTGGCAAACGAGGACAGCTGACATATAGTTACCAATTAAAATACAGTTAAACTGAAAATTATGGTAAATTTGTAAAAAAGAGGACAACTGACAAATTCTGGACAACTGTAAGCATACGTTAGATAAAAAAAATACAAGTGATAGGTTTGATAAACGTGGACAGCTCACCTTATAAATAGGTGAGATGAAAAATAATTACAACTTGGGCGAGAAAGAGACAATTGCGACAAAATGTGACCAACTACTATGTTATCTTCGAAAATGACAAGTGAAAACTTTGGCAAATGAGGAAATATTACTTTGGTAATTGAGGACAGCTGACTTTACCAGTAGGGTAAATAAGAAATTATGATAACTTTTGTCGAGGAAGGACAACTGACAAATTGTGGACAACTAACTATATGTTACATACAAAAAAAATTAAGTGATAACTTTGGAGAACGAGGACAGCTGACCTATTATTATCAATAGGTTATGTAGAAAAAATCAATTCAATAGAAAAATGAAAGCTTTAGTCAATGAAGGACAACTGACAAGCTATGGACAACTTCAACTATACGTTATGTATAGAAAAATCAAGTGATAACTTTTCCAACCGAGGACAGCTGACCTATTATCAATAGGTTATGTAGAAAAAATCAATTTAATAAAAAAAGAAAGCTTTCATCAATGAAGGACAACTGACGAATTCTTGATAACTACAACTATACGTTATGTATTGAAAAATCAAGTGAAAACTTTGGAAAACGAGGACAGCTGACCTATTATCAATAGGTTATGTAGAAAAAATAAATTTAATTAAAAAAAATGAAAGCTTTGGTCAAAGAAGAACAACTAACAAATTAAACAACTGACAAGCTATGGACAACTTCAACTATACGTTATGTATAGAAAAATCAAGTGATAACTTTGGAAAACGAGGACAGCTGACCTATTATCAATAGGTTATGTAGAAAAAATAAATTTAATTAAAAAAAATGAAAGCTTTCATCAATGAAGGACAACTGACGAATTCTTGACAACTACAACTATACGTTATATATAGAAAAATCAAGTGATAACTTTTCCAACCGAGGACAGCTGACCTATTATCAATATAGGTTATGTAGAAAAAATCAATTTAATAAAAAAAATGAAAGCTTTGGTCAAAGAAGGACAACTGACGAATTCTTGACAACTGCAACTATATACATTAAGTACAAAAATAACAAGTGAAACTTTTCCAACCGAGGACAGCTGACCTATTATCAATAGGTTATGTAGAAAAAATCAATTTTATAAAAAAAATGAAAGCTTTCATCAATCAAGGACAACTGACGAATTCTTGACAACTACAACTATACGTTATATATAGAAAAATCAAGTGATAACTTTGGAAAACGTGGACAGCTGACCTATTATCAATAGGTTATGTAGAAAATAACCAATTTAGTAAAAAATTGAAAGCTTTGGTCAAAGAAGAACAACTGACAAATTCTTGACAACTGCAACTATTTAAATTAGGTTCGAAAATGTCAAGTGATAACTTTTCCAACCGAGGACAGCTGACAACTGTTCTTTACAAAATGTATCAAATAAAATCCATGCAGTCTTTTCGTTCACTCCTTTTTCGAAAATTATTATCCCTAAAAAGTCTTTTGTCATCTAACTACCATAATTATCTCAAAAAAAAAAAAAAAAAAATCGAACCCTTGATTTCGGGTAGTTATTTTCCTCCAAACAAAGCTAACTGACACATGTATACAGTTTCCGTATACAAAATAATACAAAATAAAGTGAAGCGAGTTGTATGTGTGTGTTTACATATATAGAGGTGTCTCGAGAGTTGGTATATACATACGTCGTGAGGTGCTTCAACGATATTAAAGGGATCTCCACCGCGGAACCGCGAACAACTTACTCCTTTCTCGGCTTGCCTGGTGCAACGAGAGTAGACAACGAGTGAGAGATGCGGGACACAAAAGGAAGAGAAGTGTATGAAGCAGAGAGAAAATGAGAGAGAGTGAGAGAGAGAGAGAGAGAATGAGAGAGAGTTCGAGGCCACTGAAACCAGCTGCATTCCCGGCTATTAGAACTCTGCACGGTAGTGAAAATTTACTGTCGTAACCGAGTCCTAATGCACTGCTGCACCGGCACCAACGCGATGCAATTCTACAGTTATGGACGTAGAGCTGTTGCACCTCGTCGAGCAAAGCTCGATTTTTTTTTCTTTCTCTCTTCTTTTCTCTCCTTTTTCTCACTCGCTCATTTCTCTGTCATTTTCTCACCCTCTTATACTCTTCCTTTGTTTCTCCCTCTTTTCACTCCTTCCTTCTTTATCTCTTTCTATCACGTATGAAAAAAAAATATTCGAAAATAATAATAATAATTTTTTTATTATTATTTTATTTAATTTTTTTTTATTTATTTATTTTTTTTGAACAATAATTAATAATAATAAAAAAATAATAATAATAATAATTAATAATTATAAATAATAATTTTGTGACACATGTAATAATAATAAATAATAATAAATAATAATAATTTTGTGCTTTTTTTTCTCTTTCTCAAATCAGGAAATTTAGAAAAAATCAGAGAAATTAGGAATTTGTCTAGAAAAGGCCAAATTTTTTTTTTTTTTTTTAATGAAATTCCACGATTTTTATGAAAACTAAAATGAAATTTTTATTTTTTCGAATTGGAATTCAGAAGAAACTTATGACTTTTTGGTGTCTTTTTTGTTTGCTTTATAAATATTTGAAACTACCACAAATTCTAATAGAAATTATTCGAGAAAATTTTTCTGTCTCTAACAAGAATGAATTTTTAAAAAAAATTAATTATTCCAAAACTCTTAAGCAGAATTGTGTTAAAATTTTTGAAATAATTAAATTTTTTTTTTAAATTCAATCTTTTTTCCAGAAATTTTTTTTTTCATAAAATTTTATATTGAATTATTTTCTAAAAGTGATTGATTTTTCTAAAGAATTTCGTTTTAACACACAATAGTGTTAAAATTTTTGAAATGATTAAATGTTTTTTTTTTTTAAATTCGTTCTTTTTCAAGAAATTTTATTTTTTATAAAACTTTATATAGAATCATTTCCTAAAAATAATTGATTTTTTGTAAAAAATTTCGTTGAAATTACAAAAAATAATTAAGTTTATGTAAAAAAAATTGTAAATATAAATTAAATTTTATTTATCAAGATTCAAAGTTTTCATCTTGATTAATAACAAATTTTTGTAACAGAAATTCAATTATTTTTTTGTATTTCGTATCGAAATTCTTTAGGAAAATGAATTATTTTTAGGAAATAATTCTACACACTAAAAAAAAATGTTTTACTTTCAGCCTCATGTTGAGGCTGAATTTAAGGTGTCAACGGAGTCAGACTTTTTTTCTGTGTGTATAAAATTTTATAAAAAATAAAAATTCTTGAGAAAATTCTATTGTTTTTTATAAATAACATAATATTAATAATAAGAATTAAGTTATTTTCAAAAGTAATAAATTGGTTCTTCGCAGAAATTCAATTTTTTTTAAATTTTAACGATTAACTATATCCATCGCAGAATTATTCAAATATTTTTAATGCGCAATTTTAAATTAAATTTCCTTGAAAAAAAATGCAATTTACTTTTAAAAATTTTATTAAAAACTGCGATGGAGGAAGGAATTGAAATATAACAAGCATTCCATTATTTAATAGAATAATAAAATCATTGGAAACGTTGCGTCGTGGAAAATCAATTATTTTCAAAATTTTTTTTAATAATTTTGCAAAAAGAATTCAATTATCTTGATAAACGATAAGATTCTTACTAGAAAATCAAATTTAAGGAATTTTAATATAAAATTCTTTCGCAAAAAACCAATTTTTTTACATAAATATCAAAATTCATGCGGGATGAAATGAAATTCTTTTGAAAAGTAATGACGTCTTTGGAAACGTTTAATTATTAAAAAAAAATTTTTTTATTTAAACTCTTTTTTTTAAATTTAATTCTCAAAAATGAATTAAATAAATTATCTTAATAAGTAGATAACGAAATTATTCTCAAAAAGAATTAAATAAATTATCTTTATAAGTAGATAGCGAAATTATTCTTAAAAATTAAATAACTGTCAATAGTAATTCAATAAAATTCTTGTCAAAGTTTCAATTCACTTAATCAAAATTAAATAAAAATCTTCGCATCAATTGAATTATTTATACATGCATTTTTTATTTAAAAATTCTTCTCCGAACTTTACAAATTTTTAAAAATTTTAATAAAATTCGTCGAAATAAGTTTTCAACAATAAGTATTTTGAAATCCGAATTTAAAATCATCAGAATAGACGCAGATTTGCTGAAAATTTTAAGACAAACTCGAAAAGCAACTAAAAAACAGAATTAAAATTACAAAATTCCCTTTTTTCATTTTAAATCACTTTTTTTTATCAATTTTTGGAGTTTATTTCAAAAAGTTTTGAGCAATTCTCTCAATTTTGACATGTTTTCAAAAATTTTAATATATATTTCAATATAGTTCGTCAAAAAGTTTTCAACAATAAGTATTTTGAAAACCGAATTTAAATAATCATTCCGAATAGACAGTTTGCTCAAAATTTTAAGGTAAACTCGAAAAACAACTAAAAAACGGAAATAAATAAAAAAAAATCTTTTTTTTAATATATAAATCGCTGGTTTATGAATTTTTGGAGTTTATCTCAAAATTTTGAGCAATTTTCTCAATTTTGACATATTGAATTCAAATTCATCGAGAAAAAAATACAAATGGGAAAGTTCGTAGTTTAGTGTTTTGTTAAAAGAAGACTTTTTTTAATTTAAAAATCAAAGTCAATGTTTTATTTTGACTTGAACTGTTTTTTTTTGTAGATGGGTGAATTTTTTGAAAGTGACACTTAAATTTCAGTTTTTCAATTAATTTTTTTCTTCAATTATATGGTTTCTTCTATTAAAACTACTTAATTTCATACTCAAAGTAAGATTTTTAGGTTGCACAAAATTAATTCTTAAAAATATTAAAGTTTTTTTCATTTGAAAAATATTATTGTTGCTCCATTAAATTAATTTTATTTAATTGGCGAGCTTTTCTATTAAAAATTCACGCCAATATCGCGTTCACGAAATCGAAAATAAAATTACACTGCTTAAAAATTAATAATTTGTATATTTTAATACCAAATATGTTCAATTGGATGAAAATATAAATGTATTTAAAGTATTTGATTTAATGGTAATTTGGGTTAATTTTTTTTAAAGCAATGCAGGTAAATACTAAAAACAAAGGAAAAACTATCATATTTCAAGGAAAAGGCTTCGGAGATGAAAAACTTCGGAGATGAAAAATAAATTTTCTTTCATATTTGTATACACTAGGGCGCAATTAAAATATGTTTTTTGGTAAAATATAAAAATCCCCCAGTCTCATTTTATATTACCATCGAAATATTCCGTTAAATTTACTTCTACATTCGGTTATTTATCAAAAAGGAAGGCTTCGGAGATGAAATTAATTTTTACTCGGAAAAAAATGTAAATTTCGATTATTTATAACAGCAATAATTTTTCTCCTTTTTTGTAGATAAAATATAGGAAAATTTAACTTTAGATTCTCAGCTTTATTTTAATGTGCATGAAAATTTTGTTTAAGATATTTTTAAAGTATAAAATGCGTCAGTAATCATTGTAAAGTAATTTTAATCTAAAACTGAAGACAAAGTTTAAGCATTTTTATCAAAAATAAAAGTGAGGTCTACAAATTTTTAAAATGCACATAATGATAGAAAAAACGTACTTTCTGACACTATTTTTAAAAATTTTCTGAGAATTTGAAAAAAACCATGAAAATTTAATTTTATTGTAGAAGTCCTATTGGAGACATGCGTTGAAAAGGCTTCGGAGATGAAAGTAATTTAGTTATTACGTAAATTAAGTTGAATAAAATTATTTAATTTTCTTTTAAAAATGATAAATAAGTGCTAAATTTTCACTATGGAAATTCATAATAATTATTAAAGAGTAGATTTTGTAAAATTAATCGAGACATCAAAAATGTCACTTTCAGAAAGTTTACCCAGTTTTTCTTTTTGTAGATTTGCAGAAAAAGGGAGAAAATAAGGAAAAGAGCGAGGGAGAGGAAGAGAAGAAGGTAAAAGGTAAAAGCAAAAAAAGGGGGGGGGAGAAAAAAAGGAGAAAGAGAAGAAGAAAGAGAGTGGAAGAGAGAAAGAGAAAAAAGAGAAAGAGGAAGAATGAGCATAAAAGAGAGAGAAAGAGAATAAAAGAGAGAGAAAGAGAGAGAAAGAGAATAAAAGAGAGAGAAAGAGAGAATGAGGAAGAGAAAAAAAAGAAGAGAAAGAAGAAGCGAAAAAGAGGAAAAAACGAGAGAGAGAAGAGAGAAAGGAAATGAGCCGGATGGCGAAAGAGAAGAAGGTGATGAGGAGAGAAATGAGAGTCACTATATATATTATAAGAGAGGGAATGAAGCTGGGTGTGTGTGTTTCTCTAGTACTCCTATATAGGTACTCACTACTCCTCGGTGCTCGAGTACTCGAGTAGTTCCACCAAGAGCGGTGGTGTCGTGCAGCAATGTTATCTGCCACCCTGACAGACGAGCAAGAGTCTCTCTCTCTCCCTCTCTCTCTCTCTATCTTTACCTCCACGATAATGGCTTATATCAGGGCCGCAATGTTCTCTCTGTCCCTAGTTCCAATCATCTTTCCTAACATGTTCCTCGCTATCTCTCTTCCCTCTTTATATACCACCCTCTTTACCAAAAAAAAAAACTTTCGCTTTTTCTCAATCATTTTTCTTACATCCCCCGCCCCCACCCACCTACCGCTTTAACGAAAAAAAGTTTTCTTAAAAAAAAAGTTACGCTCCTCGCAAGGAAAATTTTCCCCTCATCGAATCTTATAGGGACGCAAAAAGGTTTCCTACTTCTTCTTCTTCTTTTTTTTTTTTGCTTCCCGAACAGATTCGATGAGGGAAATAGTTACTAACTGAGGGTGACAAATAGCTAATGCTGAAGGAGGGACACAAACACGGAGTTGAGAGGAGACCTTTGAAATAAAAATGAGAAGAAAGGACACACGGAGGGAATTTTAGTTTTATAGTTTTAAGTCAGTGGCGGCCTTAGAGGGACAAATTGCCCCATCGTCTTCTTTTTTTTTTGCCACAGCGATGAGAAGGAAAAAAAAGAAGTTTTAAAAAACAAATTTTTTTGAATTTAATCCGTCGATTTCTTATGTGGTAAAAATTGTAAATTTTCACCTATTATTAAATATTAAATATTATTAAATATTAAAATAAAAAATGTGAGAAAACATCATTTTGATTTCATCTTGATGATTTTTTTTAATTTTTAAATTTAAAATTTTTTTTCTTATTAAACATTTTTCTAAAAATTATATTATTTCTGAAAAATCTCGTATTTTAATTCTTCAAGTTGAGTATTTTATTTATTTATTTATTTTTTTGTTAAAATTCGAAAAGTAGAAGGATGATTTGAAAGACGATTTGGAAACGATGAAAATGAACTATTTTCTGAAAATTTTGGAATAGAGTTGAGACAAAATATGTTAAAAAATATATTAAATAAAATACTGAAAGTATTACACTTTAAAGAGTGTTTAGTATTTTAAGAAAATTTTAATTTCTCCAAATACATAGTCCGTCGATTTCTTATGTGGTAAAAATTGTAAATTTTCACCTATTATTAAATATTAAATATTATTAAATATTAAAATAAATAAAAATAAAAAATATGAAAAAACATCATCTTGATTTCATCTTGATGGTTTTTTTTAAATGTTTAAATTTAAAATTCTTTTTCTTATTAAATATTCTTTATTATTGTTTAGGAAAAAAAAACTCTTTTTAGAAAAGTACAATTTGACCCATTTTCGAAAAATGTTTGACCTGAATTCAAAAAACTGTACGACCAAGAAATCAAAAATGTTAAAGAAGTGTTAAGTTTTAAGATTTTAATTTTATAGCTTTACATTCCGGTTCTATAATGAACAATAGAGACAGATTGAAGAAGCTGTTAAAATTTATCGACTGACCTACTTTCCGACCTCTTGGGACGTAATTGTAGAAAAATTTTTTCATGTTTAGAGTACTTAAAAATTTTGAATCGAACACTTGCATTTTTAAGTGTTTCGCTTTTATTCCCCTTTCCACTTGGCTTCTATACTTTAAAAATTAATGGAAATTTAAAAAGCATTAACTAACCTTTCTTATTATACTCTAAAGTTCAAATTTTCGCATTTGACTTTGCCGTTTGATTCTATTTTTGAATCAAACTTTGAATTTTAAAATTTCACTCTTATTTTGACTTTCATATCCTCTGAATTCGTAAACTTTAATATAGTTTGAATTTTAAATGTAACTTCGGCTTTGAATTTAATTTTCAAATTGACTTTGACCTTCGAAGTGAAAGTGAAAGTGAATGTCAAGGTCAAAGACAGTGGCTGAATCAAAGTTAATGTCAGAGGGAAAATAAAACTTTCAGTTTGACTCTGAATTTAACTGTATGACTCTGAAAGTCAAAGTGAAAGTGAAAGACAAAGTTAAAGTCAGGGGGAAAATTAAAATTTGTCATCGACTCTGAATTTAACTATGACTCTGAAAGCTAAAGTGAAAATGAAAGTCAAAGTTAAAGTCAGAGGGAAAATAAAACTTTAACATCGACTCTGAATTAAACTATGACTCTGAAAGTGAAAGTGAAAATGAAAGTCAAAGTCAGAGGGAAAATGAAACTTTGACATCGAGTCTGAATTAAACTAGAACTCTGAAAGTCAAAGTGAAAATGAAAATCAAAGTTAAAGTCAGAGTGGAAGTAAAACTTTTGACATTGACTCTGAATTTAACAATGAATTGAAAAATGAGAGTAAAATTGAAAGTCAACGTTAAAGTCCAAGTCAAAATAAAACTTTGACTTTGATTTTAAATTTGACTTTGAAAATCGAAGTAAAATTAAAAGTTACTGTGAAAGTCAATAACTAAAGTAAAAGTTAAAGTCGGAGTAAAAATAAAATTTTGACTTGGACTTAAACTTTGACATTGAAAGTTAAAGTGAATGACTAAGTCAAAGTCAAAGTGAACATATAAATTTAACTTTTATTTTAACTTTGACTGCAAAAGTCTAAGTGAAAATGAAAGTCAATGACAAAGTCTCAGACAAAGTGAAACTTATAGTGAGAGTGAAAATACAACTTTAACGTTAACTTTAAATTTAGCTTTGAACTTGAAAATCAAAAAAAAATTTAAAGTCAACGTTAAAGTAGGAAAAAAATAAAACTTTAACTTTGACGTTTACTTTTTACTTTGAGTTTAAAAATCAATGTTAAATAAAAAGTGAATGGCAAAATCATTGTTAAAATCGGAGTGAAAAAAATCATGACTTTGATTTGAACTTTGACTGTCAAACTTAATGTGAAATTGAAAGTCAAAGTTTCAGGTCAGAGTGAATATTAAACTTTGATTTTAATGTTGAGTTTAACATTACTGTGAAAGTTTAAGTAAAAATGTGAAAGTTTAAGTAAAAATATAAAAGTCAACGTTAAAGTTGTAATGCGAAAGTCAAAGTCAATGTCAAAGTCAAGGTTTAAGTCAGTAAAATAAAACTAAAGATAAAAACTAAATAAATAATAATCAAAAATAAAAGTAAAACTTTGAATTAAACTTTGGAAGACAAGATAAAATAAAAGTTTTAAAAAAATTTAGACGTAAACATTGAAAATCAAAGACAAAGTCAATGTTAAAATCATAGAAAAAAAATTTTCACTTTGACTTTCAAAGACAATGATGAAGTCAACGTTAAAGTTAAAATGAAAATGAAGCTCAACGTCAGATGTCAATGGCAATGTTAAATTTAAAATGATAGTAAAAATAATACTTTGACTTTAACGTTGACTTTAGCTTTGAATTTGAAACTCAAAATAAAATTGAAAGTCAAAGTGAACGGCAAAATTAAACTTATAATATCGTAGTTAAAATAAAAATTTGACTCTAACGTTGACTTTATCTTTGATTTTTAAAGTTAAATTTGAAATTAACTTTAATTTGAAATAAAAGTCCAAGTCAATGGCAAAGTCAAAGTTTAAATCGTAGTTAAAATTAAACTTTGACTTGGACTTAAACTTTGACTTTGAAAGACAAAGTGAACGTTAAATGTTAACGTTAAATATGAATGTTAATGAACGTGAATGTTAAAACCAAACTAAAAAATAGGGTTAAAATCAAACTTTGACTTTAACGTTGACTTTATCTTTGACTTTAAAAGTCAAAGTCAATGTCAAAGTTAATATCGTTGATAGAATCAAACTTTGACTTTAACGTTGACTTTATCTTTGACTTAGAAAGTCAAATTTGAAATTAACATCAATTTTAAATGAGAGTCAAAGTGAACGTTAAATATCAAAGTTGAATACGAATATTAATGAACGTGAACGTTAAAGCCAAACAAAAAATTAGATTTAAACATAAACTATGACTTAAACATGGACTTTGAAAGTCACAGTTAAAATTACAGTCAACATCAAAGTCAAAGTTCAATTTATACTGAAAAAAGTAAAAAAAAAGTCAAACTGAAAGTAAAACTCAAAATTTGTGTAAATATTTCTGAGCATTAAATATCCCTTTGAAATTTATACCATTTGACCTAGTTTTGCACCTGCGCAGCACTTAAAAGGAAACAAATTTTTATAGTTTGGAGAATCATTACAAAAAATCTATTTGCAGTGATGAGACGACGTGCGAGAGACGCATGAATACAAAATATTCTAAAGTCAATTGAGGGGTGATTTAACATTTGTCAAAATATTATATTCAAGTGTTCCGTGTAGTCAATGCACATGCCAGAGAATATTAATTTTCGAACCAGAGAGAAAGAGAGAGAGAGAGAGAGTGAGTGAGACCCTTATTGCTTTAAAAATGACCGTGAAGAAGAAGGGGCCCTCGTAAATTACAAGAGCGTGGGCCAGTTTGCCGCATGCCAGAGAACACAAAATTTGACCCCTCAGGGGCACCTAACTTGCTCTGCCTTCTTCTTTCACTTCTCAAATTCAGTCTCTCCTTTTCGCTTGAAATGGTATTTCTTCGATAGCGTTCTAAATCATTTGCCATTCCCCCTCTCTTTCTTTTTTTCTCTCTACTTTTCACTCTCTATCTCGTTTTTTCTTTTTTGTTTTTTTACTGTTTCTCAATTTCTTTAATTTTTTTATTTTTTACTCTTTTTCTTGTTTTCTTTTTTCTCTTTTTCACTCTTTCTACTTTTCACTCTTGTTCAATATTCTTTCTTTTTTGTTTTTTACTGTTTCTCTTTTCTTTCTTTTTTTTCTTTTTTACCCTTTCTATTGTTTTCATTTTTCTCTTCTTCACTCTTTCTACTACTTTTCACTCTCTATCTCTTTTTTCTTTTTTAATTTTTTACTCTTTCTCTTTTCTTTCCTTTATTCACTCTTTCCACTATTTTTCATTCTTTTTTTTCTTTTTTGGTTTTTACTCATTCTTTTTTTTCTTTTTTCTTTTTTCTCTTTTTCACTCTTTCAACTTTTTACTATCTTTCTCTTTTTTTTACACTATTTCTTTTCTTTTTTGTTTTTTTACTCATTCCTTTTTTTCTGTTTTGTTTTTTTACTTTTTTTCTTTTTTTTCTTTTTTGTTTTTTTTCTCTTTCTACTTTTCACTCTCGTTCACTTTTCATTCTTTTTTCTTTTTTAATTTTTTACTCTTTCTCTTTTCTTTCCTTTTTTCACTCTTTCCACTACTTTTCATTCTTTTTTTTCTTTTTTGGTTTTTTACTCATTCTTTTTTTTCTTTTTTCTCTTTTTCACTCTTTCTACTTTTTACTATCTTTCTCTTTTTTTGCACTATTTCTTTTCTTTTCTTTTTTGTTTTTTCACTCTTATTCCTTTTTTCTGTTTTGTTTTTTAACTTTTTTTCTTTTTTTTCTTTTTTGTTTTTTAACTCTTTCTACTTTTCACTCTCGATGACTTTTCATTCTTTTTTCTTTTTTAATTTTTTACTCTTTCTCTTTTCTTTCCTTTTTTCACTCTTTCCACTACTTTTCATTCTTTTTTTTCTTTTTTGGTTTTTTACTCATTCTTTTTTTTCTTTTTTCTCTTTTTCACTCTTTCTACTTTTTACTATCTTTCTCTTTTTTTGCACTATTTCTTTTCTTTTCTTTTTTGTTTTTTCACTCTTATTCCTTTTTTCTGTTTTGTTTTTTTACTCTTTCTTTTCTTTTTTGTTTTTTTACTCTTTCTCTTTTCCTTTTTTCTTTTCTTTATTCCTTTTACTTTTCTTTCTTTTTTTCTCTTTTTTCTAATTTTCACTTTCTTTTTCTCTTTTTCACTCTTTTTTCTTTCTTTTTATTTTTCCTTTTTTGTTCTTTTTCTCTTTTTTTGTTCTTTTTTTCTCTCTTTTTCACTCTCTTTTTATTCTTTTTCTCTTTTCACTCTTTTTCTCTTTTTTTGTTCTCTCTCTCTCTCTCTCTCTCTCTTTCCGTTTTTCACTCTCGTTCTCTTTTCTTTTTTCTTCTTTTCTCTTTTTTTCTCTCCTTCTCTTTGCTTTATTTTTCTTTTTCTCTACTTTTTTTCTTTCTCATTTTTTCTCTTTAAAAAAGAAAGAAAGCGGAAAAAAGAGAAGCAAAAAGTAAGAGAAAAAAAAGAAAAAAAAAGAGAAAGAAGGAAAGAAAAAAGAAAGAAAAAAGAGAGAAAAAGGTGAAAAAATAGAGAAAATAAGAGAGAGAGAGAGAGAGAGAGAGAGAAATACAGACTTTGGAAAAAGAGGGGGGAGATAATCTTCAAAGCCTTGAAGAAATTAGCAGCCTTATCCCCCCCGTTGCCTTTTTCCTTTTAAAAGACACAAATTTTCAATAGTCAAAACTTACAAATGAGTCGTTTTTGAAAATTCCTCATCTTCACATAGTAAGAAATGAATATATTTTCCAACAATAATAATACAATGTAAATTTCATCAAAAAAAAAAAGAAAAAGAAAAAAAAACCTTGACCAGTCTTTATCTTTCTATTTAGAGTTACATTATGTTTTTGGGAGGGAGAGAAAAAAAAATCTCTATCTATACCTAAAATTTTTCTGTCTAGACACCAGATTGCTATTTAGCATTATGACGTTGGTTCGTTAGTTTTAAGGATATTCGTCAAGTGCTTTTTCAACTCCTCTGACGATGATCATGATGATGATGATGATGAGTCCGAATGGCATGGCGAGAACAGCTTGCACTCGGTATTTTTCGAGTTTCTGAACGGCGTGTAATCTAGATTTTTGGAAAAAATATTCATTTCTTACTACTGTTATAGTATATAAGCACCCAGGTATAGTTTAGGCAGGAATGTTAAAAAAAATATATTCCATATGAAAAATTTTGCAACAATATCAAAAAAAGTTTAGTGGGCTTAATTTTTGGTTTATTTTTGTCATTTTTTTTATTAATTTTTCATTTTTTTTTTTAAATTGATGCAAAAAGATTGATATTATTCCAAATCAAAATTATTATTTGATTCAAATTCAAATTTGCTTTTTGTTTCATAATCAAAATTACTTATTGATTCAGTATCAAAATTATCTTTGAATTCAAAATAAAATTTCCTTCATATTTAATACAAAAATTATTATTGGATTCAAAATCAAAATTATTTTTCGACTCCAAAGCAAAATACTTTTTTGGATTTGTAACAAAAATTACTTTTTGATTCAGCATCAAAATTACCTTTTCATTTAAAATAAACATTATTTTTTTATTCAAAATAAAAATTACTTTTTGATTCAAAATCGAATTTCATATTTGACGCCAAATTCAAAATTGTCTTTGGTTTCAAAATCAATATTATTTTTGATATTATTATTTTATATTATTTTTATTTTTGATTCAAAATCAAAATTACTAATTGATTCAAAATCAGAATTATTTTCGATTTCAAAAAAAAAATTACATTTCTATTCAAATTAAATAAATTATTTTCTAATTTGAAATCAAAATTAATTTTTAATTTAAAAACGAATTTATTTTTAGACTCCAATTCAAAATTAGTTTTTGATTCAAAATTAATATTATTTTATTGTTTCAAAATCAATATTACTTTTTGATTCAAAATCAAAATGACTTTTTAATTCTAAATCAAAATGACTTTTTAATTCAAAATCAAAATTACTTTTTGATTCAAAAGCAGAATTATCTTTGGATTCGAAATCAAAATTACCTTTTAATTGAAAATCAAAATTATTATTTGATTCAAAATCAGAATTAAGTTCTTTTGTATTCTAAACAAAATTACTTTTTAAATCAAAACCAAAATAGATTTTTCGAATCATAATCAAAATTACTTTTTTATTCAAAATAGAAATTTCAATTTGATTCAGCATCAGAATTATCTTTGAATTCTAAATAAAAATTACCTTCATAATCAATATAAACATACTATTTTTTAATTCAAAATCAAAATCATTTTTTAATTCAAAATCAGAATTATCTTTGGATTCAAAATCAAAATTACCTTTTTATTTAAAATAAAAATTATTTTTTGATTCAAAATCAGAATAACCTTTTTATTTAAAATAAACATTACTTTTTGATTTAAAACCAAAATTATTTTTTGATTCATAATCAAAATTATTTTTTGTGAGAAAGTAAAAATTAATTTTTTTTTAAATTACATTTTTCTTCAAAATCACAATTACATATTAATGTAAAATTTTAATATCTAGAAAAATAATTGAATAACTGTGAATAATTAAGAAAAATTGAATTTTTGAGACAAATTTTATTATTAAGGAAAAATTCAAAATTTTTCATCAAATTAAAATTACATTTTTCTTCAAAATCAAAATTACTTTTTTGATTTAAAATTAAAATTACATGTTTCTCCAAAATCAAAATTACATTTTAATATAAAATTTTCATATTTAGAAAAATAATTGAATAACTGTCAAGAATTAAAAAAGAAGTAAATTTTTGAGACAAATTTTATTATTAAAGAAATGTTAAATTTTTTTTAGAATTAAAATTACTTTTTGGATTCAGAATCAAAATTACTTTTGGATTCAAATAAAATTATTTTTAGATTCAAAATCAAAATTACTTTTATGATTCAAAATTAAAATTACATTTTTCTTCAAAATCAAAATTACATTATTCTTTAAAATTGGAATTACTTTTTGGATTGAAAATCAAAATTACTTTTTGGATTTAAAATCAAAATTACTTTTGCATTCAAGACTAAAATTACTTTTGGATTCAAAAATAAAATTATTTTTAGATTCAAAATCAAAATTACTTTTTTGATTTAAAATTAAAATTACATTCTTCTTCAAAATCAAAATTACATTTTAATAACAAAATTTTAATATTTAGAAAAATAATTGAATAACCGTGAAGAATTAAAAAAAAAATTGAATTTTTGAGACAAATTTTATTAATAAGGAAAAATTACATTTTTCTTCAAAATGAAAATTAGTTTTTGGATTCAAAATCAAAATTACTTTTGGATTTAAAACTAAAATTACTTTTAGATTCAAAATTAAAATTACTTGTTTGATTCAAAATTAAAATTACATTTTTCTTCAAAATCAAAATTACATTATTCTTTAAAATTCAAATTACTTTTTGGATTTAAAATCAAAATTACTCTTTGGATTTAAAATTTAAAATTACTTTTGCATTCAAAACTAAAATTACTTTTGGATTCAAAATCAAAATTAATTTTTGATTCAAAATCAAAACTACTATTTTGATTCAAAATCGAAATTACCTTTTGGATTTAAAATCAAAATTACTTTTTGTCTCGAAAACCAAAAATTCAAAAATTTTATACTTTCTTTTTCAAATAGAAAAAAAATTGCAAACGTTTTTTAACAAAAAGAACTAAACTGGTCCTTTTCATGATTTTGTACAGAAATGGAATATAGAAATTCCAAAGTGGAAATTAATGAGAGAGAGAGTGGGATGTATATAGTGATTTATTTGTTTTGTGGGTGTGAGACGTGGAGGAGGAGGTAATTGGTTAATTATGACAAGATTCCTGCTGGGATGGAGAATGTTGGATACGTTCCTGGTTGTGGCTTAGGTTTTGGAATAGTAGTTACATCGAGGTTGCTTGGCGTTTATTAGCGACGACCGGCAAAGTTGCCTGACCGTACGGTCCCAGTGGCAACTGTGAGAGCTTATATTGTTCGACATGTAGCTAGAGATACCATATCCAGCAAAGCTATACAAGCATTCGGAATACGGTAACATCAACAGCAACCACTAAACTCGAAATGACCAACTCTCATCCTCTTCCCTTTCAACCCCCCACCACCTCCCTTAAATCCAATGGCATTCGATTTGAATCCCACACTCCATAACACGACTCTGATCACTGTAGTGCTGATCTCATTTAGCATATGCACTTATTATTATTTTAAGTCGAGATATTTTTTAATACCTTTTTTTCAATTTTAATTTTTTACCCCAAAAAGATAAAATAGAGAAAGTACTCTCTAAATCTGAATTAGTAGAAAGTTACTAATGAAATGGTGAAAAGTCATCCACTAAATGATTTAGTAATAATTCTACTGACAATTAGTAAAATTTTACTAATTTTTTTACTAATTTACTAATTTTACTAATTGATTAGTAGAATTCTATTAACAATTAGTAGAACTGTTTTATTAATAGTCGATAAAACAGTTTTACTAATTCATTTAGTGAAAAAGTGACTTTCAATTAGTAGAATTCTACTAAAACATTAGTAGAATTTTACTAAAAATTAGTAATATTCTACTAATTAACAAGGTGAAAAGTCGTTCATGAAAACTACTAAAAATTAGTAAAATTTCACTAATTCTTAGTAGAATTCTACTAATTCAGATTTAGAGAGTAATATAGAAAAATAGCTTTTCTACTGCCCATGATTTTATTTTTAATTTTTGAGACACACTGGAGGAAAAATTCTATTAAATTTTGTAAAATTATTTTACAATTCGGGGAAAAAGTGCAACGAATTGAAATTTTTATATCACTGTTAACTTAAAAGTATCAAATGGCAACGAATTGATACCAAAAACGTGGATCAAATCAAATAAAAAATTAATCCAGATTTTTGGCATCCATTTGATCCACTTTAGTATCAATTTGATACTTTCAAGAAAACTGTGTATAAAAAATACTAAACATTAAAAAAAATTATTTAGAATTTAGTATAATTATATCAAATATCAAGAATATTGATTCAATTTTAATATAACTTTATTTTTTTATCAATATTTTTTAAATAGCAATAATAGTAATAATATAGTAATAATAGTATTTTTTATATGAAAATTTCGGATTGTAGCACTTTTTCCCTAAATTGTAAAATACTTTTACAAAATTTAAAAATAATAATAATAATTTTTATTTTTTTTAATTAAATTTAATTTTTACATTTTCTTTCATAGTGCAACATTCAATAATTTTCCAAACCTTTGATTCTAAACAACACAATTTTGTATTCAACTGTAATTTTTAAAAGTAAACACTGAAATTGTTTGATAAAATTTAATTTAAATTGTTCACAGGTATGGAAAAAATAAATTAATAATTTTTCGAAGTAAAAATTTACAAATTGTTAGAGTTTTACAAAGAATTAAAATTTTCAACAATTTCGATTTAAAAATCATTTAAAATTTAGTTATTTCCTAAAAAACGTACTGTACCTCTCTTTTAATATTCATAATTATCATTTAAAATTCCCTCTAAAAATCGACTATTTAAATTCAAAAATAAATAATACTTTAAAAAATTGTTTCTCAAAAATAATTTCGTATATTTATCATTTTTTGGAAAAATAATTCAAAGTCTAAGAAGGATTTTACTTATTTGGAAAAAAAATTCAATTATTGCGAAGAATTTTACTTCATATTTTTTAATAACTAAATTCTTGGAATTTAAAATAAAACTAACAAAACTTAAATTTAAATAAAATTTATAAAATTAAATTTGAAACATTAATAAAGATTGTATATAGTTTTAGAAAATAATTGAAAAATAGGGAAGAAATTCAAGAATTTCTTAATTTTATTAAAAAAAAAATTGAATTTCGAACAAGAAAGGTAATATTTATGAAAAGAATTGAATTCTTGTTTAAGAATTTTATTATTTATAAATATAATTTAATTCTTGCAAACAATATTATTTAATTCTTCTTAAATCATTAAATTCCTGTGAAAAATTTTATTATTGGGAAAAAAATTGAATTTTTGTAAAGAATTTAAAAAAAATGATTAATTTAAAAAAGAATAATTAAATTTCTGAAAAAGAATTTTTTTATTACTTAAATTGTTTGAATTTTTAAGACGAATTTTATTATTCGAAAAAAATTAAATAATTGTAAACAAATTATAGAAAGAATTCAAGAGTTTATCAAATTTTAGAATAATAATAGAATTCCTAAGAAGAAATTTTATCATTCATGAAAGTAATCAAAATTATTGCAATGAATTTTATTTATTTCTTTTAAAATAATTCAATTTTCGTTAAAAAAAATTGTATTTTATTTAAAAGTAATTGAATAATATTAAGAAAGTCATTCAAGAATTTATCAATTTTATTAAAAAATAATTGAATTTCTAACAAGAATGTTATTATTTATGAAAAAAATTGAATTCTTGCAAAGAATTTTATTATTTATAAAAATAATGGAATTCTTATGAAAAGTTACATTATTTGGGAAAATAATTGTGAATAAAAAGTGAAAAATTAAAGAAAAAATGCAAGAACTTATGAATTTGAAAAAAAAACTGAATTTATTAAAAGAATAATATTTTAATATTTAGAAAAATAATTGAATAACGTGAAGAATTAAAAGAATTCATTAAATTTAAAAAAATAATTGAATTTTTTAAATAGAATTTTATGATTTATTAAATTAATTGAATTTTTGAGAAGATTTTTTATTATTTTTGAAAATAATGAAATTATTGCTATGAATTTCAATTGGTTTTTTTCAAATAATTTAATTTTCGAAAAAAATGTATTACAGTTGTCAGTAATTGAATAATATTAAGGAAAGTAATTCAAAGATGTATCAATTTTTTTAAAAAAATAATTAAGTTTCTGAAAAGAATTTTATTCTTTAGATAAATAATTAAATCACTATGAAGTATTATGGAAAAATGTATTAATTTTTTAAGAAATAATTGAATTTCTGATAAGAATTCTATTATTTTTATGTAAATAATTGAATTTTTGCGAAGAATTTTATTATTTGGGGAAAAAATTGAATGATTGTAAAAAATTTTAAAAAATTCAAAAATTTATTAATTTTTTTAAAAAACAATTTAATTACTCCTATGAATTTTATTATTTATGAAAACAATTGAATTATTGCTATGAATTTTTAAAATTCTTATTAACTAATTAAATACGTTGTGAAAAATTTTATTATTTAGGAAAATAATTGAATTCTTGAGAAGCATTTTATTATTAATGCGAAAATAATTGTATTTTTGCCTTTTTTGAATTAATTAAATTTTTATAAATAACTGAATTTTCGCCAAAAAATTTTTTTGCTTGTGAAAATAACCGAATTCTTATGCAGTATAGAATTTTATAAAAATAAGTTTCTAAATTGATTTTCTTCGAAAAATGATTATGAAACATTTAAAATAATTAAATTCCTATTATGGAAAATATTATTCACATATAAAAAAATTGTTCGTTTGCTGAAAATTTATAATTTTTATAATTGATAATGGCTAATATGAATTATTGGAATATTTTCGATTTCGAATGAAATAAGCACTTTGATTCAGAATAAAAATACCAATATCCTCGCTATTTCCAAAGAAAAAGAAAATACACTGCAAATGTGTTAATAAAAAGAAGTAATGATCCTTTAAAGTCCAATGTAACTTTTAACTGATTGTGTAAAAAGCGACTAATTGTATCTTTTCTCCAAGTATAACCTAAAAAAGATCGAGAAACCACTCAAGACGATTAGATTTCTCATTAGTGCGAAGTTCTTGATTACCACATTTGGAGCAGAGAGTCTGTAATCGCTTTTTTTTTGCTTTCAAGGAGAGAACCAAAAGAAGAAGAAGAAGAAAGAAGAAGAAGAAGAAGTATGAAGAGAAAAGAAAAATAATACAAAAAAAGGAAGGTTGGTGAGATTCAGTCTCGCAAATTGTAGCCAGGCAACTTCTTAGGATCCATTGGTGCGATTATGTAGGACGCTAGTAACTTGTGAATAAAGGCACGATCTTTGTGACACTTTAAAAGTTTAAGCACAGCTAAAATAAAAGGGGGTTGGATAGCGAGAAGAAGAGACTCTCTGAATCTCTTTACAACTCCTCTTTTCATTCCCTTAGCGCAATATCTCTCTCAGTGTCTCTCTTTTTCTCTCTCTCTCTCTCTCTCTCACTCACCCACTCTCTCTCTCTCCCTCTTTCTCTCTCTTTGCTTGGATTAAGAGGCGAAAAAGGGGTCAAGACTTCGAGATTAATAATAATTAGTCGAGGCGCGCGGTTGTCTCTTCGTCGTTGCTCCTTCATTTTTCCTCCCGTTTACCCCTCCTACCCTCAACTATCTCTTAAACCTCCCTAATGTTATCATTCATTTCAATTTCTCAGAAATTCCTATATTTTCCTCTTCTTCATCACTCATAGCGAATATATCTGTCATTTTTCCCCATTTAATACACAATACAATCTCGGAAAATCTTTCTAAGAGGATTAATTTTCAGTCGGAAGTATTAAACATTTCTGGCAAATTGAATCCACCATTTTGAATTTTGAAAATCTGCCATCAGATTCGTAATCAGCGACCCCGAAAACCCCTAAGTAACGATTTTCAAGCGAATTCGTTGAGTTTTTCGAAAAACATCCGCCATTTTGGATCCGCCATTTTGAATTTTGAAAATCGGACCTCAGATTCGTAATCAGCGACCCCGAAAACCCCCGAGTAACGATTTTTGAGCGAATTCATTAAGTTTTTCAAAATTCATCCGCCATATTGTATCCGCCATTTTGAATTTTAAAAATCGGACCTCAGATTCGATATCAGCGACCCCTAAAACCCCCGAGTAACGAATTTCAAGCAAATTCCTTGACTTTTTCGAAAAACTTCTGCCATATTGGATCCGCTATTTTGAATTTTGAAAATTGGACCTCAGATTCGTAATCAGCGACCCCAAAAACCCCAGAGTAACGATTTTTACTCAAATTCGTTGAGTTTTTTAAAAATTCGTCCGCCATATTGGATCCGCCATTTTGAATTTTGAAAATAGGACCTCAGATTCGTAATCAGCGACCCCAAAAACCCCTGAGTAACGATTTTTACTCAAATTTGTTGAGTTTTTTAAAAATTCGTCCGCCATAGTGAAGCCGCCATTTTGAATTTTGATTATCGGACTTTAGATTCATGATCAGGACTCCATAAGCTTCTGAGTAGAAAATTTGCGATTTAAAGCACTTAAAGGTAAACAAGTGATAACCTTTGACATATTTGCCTCCGCGTTTCATGAAAAACAAGTTGCAAATGGGGATTTTGGCCAAAAGGAGGGACAGCCGACAATTTACTAATGCGTAAAAGAAGAAATAACATAACGAGAGACGCACAACTGACAACTTATAGATTCGTTAAACAAAAAATGGTATGAAATTCTTTGGCTAATATTGGACAGCTGACAACTTGTGGACATCTGCAACTGTACATTAAATTTAAAAAATGATTATTGACAAATTAGGCAATGAAGGACAGCTGACATATTGCAAAGAACTTTAAATATTCGCTAATAAAAAATTAAGAGCGATAACTTTGATTCTGGACAGCTGACAAATTGTGAAAAGTATAACTATACTCGTTTTTTTGGAACAGGACAGCTGACAATTTACCGATAAATGAAATAACAAATAACAACTGACAATTTATAGAGATTGGTCGAAAAATAAAAGATTGAAATTATAATTTTCTTACAAGAAGGACAACTGACAATTTGTGGACGACTATAACTATAATTTATATAAAAAAAAGTCTTAAATTAGTCAAAGAAGGACAACTGAGAAATTGCAAAAAGCTACGAAGATTCGCTGAATACAAAAATTATAAGCGATAACTTTGCCTTAGGACAACTGACAAATTGTAAATACTAAAATTATTAATTACGAAAAATCTACTCGTTTTTCAAACAAAGACAGCTGATAATTTACCGATGAATATACTGAAAAATAACAACTAACCACTTAACGCAAAAAGGACAACTGAGAACTTACAAATAAATAAATTCAAACAAGGACAGCTGACAACTTGTGGACATCTACAATTATGCATTGTATAAAAAATAATTAATGTTAAATTACTCAACGAAAGACAGCTGACAAATTGCAGAAAGCTACAAATATTCGCTAAATAAAAAAATTATAAGTGACAACTTTGTCTTAGGACAACTGACAAATTGTGAATACGAAAATTATTGATTACAAAAAATCTACTCGTTTTTCAAACAAGGACAGCTGATAATTTACCGATTAATTAACCTCAAAAATAACGACTAACGACTCAACGTAAAAAGGACAACTGAGATCTTACAAATAATTGTAATTATTTGTTGAATTTAATCAAGGACAGCTGATAATTTACCAATGAATGAACTGAAAATAAACTACTAACGACTTAACGTAAAAAGGACAACTGAGAACTTACAAATAAATAAATTCAAACAAGGACAGCTGATAATTTACCGATTAATTAACCTAAAAAATAACGACTAACGACTCAACGTAAAAAGGACAACTGAGATCTTACAAATAATTGAATTCAATCAAGGACAGCTGATAATTTACCAATGAATGAACTGAAAATTAACTACTAACGACTTAACGTAAAAAGGACAACTGAGAACTTACAAATAAATATATTCAAACAAGGACAGCTGACAACTTGTGGACATCTACAATTATGCATTATATAAAAAATAATTTATGTTAAATTACTCAACGAAAGACAGCTGACAAATTGCAGAAAGCTACAAATATTCGCTAAATAAAAAAATTATAAGTGACAACTTTGTCTTGGGACAACTGACAACTTGTGAATACGAAAATTATTGATTACAAAAAATCTACTCGTTTTTCAAACAAGGACAGCTGACATAGTTTACCGAAAAAACTGAAAAATAACAACTAACGACTTAACGTAAAAGAGACATTTGAAAACTGACAAGTAAATAAATTGAAACAAGGACAGCTGATAATTTACCGATTAATTAACCTAAAAAATAACGACTAACGACTTAACGTAAAAGTGGCAACTGAGATCTTACAAATAATTGAATTTAATCAAGAACAGCTGATAATTGACCAATGAATGAACTGAAAATTAACTACTAACGACTTAATGTAAAAGGGACAACTGAGAAATAAATAAATTGAAAAACAACAACGTTAAGTCTTCAGACTTAACGAGAAATGGACAACTGACAATTAAAGGACTTGAGCAAATAAAAACAATGATCATAACTTTGAGCAAAGGAGGACAGCTGAGAACAAATAACTAATCGTTATATAAAAAAATTACAAATGATAACTTTGGCAAACGAGGACAGCTGACACCTTATAAATATGTAAAACTAAAAATAAAGAATGATTTTTAAAAATTCAATTAAAGAAAATTTTTCCAATCAACATCCTGTCGGTAAAAAAGATTAAAAATACAACTCATCAAAGTTATTTTTTTTTACCGAAAGATTATTGAAGATATTCATTTAGCAGCTGTATCAATATTTTTTCCCCACTAATGATCCGCACCTTTGCCTTGGGCTTAAATATAACCAAAGTTGATTTTTCTTACTTTCGAAAATGATTTTCAATATTCTAGCCGGATTAAATTTTTTTTCTTTAGAGAAAGTTTCCCTTCAAAGAAAATTAGTTAGGCACAATTAGGCGCGCATAATGATTGTGTGTATATATTAACATAAATCGTCCGGACATTGTGGGGGTATATACCTGTATATATACTGACAATCAGACAAATAATTATTGTACTCCAAGGAAGGAGATTGCTAGATTGCATGACTTCATTATAGCACCCGAAGAAAATCGTAATATCCTCGTAAACTGCATTACTGTGGTAAAATCACATTTCGGAATATATACAGTGACAGTTTACGAGCTGATATATACAAAACGAGAAAAAGAAAATAAGCGGCAAATTTTGTTCCGTTTTTTTTATGAATTATATTTTATATACACATCTACAAAATGTTTTATAGTCTCCTCTCATATTCTTTTTTTTGCACAGTCCAAAGATTTTCTTTATTTAGAATTGATTTACTACTTCCTTTTAACCTACTTCTTCAAAATATATATTACTATTCTTTCAAAAATTGTTGAAAATAAACCACTTCGACACTTAATTTTAAGCGCATAGAAGAAGCAAGTGCTGAAACAATTTAACTTGATCTTTCTCCTATAAATGTTTTTTGAAACTATTTCTCACACGAGTATTAAAACTTTTTTTTAAAAACAACTATATTGTACAAAAAAAATTGTATAAAACTGTCAGTTAAAAATAGTTTTCTCGTATACATATTGAAAAAAAGCGAAAATTCTGAAAGCAATACAGATAATTTTTTTATTTCCGCCAATTTTGTTTTTTTCACAAAAAAATTGAAGTTTTACAAAAAAATTAAATTACATGAAAATTTATAGATCAAAGGAAGGAGAAAAAAATTGTGAATTAGATTGTTAAATATTTATGTACTTTACGTCAGGATCCTTGAGGACTTTTTCTTCTATCATCAAGAGAAGAAGAGGAAGAAGAAGAAGAAATAGAAAAAGAAAAAAAAAGATGGAGAAAAAATAGAAGAATATTAAAACTACCAACAGAGAAAAGACGCAAAGTAAAAATGTAAAGAAAAGAAAAAAAGGAGTGAAGTGTTTATTTTCACATTGTAGAAGTGACTACTGAAATAGCTTTCATAATTAGCAGCTCTTATGTGTCTCACTTTGTAACAGATATACCGTATAGCCACTTACAGGTAGCAATTCACCTCGATAAATAAAAGTATAGAAATTAATTTCAGCTACAAATTTTAACTATAGGATTTTTGTTCTTTTATTTTTATATTTAAATATATTTTATATACAAATATATTTTATATATAAATATATTTTATATACAAATATATTTTATATATAAATATATATTTTATATACAAATATATTTTATATATAAATATATTTTATATACAAATATATTTTATATATAAATATATTTTATATACAAACATTCTCCTTAATAACTTATTTTCAAATTAAAATTCTTTAAAACTGGTTTCTAATTTAAAATCAGCGACCTCAAAGACTCCCAAGTAAATATTTTCTAATAAATCTCGTCTTTTTTAAAAGATTCATCCACCATATTGATTCCGCCATTTTGAATTTTGAAAATAGGACCTCAGATTCGTAATCAGCGACCCCAAAAACCCCTAAGTAACGATTTTCAAGCGAATTCGGTAAGTTTTTAAAAATTCTTCCGCCATATTGGATCCGCCATTTTGAATTTTGAAAATCGGACCTCAGATTCGTAATCAGCGACCCCAAAAACCCCTGAGTAACGATTTTTACTCAAATTCGTTGAGTTTTTTAAAAATTCGTCCGCCATATTGGATCCGCCATTTTGAATTTTGAAAATCGGACCTCAGATTCGTAATCAGCGACCCCGAAAACCTCCGAGTAACGATTTTTAAGCGAATTCGTTAAGTTTTTCAAAATTCATCCGCCATATTGGATCCGCCATTTTGAATTTTAAAATTCAGACCTTAGATTCGTTATCAGCGACCCCGAAAACCCCCAAGTAACGATTTTCAAGCAAATTCGTTGAGTTTTTTTTTAAATTTATCCTCCATATTGGATCCGCCATTTTGAATTTTAAAAAACAGACGTAAGATTTGTAATCAGCAAACCCTAAACCCCCTAAGTAGCAATTTTCGAATCAGTAACAACGATTTTTAATCGAATCCAGTCAATTTTTTAAAATCCATGCGCCATATTGGATCCGCCATTTTTAATTTTGAAAATTAGACCTCAGATTCGTAATCAGCGACCGCGAAAACCCCTAAGTAATGATTTTCAAGCGAATTCGGTAAGTTTTTCAAAATTCTTCTACCATATTGGATCCGCCATTTTGAAAATCGGACCTCAGATTCGTAATCAGAGACACAAAAAACTGTCGAGTAACAATTTTTGAATAAGTAGCGTCAATTTTTAAATATTCTTCCGACATATTGGAACCGCCATTTTGAATTTTAAAAATCTGGCTTCAATTTCAGATGAGGTTCAGACTGTATGATTTTTATTAAGTGTTCGAAAGTCCTTAAATACAATTTTTCTACAAAATTCATTCGTTTTTGAAAAGTTTTATTCGATATCTTGAATGTGCCATTTTGAATTTGTAAAATTTAACTTTAAAATGATAATCATCGATGCTAAGATTTCTTATAGTGTAGGTTTTATACTCATCTTGCTGTTTTTCCAGGAAGGACGCCATTTTTGAACCGCCATTTTGGATTTTCAAAATCTGTCCACATGTTCCGATTAGGGTCAGACTGTACAATTTTAAACAGCTATTGCAAAAACCTTCAAAGACCAGGTTTTGACTAACTTCAGTCCTTTTTTCAATGTTTGTTCGCCATCTTGAACCCGCCATTTTGAATTCGTCATCTTGAATTCGCCATTTTGAATTTTGAAAATCGGACGTTTAATTCTTAATCAACGATTTTGAATGTTAGAACATTCAAAATCGTTAGGTAAATGTTTGAGGCTAACTGTGCTGTTTTTACAGAGAGGGCGCCATTTTTTGGAACAACCATTTTGTTATTTTAAATTCACCTTCAAGAAAGTAATTTGCGAAAATATCTTAAAGGAAAGTACCTTAAATGAAAAAATACTTTATTCCGTGTACAACTAATCATTCGAGTCAGGAGAATTGTAATTTTATGGTTATATTACCCCTCTTTGAAGAAGTCAAGCACCTGTTTCCTTATTCTTTTCGATTTTCTCGGTAATTATCTGATTGAAGTAGCTTTGAAATATCTAGAAGCATTAGCCATTTGTATTTTTCTTGCACAATTCAACTTGCCTGCAATGCTACTTCTGCTCCTCCTGCTACTTCTTCTATTTCCTGTAAATAAGCGGGTGTTTCAAGAAACATTATTCCTCAACATGTCGCCAATGTGAAGGACGAAGGCCTTACTTATGTACTTACACGTACAAGCCTGAGCTTTCCTCGCCTCTCTTTTTGGCTTTCACCTGCCACGACACATTTTATACATACACACTGTATCAACCCATCTACCCTATCTATAATACCAAACCTATACCTACCGAGTAAGCAACCTATGCATTCGTTGTGTCCATTGTGCGTATATGCATTCACGGCTTTTCGAAACAAAAGAGGCCTCCTTGGGTGGTTCAACTACAGAGAGATCTTTGGGCAAAAGCGAGAGGCGCGAGGCACAAAATTCCCATTGGCTGAACTCAACATTTCATTGGTCGGCGCACTCTTACTCCACGTGGACTAGTCTATTTTCTTCTTTCCTCTAGACGCCATTCGAATACAACCATTTCACTCCAACAACCAGTGCAAGAGCCAGCGACCCACCTAACGATAGTTTTCTTCATGGCCATGTATATCGATTCGTGTTGAATCGATCCGATTTCGGTAAGGAGAAAAAAAGAGACAGAGAAAAGAGAGTCTGTGATTTTTATGCAATTCAGTGACCGCGGGTATTTATCGAGACGATAAGGTTACCCGTCACAAAGCACTTGGGAGAGCAAAGGAGGGAAAAAAACCCATCTCCACGGAAGTCCTTCAGATCTTAAATTTCTGCAATCGATACTCTTATTCACAATTCAAATATTCATATTCATCTAATTGCCCTTCGTACTTAGTAATGTCTTGAGTGACGTCATTAATATTTTCTGAACAAGTGGGGAGTTTTGTCATAATTAGGAGACGTGACTATTTTCAATTATGGAGGCAAAAGAAGGGAGAAGTAGAGGTAGAGAGTCATTAAGTACTTTTAGGGAAATTAAAAGCAACGTAAGTAACTCATAATCTTGTTTCTCGTCAGGCGGAAAAAAAATGTTTTAATATCCTTAAAGTGTTGCATCCAAAACATGATCGCTTGTGGATTGATCCTCGTGACTGTATAATCAGTCAGTCATCGTGTCTCCCATTCTCAGTCTCGATCAATGTGAGCAATCTTCTTTTATTTCTTTTTTGCGACGATTTTCTCCCTCTTGAAAAACAGTCTCTCTCAGCAGCAAGAGATCCCTGGTACAAGATAGGAATTCTCTCATTCCTTTTATATTCCACGCTTGCCAGCCCTCCATTTTGCTTGCTTGAGCCCTTGTCTACCGAGCCGATCTCCGACTACCGTATGTGTCGCGGTTCAGACTTTCCTTCTCTCCTCTTTCATTCACACACACACAAGCACACACTTGTAGTGCTTCTCCTGACTCTTACTGCCTCTCTTATTGTAGTATATTACTCTATCGCACCCTCTCTCATTTGCTTTTTCCCCCTTTGGAGCATCAGAGTCTTGTTGTTTCGTCTTGGGTGTCGTCGTAACCCTTTAAGCAGTGGTCTCGTGTCAGTGTATTTCATGTGTCTTCTCTTCTTCTCCTCCTCCTCCTTCTTCTTCTTCCTCTTGTATTGTTAGAGAGTGCCGCATGCAACGATGTACGGAACGTGTGGTCAGCCGCTGCAGACAACACGCGGTCATGAGTAAAGGGACACAATGAAAAAGAAAAGAGTGAACATTGTCCGGAGAAGAAACTTGTTCGAAAAAAAGTGGCACAGGTAAAGACGACTCGAGGATAAGAATTTTAAAATAAGCCCTCGATGCAACGCTTTCTTTTAAAAAAAAAGTTGAAACATCCAAACTATTTTGGAAGTCCAGAACAATTTCTTCAGATTTCCAAAAAATGTTGCTTTCTACCATCTTCAGAAACAAACCTGGAAAAAAAAGTTTTTCATAATAGATGATGAATAATAAATTTAGTAGCAGAGGTGGATTTTTGTTCAACTGCAACAGAAACGTGGAAACAATCTTCATTACCTAACAGTACAGAAGGTTTTGTAGTAAAAACTAATCAATTTGGACAGAAGAGGATGATACAATTTTACCTTCAACACACAAGTTGCAAACCATTCCAAAGTTCGAAGAAGTTTACCAAATACTACAGTAAAAGATTTCCATAGTAGATGATGTAGTTCGAAGTTAATGATGTAGTTCGAAAAAATTTACCAAATACGACAGTAAAAGATTTTCATGGTAGATGATGCATTCAGAAGTTGCAAATCATTCCAAAGTTTGAAGTAATTTACCAAATTCTATAGTAAAAGATTTTCATAGTAGATGATGCATTCACAAGTTGCAAACCATTCCAAAGTTCGAAGAAATTTACCAAATACTACAGTAAAAGATTTTCACAGTATATAATGAATGAAAAATTTTATTGAAGTGGAAGATGTCTGTCCAAAAGCAGAAGAAACGCGTCAGTTTGAAAACAGTGAAAACATAATCTCCACTATCCAACACTCTAGAAAGTTTTATGGTAAAAACTAATCAATTAGGATAGAAGAAGATGATACAACTTCAACATTGACTTTCGACAATTTGAAATCAATTTAGCAGTTCAAAGAAATTTACCAAATACTGCAGTAAAAGTTCTTCATAGTAGATGATGAATAACAAATTTTTTTGTAGAGCGGGATTTCTTCCCAAATGCAAAAGAAGCGTATTAGTTCGAAAACAGTTGAAATATTACAGTCCTAAGTACGCAAACACTACAGAAGGTTTTATTACCGAAAAACTAAACATCAAATCGATTTGGACAGAAAAGGCTTCACCCTGAACTTGTTCCCACTTTCGATAAATTGGAAACGTTTAAAAAGTTTAAAGGAATTTAGCAAATACTACAGTAAAAGTTTTTCATAGTAGATGATGAATAAGAATGTTTTGTAGTAGAAGAATTTTTTCCAACTGCAAAAGAAGTCATTTTGAAGACAGTTGAAACATTATAGTCCCAGTAAGTAAAAACGGCAGGTTTTTTAGTAGCAAAAACTAAATATCAAATTGATTTGAACAGAAGACGAAGCAACAGCAACATGTATCCACTTATGAAAAGTTGGAAACAATTCAAAAATTCGAAGAAGCTTACTACATACTACAGTAAAAGATTTTCATCCTAGACGATGAATAACAAATTGCGACTTCAATGCAACTTCAACATCGAATTTTGAACAAGGGGAAACAATTCCAAACAACCAAGACCTACCAAATAGTTCAGTAAAAGATTTTCATAGTAGATGATGAATAATAGATTGATTTCAAAAAGAAAAAATCCCGAAAAATTTACCTTCGTCTTCGCCTCCAAACAGGATTTTGCAGTTTTCGTTTGTATTGTCAAGAACTACGAAATCCTAAACTTAAACAAAAATTACCCCAAAGCCTAAACTCTCCAACTTTAATAAAACTCAACTGTATCCTCTTTTTCAAAATAGATGATTCAGTATCCTTTTCTCACTCTCATAAAAAAAGTTGTTGAATTTAATGTTCCCTTTTCGAATTTTTCATTCTATTAGACGATATTCTATATATTTATTATCGATTTGAAGTATTATGGTAGTGAACGTGTGTATAAATTTCTCTTGACGAAAATATATACTATATATTCGCTTGCACACAAATTCACCTATCTGAGAATCCAGATGATTTGCTCTTGTATGAAAGGATATCTCAACAGACAAGAATTTTGCAATGATCTCTCTCTCGTGAACCTTTTTCACACTCTCATCTCCTTTTTCCACTCGACGAGATTTATATCCACTCTCAGTCCAAAAGCGATTTCTTATATGGACGATGAACATTGTACTGACTGATTCCATCGTAAAATTCTTTCTTCTTTGAAACCTTTTTTTCCCCCTCAACATTTGAAAGAAAACTTGTCGTCAAATAAAAGAGAGCTATTTTCCATTTCTTTCTGTTCCAATTGAATTTTATTTTTCTCGTTTAGATAATTAAATCTGTGAGTATTAATCACTGTTATACTTTTAAATTATTTTCTTTCTTTAGCGGTTAAAATGCAAACTTTTTTATGCAGGGGAACATTTTTGTTTTTTTTAAATCGATAGGGGAATTGATGGTATATATTTCTCTCAAAATCCAAAGCAAAAATAGCCAGACGGATGTAAATTTCTTAAAGTACAGGGGAAGATGTTTGTATTAGCGGAAAAATAAACATAGGGACGCGTCTTATTTATTTTCTTTCATAGACAATTTTTTTATTACCCTTTAGTAGAAATTTGACTTTACAAATTTGTTGAGATAGCAAAACTGTTGTATTTTTACGCCAAATGATCGGTTTGCTTTTAGAGCATCTACATCTATGGCAATTTTTAAAATTATTCATCATCTACTATGAAAAACTTGACAGAATGTCTTTTTCGCTTCTTGAAGAGCAGCATTTTTGTTTCAAGAAATGTTACAATTATCACAGTGCAGAGTTTTAAATATCGTCATGGGTTAATTGCTCAGGCTACGTATTCCTTAATTGACTAACGATCACCTGTCTTGTTAATATCAGCCAAGATACAATTTGGCAACTAGTTTGTCTCTGTTGCACCCTATTGGTCCTTTTTCCTATTTTAAATTCTGCAACAAAAATATTTTCCACTTCGACGTTGGGCAAAAAAAGCGGCGAATCCTCAACTGAATTTCTTACTACCTGCCAAAAAAGCTTTTGCAGACACTTAACTCTAATTGCATTAACGTAAAGTGAAATAATAATTTTGAACATGTAAGTATACGGTGAGTCGTTAATTTGAGGATTGACGTCACGCTTTAAATGCGCGGTACCAACACGAGGTGGCCGCAACAAGGGCGACATTATCGCTCTCTCTGTAGATGGTGCGACTGCGGATGGTGCGGTACAGTGGTTAGGGGTGGTTAGGGCAGAGTACCACAAGGGTGGTCAAACCACAAACGAGACCGCCGTCCTGGCTATCTGCTATCTGGATATAACCACCACTACCCGCCTCCCATTCTCCGCTCTCGCCCTTTAGCTTCAACCTATATATAGACATGGCCCTGTGAAACGCGCGATAGCCAATGTTATACGCTTATCACGCTAATTTCGAGCTAATTGATAAGGTGAACAGACCGTACTGCATTCAAACAGCCTATACATGCAAGCTTGTAGATTGGTCGTCTTTATGCGCAATAGAGGCCACCCAAATGCAACGTACCGGATTTCCATTTGACATCTCTCTGACAAATCTAACCACTTATCTATACACAACTATTTACCAATCAGACGCAAAGAACCCTTTTCAAAAAAAAGTTTTTCATACTAGATGATGAATAAAAAAGACTTTTTTGCAACTTGGTATTTTTTATCAAAATTTATTATTTGCTATGTCTAGTAAATATTGTCCAAACAAAAAATGTAAAATAAAAATTGATTTCCGAGTGATATAGTCAATGACCTAGAAATAAATAATGAGCGCAGGAACGAAGTAATCGGCACGCATTTACACAGGCAGTAGGGGTACAAAAGATGTCACTTTGCGATATAGAAAATTGCAGTATGCAGTTTGTGCACTTGGATAGCTACATAATTATGTGCGTGTGTGTATAAAGAAAGGAAAAAAAAGGAATAATAATAAGCGGGTACGTGGCAAATGGGACGAAGCTTAGGTTATCGCTCGATCGCACTGCAAATTACGTTAACATATTACACGTAAAACATTTTTAGACCACATTTTATTGCAACGATAAAAAAATGTATCATTGTAGATAGTTGGGTAAGTTGGTAAATATAAAAAGTAACACACATATAGTTAATAAGTGCCTTTTTCTGTTCGACTTTATCGAATTTAAAATTATGGTATGTGTACATTTTTTTCCACGCATAGATTATTATACATAAAACTTCCACGCAGTTGAATTATAATTCATTTATATTCCTGTCATCATTGAGTATTTTGGTTCGAAGGGATTCTAGGGATACTTCTGGAATTATCTTAATCTTTCATTTAGAGGGTTCTTCCAGAATAGACGTCCATTTCCTACAGACTTGTCTGATGTCTGACAAAGGGGGCGATTTACATCGAGTGTCTGGATTATGATAGTCGAGAATGGTTCAATACCCATATACCAAATGTCAGTCAGGCAGTAAATGGACTAACGCTTGGAGTTCTAGTTCCATCTCAGTTGTTACAGTAGATTAGGGTTGTTGCTCGGGTTATGACCAGGGGTCAATTTTTGAAGTTCCCTGAAGAGTAGGATTGTACTTTGGACTCTGATCTTAGGTAGATCGATAGTGGAACCTAAACAAATAGTTTGGAGCAATGGGAGTACACAAATCTTGCGTACGAGTATATAGAGCAAAAGTTTTTCATACTAGATCATGAATAATTTATAAATCAGTCAATTAGACAATTGACCAGGGGTCAATTTTTGAAATACTCTTTAATAATAAATAATAATTTAATAATAATACTCTTTAGTAAAGAGTACTACTTTAGACTCTAGTCTTAGGTTCATCGAGTGTGGAACAATAGAACTGTAAAAACCTCGCATAAGATTCGATTTGGTCATTAAATATAATTTCTATCAAGGCTATCATTCTCTCCCAACATTATCCATGAAATTTATTAATATATTTTATTTTATTTTTATTTTCAATTTTATTAATTGATGATTTATTTTTTAGGGGCTGTAGGATGGAGGAGATGTGTCAAAAAAGGCAGATCCACTATGGAGGACGAGATATATAAGAGACTTGTGCAATTTTATATTTAGTCTGCAAGGAACCTTCCAACGACCCAGGATTGAAACAGTTCGTAAGTATTCGAAAATAATTTTTAATTGTCGTAATCAAATTTAATTCTTACAGTCCAGTATCGTCTATGGAAAACAATGCAGAATTGCAGCAGTTCGTAAGTATTTAAAAAAGATTTGTAATAAAGAAAAAGTTTTTCATACTACATCATGAATAATTTATACAAAAGTCAATTAGACAATTGATCAGGGGTCAATTTTTGAAATTCCCTTAAGAGTACTACTTTAGACTTCTTGTTTTAGGTAGATCGAGTGTAGAACAATGAAAGTGTAATACCTCGCATACGACTAGCAGACAAAAAGTTTTTCATACTAGATCATGAATAATTTATACACTGGTCAATTAGACAAAATCTTCCATCGAAATCAATAATCCCCTACTAGGGAACCTAGTGTTCATGTCCAAAAAAACGAAATTCAACCGATCGCAATAAAACCAATTGTTAAAATTCTGACAAACAATCAAAACTTTTTTTTGGGTAAAGGTGAAAAAAATTTCAAGAACCTTTTTACTATGTATACACAAAGCACCACCTAAATGTTACTCTATGTGAAGCTAGAACATAAAAAGTAGAATAGCAAAGTAAAAATGGATCGAAGAGAATTGCTTTTTGAAGTAGGAAGCACCTGCAGCAATGCGGAAATCGAAGCCCCTTAAATGAATACATACGACTGTTTTACTTCCACAGCTGTCGCCGAATACTCGCGTTGCCATACATCAATTGGCTACAGCTGTAGCAAAAAAACACTACGTTGTTTCTGTTCATTACGAATACATCGTTGGTTTTCTCTCTCTCTCTCTCTCTCTCTCTTCTGGAGATTTAAACATTGATTGTTAAAAAAACTCACAAAGGTAAAAATCAACCTTGGTAACAATTTGCACTTGCTCTCAATATATAAAGCCTATACCAATGTTCATAGGAATGAAATGAAATTTGTTGTTAACTCGTACAAATAACAAAGAGACACAAACGAAACTGATTGCGAGTAAACCCTTCTATGCACGATTTTCGAATGCAATCTATATGTGTGTTGAACAACACTCTCGAACGTCAAGTATATTTATATAAACATTTGCAGTTTATGTCGTTATGTATCAATTTTTTTAGAACATGATAAATATTAAAAATTATGTAATTTTGTAAATAGGGTAAAAGGGGTCAGGTGGACGACCTCTTAGGTTTGGGTCCCTAGTCGTAGGTACCTAGGTGATCTAAAAATTAGACAATTTGAAATGGTTTGCATATTAAAAATCCATCGTTTGTTCTCCTGGGTGTGCTAACGGAAAGAATCAGAATGTTTCGGGTGTCTCCATGTCCCAGGGACGATCGTCCGTATTTTATATATCAAGCCAACAAATGTTTTGATTCAGTCTATTTAGATATAGTTATAAAATTGTTATATTCAAAAGTATTTTAATGTTAAAAGTACACAATATGTTTTAACTGAAGCATGTTGGTGTAGTAAAACTCACCCATATACCGGATAAACTGATCGACTTTTGTTTATTAAATAACAAAAACGAAATCCAGCGTTTCGTGAGCAAATATCGAAATATCGGTGTACTGGCGTGCATATCAAACAACCAACATTGACGTTCAATCAATGTTCACGGGTTTCTCTCTCTCTCACTCTCATGTTTTCATTCGAACTCATCCTCTTCGAATCGTCGCCAATGTTCCGCTATGCAACACAGATAGTGTAATTTTCGTTGTTGCGTTAATCGCGCGCGAAACAACGACAGCCGCCACTGTTTCCGATGCCAACGAGCAAGCATGTTCCCCAATCGCAATATATGATAAAATGCAATATATTGATAAAATCATTTCATCAATATTCATCCTCTTTTTTTTGTAAATCGACAATTTATTATTTTTCACCGGAATATCGTTGAAGAAACTTTACATATTTCATTTCGTGAAAAAAAAATTCTCGTTTCTTTTTAATTAAACGAAAATTTTGTATTTCCAAAGGTTGTATTTCAATGAAAAAAAAATTCTAACTACTTTACGTTATACGTTAGAGTGTAACAAAAAAATAGATAACAACCGAAAATTTTCATTAAAATTTCACTGATTGAATTTGTAGTCCTTGAATAATCCAGGAGGTATAAACGAGTTCACTCTATTCAAATTAGTCAAATATAGCCATCAATTAGTTGGGATCCATTGTAATTCAAATTTCGCGAGTATTTGGATGAACGATGCCGCCATACACAGAATATATGTGTGTCTGTGTATCCGTGTGTCCCTTTTACCTCATATATTATATTTAAAGAAATTTATTGCAACGGTTTTAATATTTAAATTAATGGAATGAGAATTGAATATCATAAAAGTTAATACCAATCAGGGGAATGTGGATGTATTGTTAAAGAAATTATTTTTTTTCTGAAACATTCATCATTGAGGAGTAAAACGATTTTAACTGAAAATTCTGTTACAAAATGTATATATATATATATATAGAAAGAGAGAGAGAGATTTGACGATAGGGGTAAAGAAGGGTGATGGGTATATTCGTTTAACAATCGTTCCGTGTTTGCAGACAGTACCAGCGCACGCGTTTATTAGTGATCAATTGTGAAGAGTCGGGGAAACATGAAGGCGCGCGTGAACTCGCTCATTTGCGCTCCTGTTAATTTGGTGCATTTGTGTTGTCTCGTTCCTGAAGCCACAGAAGGACGAGGGAAAATTAGCGCTTCACCCTCTGTACGTGTGTGTCTATATGTATAATAGCATTATCCACAACTATTCATAAATAAACCTTCCGGATGAGGAGGCAAACGAAACTAATATGGAAAGTTTGTTAAAAGACAACTGTGGGTTTTTGATGTGTTGATATGATGAATGAATACGAAGAAGACATTTAAATTTATCCTCATACTGATATAGCAGAAGGGCACTATTAGATACTCATCGCAGAAGTAGAAGAGAAGCAAAAAGTGAACAAGTCAGTCAGCCTACGAAAAGTATTTGTAAGTGACACAATCGAATTTTTTTCTAACTAACCAATAACGTTTATTAAAAACGATCCTGAATTGAAGCAGTTCGTAAGTATTTGAAAATAATTTTTAATTGTCTTAATCGAATTTAATTCTTACAGTCCAATATCGTCTTTGGAAAAACAACCCTGGATTGAAGCAGTTCGTAAGTATTTAAAAAAGATTTGTAATAAAGAAAAAGTTTTTCATACTGGATCATGAATAATTTATACACAAGTCAATTAGACAATTGACCAGGGGTTAATTTTTGAAATTCCCTAAAGAGTAGAATTTCACTTTCGACTCTGGTCTTAGGTAGATCAATTGTGGAATCTAAACAAATAGTTTAGAACAAAGGGTGTACAAAAATCTTGCTTACGACTATATAAAGAAAAAGTTTTTCATACTAGATCATGAATAATTTATACACCAGTCAGTCAGACAAAATCTTTAATTAATAATCAACTGCTAAGGGACCTACTCTAAATACAATTTAAAAAATCAACCCAAAATTGTATACGATTTAAATTAATTTCAACATCGGGTTTTTGATATGGTGATATAATGAATGAAAACAAAAAATTTAACTTTAAGGTCGTATTGATATTTGATATAAGATGAGCAGCACTAGATTCTCATTGCAGTATTAGAGAAGTAGGCAAGAAGTGAACAGGTCCGTCATTCGTCAAAGAAGGTTTTGTAATTGACACATTCGAATTTTATTCAAACCAACAAATGACGTTTATTAAAAATCGACCCTGGATTAAAGCAGTTCGTAAGTATTCAAAAATAATTTTTAGTTGTCATAATCAAATTTAGCTCTTACAGTCAAGTATTGTCTATGGAAAAACAACCCTAGATTGAAGCAGTTCGTAAGTAAAAAAAGATTTGTAATAAAGAAAAAGTTTTTCATACTAGATCATAAATAATTTTTACACCAGTCAATTAGACAAAATCTTCATTTAGGATTGTTGCTTCGGTTATGACACAATTGAATTTAATTCTTACAGTCCAGTATCGTCTATGGAAAAACAACCCTGGATTGAAGCAGTTCGTAAGTATTTAAAAAAGATTTTTAATAAAAAAAAGTTTTTCATACTAGATCATGAATAATTTATGCACAAGTCAATCGAACAATTAACCAGGATTCAATATTTTTGAAATTCCCTGAAGAGTTGTACTCTGGACTCTAGTCTTAGGTACATCGATTGTGGAATAATGGAAGTGTAATAACCTCCCATACGACCATAAGAAAAAAAGTTTTTCATACTAGATCATGAATAATTTACACACCAGTCAATTAGACAAAACCACCGATCAAAATTAATAATCCACTTCTAGGGGACCTAGTGTTCATGCACTAAAAACTAAATTCATCCGATTGCAAAAGAAACAATTGTTAACATTCTGACAAACAATCAAAACTTTTATTTGGGTAAATAATTTTTCAAGGGTAATAATTTTTTTGAATAAATTTGAAGAACATAAAAAGTAGAATAGCTAAGTAAAAATCGCTGTTCGTATGTTTAGAAAAAATAACTCGTAATTGACCCAATCGAATCATTACCCCCATTATCTATCAAGGCCTGCACATTAGGTGTTTTTCAAAAGACCTAAAATTAATGGATCGCACATTAAATAAAAAAAGCAGAATAATAAATTTCGTCTTCGAATTTTTAAAAGAGAAAATATTCTCCAAAACGACGTGAGAAAATTAAACGAGCCTTGTTTCGCCTCGAGTGAGTAACACACAGAGAGAGAGAGAGAGAGATGAGAAAATGATAACCAAGCGTCAGATCGTCACGGCTTCTACCTGTTAACTCGCCGTTAATTAAAATTCCCTTCATTAATTCAATCGATAAAGTAATCTATAATCCCTCGAGGCGAGAGCGATCTTCCTCTCGTAAAAAAAACTTGGAAATTTTCACTTGATTGATACGACTCAGTTAGCGAGTATATACGCAAATAAACTCGTTGGATAATGTAAAATTGATTCATTGCGCTTCTGCGTGCAGTTGTCTTGCACTTAATTACACACGCGTGATAAAAATCTTGAAGTGAATTTTTAAATTTAGCCTTAAATTTTATTTCGTGTCAGACTCAGTTAAAAAAAATATATCAATGATGGAAATTGGACGATTTTTCCCACACGGACGTTGAAGAGAGGCCCATCTACCCCCACCTATTTATAACGTCCTATAAGCTTCAGAGTCTTAGTTTTTAGAATTCAAATATAAATATATAAATATAAATATATAAAAAATATAAAAAATATATAAATATAAATATATAAAAATATAATAAATATATAAATATATAAAAAATATAAATATAAAAAATATATAAATATAAATATATAAAAAATATAAATATAAATATATAAAAATATAATAAATATAAAAAATCACAATAATTTATTTCTTGGATTCTTCTCAATTTCTATAAAAAAAATTTTACGAATAAATTTTAATAATAAATTTTTAATGTAAAACGAAAAATTGATTTTTAACACCACTACATAATTTATTCGCATCCACATTATAATTTTATTTCAAATAAATGTCACTTTAAAAATGTTTCACTGCAAATTGAATGGATACAGCAAAAAAAAAAAACAATAAAATACGTTAATTAAGGTTTAAAATTATAATTTCAATTTTAATGAAAATATGTATGAAAATTTTATCAACTACCGCACATACTGCGATCCTCTACATATGTATTGAGAGAATAAATTATATCCTCATGATATTAATATTTTAATAAATTATTCATCATTTTTTGTATACGTACATTTATTTATACGTACACAATATTGATTAATGAATTTTTATCCAGGTGAACTCGTTTATTGTAATTATTTTTGTTTGTATATTTATTATTATGATAATAATTATTATTATTGTTATTATTATTATGATAATTATTATTAATATTATTGTTATTATTATTGTTATTATTATTTTTATGATATTTATTATTAATATTATTGTTATTATTATTATTATTATTATTTATATTATTTTTATTATTATTATTATTAGTATTATTTTTTTTATTATTATTAGTATTATTATTTTTATCGAAAATAATAATCTCTTTTAAAACGTCGGCTTATTTGTATAGGCAAATAACAATATAAATGTAGAAAGAGAGAAGGGGAGGGAGTGATGAAACAAAAGGGTAAAAAGATGAACGAACAAATGAAGGAATAAATTAATAACTGAACAGGGCATATAAATGAAGGTCCGATGCTGAATTAGCGGCGATAACTAATGCATTTAGCAAACCACGTTATTCAAAATGGAGTGTGTAGTAACATACATCGTGTTTTCTCTTTTATGGTTTGTGTCTCTGTCATATTTCGGAATAACACTCGCTTGTTTTCCTCCCCCCCCTCTCTCTCTCTCTGTCTCGCTTTCTCTCTATCTCTATGCATATCATTACCGCATAAATACGTGGCATGTAGTAAACCTCGAACTAAGTCGCATATGCAAAACGTGCCGCTATTATAATAACATTACGCCAATGAACCTTCCATTGAATACGTGCATCGTGCGCACGCATTGCATTGCTAATTATACGCATATATATCGGTTGTTTCACACTTTCTGAAAAGTCGCTAATTTTATGCGGCAACCAACTCATTCACTATTCACTTTATTTCACTTTAATTATATTTATTTATATAAGTACATTTGAATATTGCAAAAATTATTATTCATTTTTTATATCGGGGTTAAAGGAGAAAATTAATTTTCGGTTTTCCCTGGAATTTGTCTGAAAAATATTTTGATTTTTTCCTGACATTTGTCTGAAAAAAATTTGATTTTTCCCTGACATTTGTCTGGAAAAAATTTGATTTTTCCCTGACATTTGTCTGGAAAAAATTTGATTTTTCCCTGACATTTGTTTGAAAAAAATTTGATTTTTCCCTGACTCCCTAAAGAATATTCTGATTCATTATTAAAATTATAAAATAATCGCCAAAAATTTTCTTTTACATTTATTTAAAAATTTCCTTATTTGCAAATTATATTTGTTTTTATTTTTATGTTTACCTTAATTTATAAAGAATCTGGAATGTTAAAGATTACTTAACACATTAATTTGTGACGTTATATTCAAAAACATCAATAACTTTTCTTAAAAAAACAATACTTAATCATTATTATTTTTCCATGTAAATTAAAGTTTCAACAACATTTAAATTTGAATATTTTGAAATTTTATAACGTTTAATAATACGACTATAAATCATGAATGTTTTTTAAACATTGGAAATTCTATAAAAAACTTTTTAAAAAATATTGAATTATTTTCAAAAATTTGAATAACAATCTTCACAAGAATCCGATTAGTTTTAAAAATAATGCAACTTTTCTTAACAATTGAATAATTTAAAAAATTTATATTTGTTAGAAAAATTTAATTGTTATTATTATAATTATTATTAGAAATAATAAAATTTTCTCTAGAATTTAAATTATTTTTAAGACTTTTAAAGTAATTTTTTTCGAAAAATAAAGTATTGAAATTTTTCGCTGAAGTTCCAATATTTTAAAAATTTACTGTTTATTTTTAATTAATAAAATTTGTCAAACGAGTCAATTATTCAAAAAAATAAAATTTGTTTTAAGAATTCAATTATTTCAAAAAATGAAATTCATTAAGAGAATTCAATTATTATCATCAATAATCATAGGATTTCGATTATTTTCAAAATACAATTTTACTTAAATTCTTTGAAAAATGTAATAAATTTCAAAAATTATATTAAAACTCTTGAAAAAGAACTAAATTAACAATTATCAATAAAATATTTTTAAAAATTATTTTCAAAATACAATTTTACGTAAATTCTTTGAAAATTGTAATAAATTTCAAAAATTATATTAAAACTCTTGAAAAAGAAGTAAATTAACAATTATCAATAATATTTCTAAAAATTATTTCCAAAATACAATTTTACGTAAATTCTTTGAAAATTGTAATAAATTTCAAAAATTGTATTAAAACTCTTGAAAAAGAAGTAAATCAACAATTTCCAATATTATATTTCTAAAAATTTTTCCAAAAATATCTAGAGAATTTTCAATTCCATTTGTTTACGATTCAGTTTTAGGAAATTTAGTTTATTCAGAAAGTCTTTTATTAAATATTTAGAAAATTAGAGATTGAAATAATTTCAAAAAAAGTAGTCAAATAAAATTTTTTTAAATACAATTATTTCAAAAAATTTTAACTCAAATATTTTTAATATTCAATTACTATCTAAAATTTTAAATTAAATTCATTTTTAAAATAATTTATTTTTATTAAAAACATTCTACGCGAAATTAATTATTTAAAAAATGTAATAAAATTCGTTACACGAGTTCAATTTTTTCATAAATTAAAAAGTTCTTGACAAGATTTTAATTATTTAAAAAAATGTAATTACTTTCAATGCAAGAATTTAATTATTTTTATAAAAAACAATATTCTTTGCAAGAATTCAATTATTATTTTTTTAAGTAATACAATTTATCATATGAATTTAATTATTTTAGAATAATAATAAAATTATTTTCAAAAATGCAATTATTATTATCAATAATAATAATAATAATTTGAACTAAAATTTATTTTCAAAACAACTTGTGAAAGAAATTTCCACAAGAATTTATTTATTTCAACAGAAATATGAAAAAATCATTGAATAAGAGAATGATTTTCAAAATTAAAATTTAATTATTATTATTGTTAAATATTTATCATTTAATTATTATAATTCAAAAATTATAAAGAATTTTATGAATAAATTTTTAAATAATTGAATTTTTATGACGAATTTTCAAAAAATTTTCAAGAAATAAATTATTAAATTTCATTTAATTTTACATTTCTACGAGGAACTCAGTTAAAATTGTAATTGAAAATAATTGAAATTCTGTGATTAATTTTATTACTCATAAAAATAATTGAATCTCGGTAAAAAAAATTTATTATTTATAAGATTAATTGAATTTTAGCGAAAATTTTTTTAAGTTTTCCAATAGTAAATTTTTTTTATTATTTAAATGAAAATAATTTAATTTTGAAAAAGAATTTTATTAATAATAAAAATATTTAAAATTTTAAAGAGAATTTTTTATAATTTTTAACTTAATTGAATTTCTGTAGACATTTGTAACCTACTTAAGATTTTTGTTAGTGATTTTAATTAGGTACAATATTTTTACAAATCTTCTCGTATGTTATCATTTCAATTTTCAGTCTAAAACTTAAATTAGGGTTTAAAGTTACTTTGTCAAAATTCAAAATGGCGGATCCAAGATGGCCGACATTTTTTATATAAACGGTTTTCTTGTAAAATAAAGAAAAATTTATATTGTCGCATCAAAAATAGCAAATAGTTATTTAAAAAATGGAATTTCTTGTATAAAAATACATAATAGTGAGAAAAAAATATTGAAATTATTTAAAATTTAGAAAAAATAAAAAAAAATTAAGTTGATCTGTTACGCAAACTGTGTTGGTGATTAATTTGTTTTTGCAAAGGGGGTGACCCTAACGGATTACTTAATGCTTGGGGGGCATATCAAATTTCTTCATACCTACCTTTTTAATTCCACTCCGATTACTATAGGATAGTCCGATTAACCCTTTGAATTCCATGTCACGGTCGCTTGCCTCGCTGAATAACAAAAATTTCAAAAGGGTAAAATAATTATTCACACGTTCTTTTTTTTCTATTTTTCATTTCTTTCTTTATTGTTTAAATTCGCGTTGCCTTAAATCTAAACGATGAGTGGCGAATGACGATACAACGTTATTTCAAAGTTTTAGCATTTTTTCTTTCTTTCTCTATTTATATTCATTCATTCTCTTTTTTTCATTTTGTATCTCATTCTGTCTTTCATTTTTTTTCTACATTTACTCTTTTTTTCAATTTACATTTTTACTCATTTATCTTTATACAGTTACACTCCATTCGACCTACAGTCTTTTTTTTCTAATCAACTCTCCCTTCCTTTTGTATATATTCACGAGATATATACGACATAGAAAAATATGAATATAAGTTTTACTTTTAACTATATACACAATGTACACAATAGAAAATACATTAACTTATTAAATATGTGCTTCTAATATTATATATAATACAAATTTTAACTTAAAAAAATCATTATTGCATTAAAGTTCGTAATATTTTATACTTTATAGTGATAAAGTTGACAAAAATACACAAAGTGCCAACATTATGCTTAGAAAAACAATATTAAATATAGAAAAACTATTTTTTCTATATATTTTTTTTTATTAAACGTACCGAAATATTTTTTTTAAATATCGTTCAGAACAGATATATATTTACTAAAAATAACATAATCACATGATAAAAAATATCTCGTCATTTTGAACAGGACGAAATGTTATTTCCTCTATACGAACACATTTTTTTTACCCCACCCTCAATATTTGACAATCTCACAAAAAAAACCTTTCTTGTGTCAAAACAACATCAACAAGGCAATATTAATAATTATATTTTGGAAAAAAATATATTCCTCCACATTAAAATATATTTGCAATCTAATGCATATATATTCAGAATTATTTATTTTGTAAATAAGAATTTTAAAAATCTGCTCCATTAAAATCAACCATTGATTTTTTTTATCTTTTTTGGAAGATTATATTTTTTTCTATAAAAGTAAAAAAAAATTGATAGAAATACAGAAGGCTCGTGAAAATTATCCACTAGTGAGAAAAATATTATTTTACAATAGAAGATAAAACTTTTCATGATAAAAATGATTATAAAATGAAATAGTCTTGTTGAAAACTTTATTTGCACTGACATTATAGAGAGCGAAATATTCGCGAGTGAATAATAAGCCAGAGGCTGCTGCATTAATAACATTATTAACGGTATCTATTTATATATTTATATATATTTACAGTTAAAAATTTTCTTCTTTCAAAAAAAAACAATTTTTTTTTAAATAGATGAAAAAATTTTTTAATACATGACTTCATAAACAGTCGCTTTTTTATCTCCAGATCCGGTAACAATGTACTTATCATCTGCTGAAATATCACAGCTCAACACTGACGACGATTCTTTTGACTGAAAAATAATTTTTAACATTCTCTTGTTAATTTGAATTTGCAAATAAAAAAATATTTTTAATTTTTAAATAACTATGATAATTATTATTAATTAAGTTTTTTTAAATGAACTAATTATTTATGTATTTAGGGAAAATAAATTATAGAGATATCTCCTTGTGATTTGATATAAAAAGGGCCCCATAGGATACTCATCGCAGAATTGAAGAAGAGGGGGAGCAGTGAACAATTCAGTCAGTCTACAAAAAATATTCGTAGCTTACACAATCGAATTTTATTCTAACCAACCAATATGGTTCATTAAAAAACGATCCTAGATTGAAGCAGTTCGTAAGTATTCAAAAATAATTTTTAATTGTCATAATAAAATTTAATTCTTACAGTCCAGTATCGTCTATAAAAGAACTACACGAAATTGAAGAACTTCGTAAGTATTTAAAAAAGATTTGTAGTAAAGGAAAAGTTTTTCATACTAGATCATGAATAATTTATACAAAAGTCAATTAGACAATTGACCTGGGGTCAATTTTTGAAATTTCCTGAAGAGTATAATTTTACTTTGGACTCTGGTCTTAGGTAGATCGATTGTGGAACCTAAATAAATAGTTTAGAACAATGGGAGTACAAAAATCTTGCATACGACTATATAGAGCAAAAGTTTTTCATACTAGATCTTTAATAATTTATACTTCAGTCAATTAGACAAAATCTTCGATCAAAATTAATAATCAACTACTAAGGGACATACTCTAAATACAACGTAACAAAAACTACACGAACTTCGTAAGTATTTAAAAAAGATTTGTAATAAAGAAAAAGTTTTTCATACTAGATCATAAATAATTTATACACAAGTCAATTAGACAATTGACCAGGGGTTAATTTTTGAAATTCCCTAAAGAGTAGAATTTCACTTTGGACTCTGGTTATAGGTAAATTGATTCTGGACCTAAACAAATAGTTTAGAACAATGAGAGCACAAAAATCTTTGCTTGCAACTATAAAAAGAAAAAGATTTTCATACTAGATCATGAATAATTTATACACGAGTCAATTAAACAATTGACCAGGGGTCAATTTTTAAAATTCCCTGAAGAGTAGAATTGTACTTTGGACTTTAGTCTTAGGGTAGATCCATTGTGGAACCAAACGAATAGTTTAGAACAATGGAAGTACAAAAATCTTGCAAAGGACTATATAAAAAAAAGTTTTTCATACTAGATCATGAATAATTTATACTCTAGTTAATTAGACAAAATCTTGCATCAAAATTAATAATCAATTGCTAAGGAAGCTACTCCAAATACAACATAACAAAAACTACCCGAAACTGTATAAGGTTTGAATTAATTTCATCATCAGGTAAAGATACTTCGAGGGAAATAATTGGCTACTGCATTTCATCACTTAAGAACCGTTAGAGAAGGTAATAATAATGTTTAAACGGCTTTAGAATAAACGGCAATTTCAAGAGTAAAAGGAGTGAAAAAATGAGCAATTGACTACTTAAAGTTCTAGCATAGAATATTTGAAATTCACTCACCTGGAATATTGAGGCTCCATATGGAGTGCGCCAAGCATTTAGTAGGTTGTCTTTTCCGGTGGAGACAAACCATTTACCACAGGAGGCGAAGCGTAAGGACAACACGCAAGAGTCGTGCAGGTGTAGTTGATACTTGTCAGGTTTCGTGGCATGAAGAACCTCAACATTTGAATTTTCCATACCAACAGCGAGCCACTCCCCAGTTGGACAATAACCAAGTGAAAATATTTGCGACGTAAAATCATGTTGCTGTAATTGTCTACCCTCCCTGAGATCCCAGGATCTAACCGTATTATCTAAACCGCCAGTCCATAATTTCGAACCGTCGGGGGAAATATCAATACAAGACGCACCATCCGTATGACCCTGGAATTGTCTCACTAGTGTTTGATTTTGAAGGTCCCATACGGCAATATTTCCATCACTACAACAACTGAAGCAGACCTTCGAGTCTGGTGAGATTGCAAGAGCGTAACATGCCGGAGCTGATGATGTTAATTCAGCCTTAATTCTTGGTGTGGGACTCGCCAAATCCCAAATACTCAGCTGACTAGCCTCACCACCAACTATAAGAGTTCGACCGTCGGGCAGAAGTTTCACCGATCTGATGTAGTTATCTCGTTGTAAACAATCCAACTGTGAAACAGGCTTAGGACTACCCGAGCCACTTTGACCAATGTCCCAAACTTTCACGCAACCCTTGCCTCCGGTGTAGACGTATTTAGTTGGGTTTGAGATCGTTACAGCACAAACGACTTCGCCATGAGTGAGGGTGTTGATTTGACGAGCGTGTCTAGGGATTCCGGCTGCGCTTAATGCATCCTGTGGGAAGGGTACTGGAACCATTGTTCCTTCACTAGGTACATGGAAACTGTAAGCCCTAGAACAGAAAAAGAGCACTACTTTAAGTCCCGCAGGAAAGGGTTTGCTCAACTTCTACAATTAAAGTTCAAGTCACTTAAAAAGACACCCATGGGGTGAGCACTTTGGGATAGCATCAAAAGTTAAAAATTATCTGACATTCAAATATATTTCCTACAATCGTAACTTACGGTTTTCCACCAGGTACGGGTCCTAGGGGAACAGGTGGAACTCTCATTGTTCCATGAGGGTCGTAAAGTGATTGAGGTAATGATGGACCTCTAGGTGGTCCATAGCCATTATAACCAAGCATATCCATGTGAGGATGCTGACCACTCGGAGGTAGATGATGAGAAGGTGGTCCAGGTGGATAATGAGGATAGACTCCTGGAATTGCTCCCGGAGGCGGTGGTCCCTGATGATTTTTACTTGACACCGTTGCCTTCAAACTACCACTTGACGCCGATGTTGGTGTCATTGGTTTTGAAATTGGGGTCGTTGGCTTTTCTCGTTCCTCCATTTTTTTTGCCGACGGAGTACTGGCATTGCTACTGGTGCCACTTCGCGGCGAGTGTGGCGGTACATCCTTCTTCGATTGAATACTCGAACCCAGAGGCGGAACACCCACCTTGTCAATGCCATTCTCACGCGGTGAAGAGGTGCCATTTACAGCCGGACTCGCAGGATCTTCACTCGCATCATCAACCACTAAATCCTGATCGCTCTTTTCTCCGTCACTCTGCACATGACAAAGCAAATTTTCCCTCTATTTACAAATTCTCAATCTTACTGCAATACAAAATTTATACTAATTCTAAAAGTATTATTGCTTTCAGTTACCAGAACCCCCAACGAAATTGAAGCAAGTTCGTAAGTATTTAAAAAAGATTTAGAACAAAAAAAGTTTTTCATACCAGATCATGAATAATTTATACACAAGTAAATTAGACAACTAACTAATAGTCAATCTCACATATCGCCAGATATAGAAAAAGTTTTTCATACTAGATCATGAATAATTTATACATAAATATATTTTAACGAAAGTAAACCTATTTCGAAGCTCCCTTAAGTTGTCGTCAAACGATTCATTACCCAAACAAATAATAATTTGATTGAATTATTTTTTTAAAAGAAATGTTTGTAAATGAAAGATTTATTCAGGCCGTGAGAATAAATTGAAAGCCTGCTCTTTGGTGCCACTGCTTTCTGTAATTCTATATCGGCGTTGAATACTGCAATTTTGCTGTTTGCAATGGATTATTATCGTAATTGCAGCCGGAATACGTCGCCTGTAGTCAACAATTCAGTCACCGCACGACAGATTAGATCTTGGCATGAAAATAATCAAGAAATCTAAGACGTCATTTTGAAAAGAGTGGCAAAATAGCCCCCACGACAAAGTATCTAATCTGTTTATATATCTCGCTTCAATGTTAAAGCAAGAGGAAAAAAAATTGCGGTATATACTTAAAAGTGGCTATGTAGCAATTTTATAAGAGTACACCAAGAGTATACTATATTCCAACTTACGTGATTAGCGTCTTTTTCATCCTTTTTCATTTTCTTCATGGCATGTATAGAATGATCATGATGATTTTGTATATGATGAGAATGATGTTCTTGTGGTGTCCGTGACCTACTGTATTTGTCACCTGGCGATATAGAACTTCTCTAAAACATAAAAGAAATAAAAAAACCGGTTTTAGAAATTTTTCTTCATTCAATAAGAACCAAATTTTTTTCACCAAAACCCTTTTTCATAGAATAAAAAACCGATAATCACAACAATTACTTATAAGGTAGGAAAAAAAATTTGTAGTGAAAAAGACAGACAGAAAGTTCAATCACCGGTGGCAGGAACGTGATGTCGAAGGGAGTGTTTGGCAAAACAGAAAAAAAAGAAGTAAAGGGGAGATTCTTTAGAAAAGAAAGAAAAAGAGGAGGCTTCTCACGGTCGAGAGACGAATAAACAGAACGTTTCAGGTCGTCGTTTTTAATACCTAGACACACTCGGCGATTCACGCGTCCTCTTATTGCTAGCGTGCAACTTTGGCTGGTAATAAGGCATAATGGAATTCGGGATACTGAACGTGGGCGTGAATAATAAGAAAAAAAAGGAACAAGTGCTTCGAGAGTAGTCTGAAAAGAAAATAAGCTGCTGAGATGGGGAAGCAAGGAGTGAGAACAGAGAAAGAGGGGAAAAAATGATCATCCAAAAAGAAAGAGGGCAAAAAGAAAAGAAAGAAGAAGAAGAATCGGGTTAGAAAAGATGATAATGATTATAAAGCAGGAAAGCGGAGATTGCAGTGGTTAGCAATTTTACATTCAGGAGATTTTTAAACACGCCTAATATTACATTTAACGAAATTTATGTGAGAATTTCTTTTCGGTATTTGTATGCACAATTTGGTCCCAAAAAAAAGAAGAATTAAGCAAACAAAAAGAAGGTAAATTACATGTTGTTAGCGATGTAGAACAAATCGTTACCCTTCGTTGGAATAATTTTGTAAAAATCAACATGTGCAGGTATCATCATCGGAGTAATTAAATTCTTCACACATTGCGCTATTATATTTATTAATAATTCGTCACTCTTTCAGTTCTCGCACTTGATTGGTTTTCGTTTTGTCACTTCATGTGGTGGGAGAAATGCAACGCGCTGATTGGTCCTCACGGTCAGGGAGGGGGGTGTCTCCCTCTACCCTTTTGGGACGTATAAATAACAACGGTTTAGTTAACTCCTTCTCAGTTGTGACAAACCTCCCGGAGAGGAAGGACGTGGTTTACAGACTTTATCAGTTTGTAACTTTCACAACAAACAAAAATTTTTTTTGTAATTTATACAATCGAATTTTATTTTACTAACATTTATTAAAGCACGAGGGATTATTATACTCTTAGGGGATAGGGGATATTTTTCTAACTAAGCTACTAATGAATTTCCACCTTGATGCTTTGAAATGTTTTTAAAATACAAAGGCCATTCCTGAGGATAAAAATTTTAATCGCTACCTGATAATTGCCATCGAGAAAAACTGACGATTAAAACTATAAAAAAAACTCTTACATACCGTTCGACAAAGTTAAATTCTGAAACAAAATATAATCGCAGCAATACAAAGTGGAGAAGCGTATGAAACAATGTTTTTATTGAATATAAAAAAGTTGGAAAAAGAAGGAGACAATTTAATAATAAGAGAGAAAATAGCGACGAGCACGGTTGGAATTTCGTGAGAGAACGTAGTGGGTCATTTGGAAAAAGAACTGGCGCTTGTCATTGAGGGACTAATGTAAGTCCATTCCATTGAAACACGAAGTAATTACGGTCAGGCAGGCGGAACATGGCGATATTATCCATCCCCAAGAGAGAGAGAGAGAGAGAGAGATCGACCCCAGCAACTCTAGTCACATTCTCGTTCAAATTCTCATTCTCGGTAATATTACCATGGTAATACAGCCGTCTCAGATCACCGCATCACTCCGTGAGGGAATGAGAGAGGAAAAATAAAAAAGAAGTATATATATAAAGAGTGAGACAAGGTTGGGTAAAGAAAAAAAGAGATACGTGGACTGAGGGAAAAAAAGGTATGAGTAAGAGAGCAAAATAGAATGGCGAGAGAATGAGAGGGCGTCGATGGGCGTTTCGCGGTCCCGCGATGATTACAGACTCGGCGAACCTATAATACGGCATCTTTCTACCCTCTTTCTGTTCCTTCCTCTCTTTTTTTCTCTCTTTTTTTTATTCTCGATTTTTCTTGTTTAATTCTTTTTTTCACCTCATCCTTCTAATATTTTCACTCCTCTCTTTTTCTGCGCGCTTCTTATAGCCCTTGTCCCTATCGTTATTTCTTATGAGGGACTATCTCATCTTATCGCATTTCGTCTCATCTTGCTGCTTAGGCCTTAGAGTATTACTCTTTGCAGGCAGGTACTTAAACTCTCGTTTCTTTATTCTATAGACGGCGCCCTTACCAATGTCTACTTTATGATGTGGCTCTGCTATAATAAGTTCGATATAAATCGACATTCCCCCCACTTAGTTTCATTCTCAGTTGCGATGCTTATGTAAGTTACGCCGTTGAACACGACGTTTACATCGCAGTAAACGAGCTTTTTTCTCGCTTCCGATAACAATGTAGTTGACCTTTGAGAGCGTAATCGTTGAAAAAAAAATTCTCCATAAAAAATGTTTCTAATTTCATTCCAGTAAATTATTAAAAAATGTTTTTTTGTTCTAGTGCTACTCGTCTTTTACTCTCCACGATTTTGATACCAGTTTGTTATTCAGTCTGTAAGAGATCTTCAGACAGGTAACAACATTCGTAGTTTTAAAAGGTATTTTGTAATTTACAGAATCGAAATTTAATCAAACGTGAATTTATTCATTTTTATTAAAGGTGTTACCAATTTGTTAGTCAGTCTGCAAGAGATCTTCAGACATGTAACAACATTCGTAGTTTTAAAAGTTGTTTTGTAATTTACCCAATCGAAATCTAATCAAATATGAATTTATTCATTCTTATTAAATGCGTTACCAGTTTGTTAGTCAGTCAGTTAGAGACCTTCAAACAGGTAACAAAATTCGTAGTTTTAAAAGTTGTTTTGTAATTTACCCAATCGAAATCTAATCAAATATGAATTTATTCATTCTTATTAAATGCGTTACCAGTTTGTTAGTCAGTCAGTTAGAGACCTTCAAACAGGTACCAACATTCGCAATTTTAAAAGGTATTTTGTAATTTACCCAATCGAATTTAAATCACAAAACTTGAATCCATTACTTCTAATTATTATATCAAATTTTTTCACTAAACATTACTAAACAATGCATTTTGTTTTTCCAGAAAAAAATACAAAGTTTAAAAATATATTTTTCATTCCGCCTCTGAATGTTTTTGTTTAAAACTTGTTTATAATGCATTATCAATAGAAGTATTTGATTAAAGCCAGCTAACAAGCACTAATTAACTTTTATTTCATTAAAATTGAATTGATAACAGAAATGGTAAAAAAATATTTTTTTTTATTCAAACCTCGCAATGTTTAATTTGAAACATGCTAATTAGTAAGCATACGAATGTTTTTTTTCTCATTCTCCTTCATTTGCAGCTGTTTTCGATTATTTACAATTTCTCCACATATATATCATTAAAATATTTATATACAAATATATGTCATTCCGGTTCAATTTATTAAATGTACTGAATATTTACAGTATTTCAGCGTATTTTCTCTCTTTTATTTTAATTACGAGAGTTTTCCGTCGCATTTACAATTTTACCTTTTATGAATAAACTAGATATGTATACACATATGTATATACACTTTTGATATTCTCACTTGAAAAGTTTGTCATATATTTCAATATTCGTTTCACTGAAACCATTATTGTGCTCATAAATGTTATATAAAATATAAGCTCTTTTGGTATATACAATTAGATCCGTATTTGAATGATTAAGAGGTAAAACGGCAAATTAATAATACTGTATACGTACGCTAAAAATCGCACACTAAAAATAAATACATTATATCAATCTAAATGAATATTTTCTCTTTTATCATTGAAATTCTCGTTTGCTCGTTTTCAATTCTTTTTTATTATGCATAAAATTATTTCTCTTATTTAAACGAGTGTATTTCCACTCAAAGTTACACTATAGCTTTTAAAATTTGTTTTTTAAATTAAAAAAAATATTACTGACAACCAAATACTACACTTCCCTAAAACTTTAAACTTTTGACGATTCCTAAAAATCACGAGACACGAGTTGCAATGTTCATAAGACCTTATAATTTTTTTCATACCAATAAGCACCAAAGCGAATTCACTTTATTCCAGTGAATGTTGCAAAATTGTGAAAACGTGAAAATTAATGTTGGAATACATGCATATAAATTACAATTCCCAAAAAAAAAAATTACCACTGTCTGAAATACTCACATGTCTCTCCTCGTTGGAACTGAGTCCTGTAACAGAAAGCGTGAACGAGAAGAGAATTAGTTTCGGTGAATTTAATGGGCGTGACTGCAAATGTAATTTTCGTTATTATTCGCTTGCACCCGGAATTATAAAGGGAAATGACGAAAAAGAAGAAAGTTGGGGAAAAAAAATGCTGCACACTCGAGTCAACGCGGTTATAGCGTCGAGCCACCGATAGAATGTTAATAACGTTGCCAAGCGGGCATACGCGTTCTCGTATAAATGATCTTCATGCATATTTATGTGCTTTTCCCTCAAAACCGCCGGTGTCCGCTAACACGGTGGTGCAAACACGCTCTGAAAGCGGATACCGCTTTGAAAATTTTCAACGAAGCGTTCTGCCGCTCGACCCCGCTTTTCGTCAAGAGACAGCAAATTTTTTTTTTTTGCAACCCTCTCCTGCCACCAATTCGTTCTCGAAATGCAAACGGGATCAAACGATGGAGAGAGAAAAAGAGAGTAGTCGCTCGCACTTACTTTCATCGTTCCTGGTAACCGAGCCTCGATTAATTATCAAGTCCCTCGTAGCTTGAACCTTTTTATTCTGCTTTTTTTTGTTTATACTCTGAGTTTTTTTTTGCTATTCGTTCGTTGCACAAAGTGTGCAAAGCACGAACTTTCTATTACGCGACGCAGAGCAGTTACTCGGATTTTTCAATGGAAAAATGGTGAGAGAGCATTAAAAGTGAAAAAATATACGAGACCAGGAAAAATCGAACCAAGAGCGCACCCAACTTCAATAGAATCTCCATTCACTTAGTTTTGATTTCGTTTGCATATTAGCCTTGCAATTTTCTTTTCAGTACTTAGTTGTCAAATTTGGATTATTTGGATTCATAGAAATATTGCAATTCTTGACTTACGATTCAGTAAGTGAGAAACCATCGTCTAGGTAGCACACGGTAGAGAAAGTTTTTAAAAAAAGTTATTTTGTCATTTACCCAATCGAATTTAATTTTTAGAAACATTCGTGATTGAAAAAGGGGATGTTACGGAGGACAAAATAGAATTGAATTATGTCAGGGATTACAAAGAGACAAGGTTAGGGGAATGATAAAATAATACATACAGTACGTACCTCCGTTACTTTTGAGATCATCAGGTTGCCGATGGAAATCTGATTTGCCGAGCATTGATAACGGATGGCTGCCAGGTGTTCCTGGTGTCGCTGGTGCTCCTGGATTTAAGCCAAGTCCCAAAAGTTGAGCCGAAGCGGATGTTGGCATTGAGATTCCAGGAGGAATGCCTGGAAGTGACGGAAGTCCCGGATGAGGACCCATTGAGGCACCAGGTGGTAATTGTTGGGCGTGCATCTGCTGTATCATTCTCGGTAAATCGAGCCTGGGTGGCTAAAATCAAACAAAAGGTATTGTTTTCATTTTTTTCGCTCGGATGTTAAATATTAATTTAATAACCATATCGTGTTCTCTTTTTCTGCATGGCAACTATACTGTTTCTAATTTGGATAATTTCCGGTTTTTCAGAGGATTTGACGACGGGGATCGAGCCTTTTCTAACATAATCGACCATTCAAGATGAGAACACTACAGATGAATTAAGATTACTCAAAGCCATTGTACCCCGAAACTCCCTGGAATTCAAGGTATGATTTTTAATTCAGTCCCTCTCTATAAAGTTCATTTGTAATTAACACAATCGAATTTGATAAAGTATTATCATCATCAGTTACAAAGTCCAGGATCACCTAAAATCTTTATCACTAAATAAAATTTGTCCAGAAAATTAAGAAATACAATGTGTGGGTTTTCTGTACCGGTTTGGATAATAAATTGGATAATTTCCGGTTTTTCAGATGATTTGACGACGGGGATCGAGCCTTTCCTAACGTAATCGACCATTCAACTTAGGAATACTACAAAAGGATTCAGATTACTCTTAGAAACTGTACCCCGAGCTCACTGGAATTCAAGGTATGATTTTTAATTCAGTCCCTCTCTATAAAGTTAGTTTGTAATTAACACAATCGAATTTGATAAAGTATTATCATCATCAGTTACAAAGTCCAGGATCACCTAAAATCTTTATCACTAAATAAAATTTGTCCAGAAAATTAAGAAATACAATGTGTGGGTTTTCTGGACCGGTTGGGATAATAATTTGCATAATTTTCGGTTTTTCAGATGATTTGATGACGGGGATCAAGCCTTTCCTAACATAATCGATCATTCAACTTAGGAACACTACAGAAGGATTGAGATTACACTTAGTAATTGTACCCCGAGGTCCCTGGAATTCAAGGTATGATTTTTAATTCAGTCCCTCTCTATAAAGTTAGTTTGTAATTAACACAATCGAATTTGATAAAGTATTATCACCATCAGTTATAAAGTCCAGAATCAGCTAAATTACGTTGATCCATTGTCGAACCTAAACAAATAGTTTAGAACAATGGGAGTTCAAAAATATTGCATACGACCAGAAGAGAAAAAGTTTTTCATACTAGATCATGAATAATTTATACAAAAGTCAATTAGAAAATTGACCAGGGGTGAATTTTTGAAATTCCCTGAAAAGTAGTACTTTGGGTTCTGGTCTTAGATCGATTGTGGAACCTAAAAAAATTGTTTAGAACAATGGGAGTGCAAAAATCTTGCCTACAGCCATAAGAGAAAAAGTTTTTCATACTAGATCATGAATAAGTTTGTAATTAACACAATCGAATTTGATAAAGTATTATCATCATCAGTTACAAAGTCCAGGATCACCTAAACTCTTTATCACTAAATAAAATTTGTCCAGCAAATTAAGAAATGCAATGTGTGGGTTTTTCTGTACCGGTTTGTAATGTTAGTGTAATTTAACATAAAAATTATACACTTAGAACATGTATCGTAAATTTTTTTTCACAAGGATAAAGTGAACGCCTTACGTGTCAATGTCGTGTATAAGAAATTATATTGCTCGAGAGTCCAGAAACAGCGTATAATAATATATTATACGCTGGAGGGTAAGCAAAGGAAACGTGTTACTCGATACTTTCCAGAAGTTAATACTTGAGGGAATTACGGACTACTCCCAGCTACATGTGTATTTCGCGATACGAACGCGCCTTGGGATACACCCAACCCTTATAACGGATTCGACCGGCACCCTCCTACAATAGGAAAATAACTATCGTACGCAATCGCTGCAACAAGCGCCTGGTGAGAGGGATTATTTCATATAATCCCTGAATAGCGCACCCTCGTTTCCTTGGAAGCCAATCCCCGAGGCCTAAATGCCTAAGTGAAATCCATGATAAGCACGATTCGAGCGCGTAACGAGTTTATCGTTAAGCGAAAAAAAGGGGTTCTTCCATACTTTGTGGGGTGGAATATATTGCTCAAAATACTCGACTCGCACACCTCTATTACGAAAAAAGGACGAGAGAGAGAGAGGGAGTCTTTATTTGCCTGGGAAACACCATCTGCTTTTTTGTTCCTGGCCACCATTCCCCTAGCTGTTCCAATTTGACAAAAATTAGTCTAATTTGGCACAAAGGTGGTAAGGAGACTTCTTTATAGTAAGAAAAAACTTAGTTTTGTCTAATAAAATTGTTTAGAAGCAAAAGGTATAAATCCGTCTGGAGATATTTTAGTGACAAGGCAAGTCTGCAACTGTTGGCAAATTGAAACACATCGTAAAGTTAAAATAATGAAATTCTTGACATGAGGTGTATTGGAAGGACATGTAATGCGGGAGGCAAATTAACGCAATGAAACGTAATAGTATCTAACGAGGCTTAACTCACCGTGAATAATACGATACAGGGTAGTTACCTCATTCTCCTCTATAGGTGAGGGGTTCGATGCTTTTGAGGGGGTTTTGACGAGAGAGAGAGAATGCACCATATGGAGGGTGAATTCAAACACCAGGGACTGAATATTCCATATGTGTTTCTCTAGCAGTATTATTAAACGAAATATTGATTCAAACTCCACTTTACTAAGTAATACATATTCATGGTACCCAGAAACTTTAATGTATCTGTCACTCTACTACTTCTCTCTTTCTCACTCGTTCTTTCCTTCTCCACTAAATCCTTTCTTTCTTTCTTTCTTTTTTTTCCAACCCTGCCATAATTGTCCTCTACAAAACCACTTGAAACGACTCTCAACCCCTTTTTTTGCTTGGACACTCGTTTTCTCGCGATGATAATCGTTCCTGGTATACATATGTAGAGGTGAATGTACCTTCTGCAGGCATACATCTGAATAATTTGGCACCCCTATAGGATGCTACTGCTTTTAATTCACCCTTTTAGATTTTCTTCTCAGAATTCTCGATAAATGCAGGTGCTTAAAAATTTAACATAATTTTCAAAGAAGGAAAAAATCTTTGAATACTAAAATGAAGGAATCGATAAGTTTATAAATTTGTTATAAACTAATTGCCCTTTTCTTGCGAAAATAGTTTTTAAGAGAGCCTACTGCGAAAGTGATGTGCCTTTCCCTTTATTGAACTTTGAAAATTTAGGGACATAAAATATTCCTAGAAATTCAAGTCATTCAGTTCAGTCCGTAAGGAACCTTCACACTGGTAAGACAGCCATTAACCCTCTCTATAAAAGTAGTTTGTAATTACCACAATCGAATTTTGGGAAAATTGTCAGAAAGTGAAATACATAAAAATAACTTTTAAAAGAGAATACTTTGCAGTTACAAGATTCTATTTTTGCCAAATTAAAAATTTAATTTTCGTTTCTGATATTGTAGAAATGAGAATACTGAATTCACTGCAGGAGATAACAAAAAAAGTTAAAAATATCTGAAATATTCACTTCGATTTATAAATATTTAATGACGATAAAGCTCTTTTACTTTTAGCTGCAAAATTCTGCAATAGTGTATTAATAATGTTTCCAATTGTCGAAAGTTAAAAATTTAATGTTTCGAAGCAAAAAAGATTGGTCTTAATGAAATATTTTTAGAATCATCAAATTATTTCACTTTTTATATTTGGCTACACTTTCGGTATATGGAATGGTATTTTAACTCCTAAGAATCGAATGAGATGTGGCAAAAATAACGAAGATGAGATTTTTAATTTAATTCTTCTGTCTGGTAACACTGAGAACGCTGGAAAATAATTTGTAATCAACAAATAGAAATGGCTATTTTTATCTCAGAGGAAGATTGAGGGTACTTCTTTCACTGAAATTAGATAAATATTCCGATATTTGAATCCAGTGGAAAGGCTCCATGTTGGTAAATTTTTATTCCATGCACATCAATAAAGAATTTTACGGAGAATAAAATTTGTTCGCTATTTGAAATTCTGTTGTAGTTGTAGATATATTCTTAGGCACTATGTATTTTATTCTGCAAGTACATACATATATAATAAAACGCTATGATATTTATATATTATGCAAAGAATCTTCTTTGAGTGTGCTCATGATTTACCTGCCATTGTACATAGAGAAATGCCTTTAGAAATATATAAAGTAACATATAATATACAGATGCTGTATTGAAACTACGACCTCGAACATAGAAGACACTCTCTCCCTCTCATTCCCTATATGGTGCATGTCGATTTGAAGTGACGTTGAAAAGCTCGTCCATATTCGATTCGTTTTTCAATAAAACTTCACCAAAACAAGTTTTCCCGCACTACGTTTCCAATAATAATAATAATAATAGTCTGTTTCACTCAAATTTGACGTTTCAATCACATTTTTTCGGAGAAAAATATAAAACAAAACTGAGATAATAAAAAAATTAGGAAACGATTGTTACCAACTTACGTAAGCAAGTTCATCAATATTTACAGAATTTATAAATACATTTTTTTTATTACTGTCTATTTTTTCAGCCTCGTAAAGACGAAAATCTATAATTTTTATCCTATGGCATTGTTTAATGTAATAAAACTTTTTGAGTTAGAAAAATATTGATTAGATAAACACTTTGTAAATTATTAATTGTAAGGCACTTACATGGAGTTGGAGAAACAGGCTGATAAAAGTTTTGTAAATAGTCCGTATAAAGTTTAGTTCTGTCCAACAAGAAAATAGTTGAGGAAATAAATTATTTTATAATTATGAAATTATTTATTTTTACCTCCAGACGGTGTATTAACAGTTCTTGGAATCAAATTCAGTAAAAGCAGGTCTGGATTAAAAAAAAACTATTTTGTAATTTACGCAATCGAATTTTGAAAATTAAGGATATTTTTAATTCCCCTTTTTTTCTTAAACTCAATAAATGAATTATTCACTTGCGTTTGGTATGTAAAGGAGAAAATAAATTATTTTTAGTAAACATGTTTTTGTACATATCGCAGTGAATTATCCCCGCGGTTAAATTATGTATTTTAATATTCCCCTGGTAAATTAATATTTGAAATATATAATTTTCAATACATTAATGTGTAACGTTCCTTTTTCTATCTGGATTAAAGATAAGAATCTCCTGAGACTTGTATTTTCTTGACAATATATAGCTCTTCCATTGTTCGATTCATGTAGTATATAGAAATATAAATTATGAAAACTAATATTTCTTCCCAAGCAAGAACAGTAAATGTATACGTATATCGATCGAAATCGATAACACAATGAATATTTTCTCTTTTGTCTTTTCAAAGACATAACTTGTATCTATTTCCAAAGTCCTTTGCCATTATGATATAAATATTTAATATGTAATGATATACGAATTTGAATAATTCAAAGTGAAAGTTATAGAGGTGAATAAAATAATATCAAAAAATAGTGGTACTTTTAATCTTTTTCTGTTCACTGTGATAATGTACTAATAGGCAACTAGTTGAGGTGTGAAATGTATCGAGTGAAAAGTTGCCGACAACTGGGAAATTTTATTTACCAGAAATGCTTTGGGGGAGTGCCTAATAAATTTATTAGGCGACGTCGACTACGACGACGACGAGGAGAACTCGAGATACTTACGAGTTGGAATTATTCACGTCATGCCAAGGGTGTGGGAGAGGAGAAGAGAGAGAGAGAAGCAACTCGGAACTCAATTATGCGAAACGACAACCGAATGCCAATTTCACTCGGTGCTTATCGCTGTAATACACGCAGACTACGAAATAAGTCTGGTCGGTGTCGAGTCGGTGGACCGCGTTGAATTTCAATGCACGCTTCGGTGCATCATCCGGATCCTGGATGGCCTGGATCGATTGACAATTATTATCACAACGGTCGTGCCAGTCGTGCCAACACGGATACAAATTAACGGCGACATCCTTCGAGAGATTCGATTTGGTCATTAAATATAATTTCTATCTCGGCTATCATTTCCTCCCAATATATTATCCATGATATTTATTAATGTCTTTTATTTTATTTTTTTATTTTCATTTTTATTTTCATTTTTATTTTCAATTCTATTAATTGATGATTTATTTTTCAGGTGCTGCAGGATGGAGGACGTGTTTCAAAAAAGGCAGATCCACTTTGGAGGACGAGATTCATAAGAAACTTGGTGCAATTTTTTAATTAGTCTGCAAGGAACCTTCCATCGACCCAGGATTCAAACAGTTCGTAAGTATAAAAAAATCTTGCATATAAGCACATAAAGAAAAAAGTTTTTCATACTAGATCATGAATAATTTATACAAAAGTCAATTGGACAATTGACCAGGAGCTGAAGTTTTGAAATTCCCTGAAGAGTAATAGTTTGGGTTCTGGTCTTAGGTAGATCGATTGTCAAACCTGAACAAACAGTTTAGAACAATCGGAGTGCAAAAATCTTGCATGCAATCATAAGAGAAAAAGTTTTTCATACTAGATCATGAATAATTTATGCAAACGTCAATTAGACATTTGACCAACGGTCAATTTTTGAAATTACCTGAAGAGGGAATTACGAACTTTGGGTTCTGGTCTTACGTTGATCCATTGTCGAACCTAAACAAATAGTTTAGAACAATGGGAGTGCAAAAATCTTGCAGAGGACCAGAAGAGAAAAAGTTTTTCATACTAGATCATGAATAATTTATACAAAAGTCAATTAGACATTTGACCAGCGGTCAATTTTTAAAATTCCCTAAAAAGTAGTACTTTGGGTTCTGGTCTTAGATCGATTGTGGAACCTAAACAAATAGTTTTGGACAATGGGAGTTCAAAATTTTGCATACGACCATAAGAAAAAAGTTTTTCATACTAGATCATGAATAATTTATACAAAAGTCAATTAGAACATTGACCAGGGGTGGATTTTTGAAATTCCCTAAAAAGTAGTTCTTTGGCTTCTGGTCTTAGATCGATTGTAGAACCTAAACAAATAGTTTAAAACAATGGGAGTTCAAAATTTTGCATACGACCATAAGAAAAAAAGTTTTTCATACTAGATCATGAATAATTTTTACAAAAGTCAATTAGACAATCGCTACAAAAATAATTTCGTAATTACAAAATCGAATTTAATTAGAAACAGTGCCTAATGCTAACGATTAAAAAACACTGACCATAAGAAGTATTTGTAATTTCAAAATCGAATTTTATTTCCAAATTTAATAATTCTTTTTAAATAAGAGTTTGCATTGGAGTTTTTTGTTTCTGTAAATTTTAGTCTAGCGAGAGAAATTTGTATGTAAACTCACCACAACAACAGATCCGGCGTCTGTCATATTAACTTGCCTCGCTCTTTCAACCGTATTGGCCACCTGCTGTTGATGTTCTTGCGAGAGATACGGTAAAATCTGAGCTATTACAGCATTCAGTCGTTTCGCTATTTCGGCCTGAAAAAGAGCATTTAAATTATTATTATTATTATTTTCATTATTATTATTATTATTATTATTATTATTATTATTATTATTATTATTATCATCATCATCATTATTATTATTATCATTATTATTATTATCATTATTATTATTATTTTTTGCTTAGGGGATTTTTGGGAAATCTGCTTAATTATTATTATTGTTGTTATTTTGAAAGTAACCAAATATTTAACAAACAAGTTTTTCCTGAAAGAAAAATTCCCTCTTTAATCTTGCTTCGACTCAGCGTGAGGCAACACATGTTTTGAAAGAATGTGGGGGAACTAAAAATACATTTATTTTTGAATTAACAACTCTGTAAAGAAGAGTTATATATGTTTATGTGGGGGAGATGGAGGAAAATCATTATTAGAGGAACCAGAGTCTCTCATGTCAACGCTTGAAATCATCTATTTTTGTTCATCTGTCTTTTCGAAAAGCTTTAGGTTGGTATAATCTCGAAATAAACATGTGAATTTGTCCCTCCGTTGAAATAACGAAACGCTACATGAATTTTCTCAAATTTACTCCCGAAAGGGGAGGGGAAATTTTTTTTTTTTAAAAGTTAATTATCCAAGTGGTTCTATTTGTCGTTACTATTTTTCCAGTACCTCTTTAGCCTTCTTGTAAATAAAAAAGTTACAATCTCAAGTTCTGAAAAGTCGTAGATTAGAAAACTTTATTTTAAAATCACAATTCATTTATTTAACCTCGCTTCTTAATATTCATATTATTGTTTTTCGAAAACTAATTTTAGGTAATGGGAGAAAAAAAATTATATGTCTGTAAATAAGATAATAAAAACACGAAGTGAGTTATGTATTACTTTTTTTTATTGAATTTGTGCGAGAAAAAATAAAAAAAGAAGACAGCTGATAGAGTAAAAACGGGTGATGAGAACGTAAAAATAACTTAACATAGATATAAACCTCTCGTGGTACTTTTGGCTTTTATCAGTCATCATTCTGAACTTTACGCAAAGATAAAAAAGCCGTCTTTTCAGCTATTTAAAAGAATTTTTCTCTTTTGTCTTTCAAAAACAAAAAAAACTAGGAAAGAAAATATTTTTTAAAATTATTTTGTAGAAGTAATGAGAAAAACAAACTCTAACGTATGTTTATAACTATAATGAAAAATTTCGTGGTAAATTGAAGTCTTACCTGTTTGTGTAGTTCCATATTTGACGTGTATGCCATTTCGTAATACTGTAAAAAACAAGAAGCAATATTTTATCATTTATTTTTTTCCCAAAGCATTTATTAAGTTCACCTGTTACAATATACACGCAATGATTCAATATTTACTCAAAGCATTATAGACTATTAAGATAAAACATGTTTTATCAAGAAAAAAAAATAAAGAATAAACAAAATTACACAAATTATAAATTTATGTATATTTCCAAGTAATGAAATTTATAGTCTGGAATTAAGATAGTATTGTAATTTTTTAAAATTAGAAAAAACAGTAAATAATTTAAAAAAAAATAGTAAATAATTGAAAAAATAGGTCAAAAGTGGAAAAACAAGGGGGAAATGTTGGTAGCTTTTCTACTAAAAAATGGTTAATTGTATGTTAGTTTTTTTTAACTTTTTTAATAAACTCTGTCAGCATTTTAACTCTAATCGGAATATTCATGAAAACAGAGACAATATATATATATATAACAAAGTCGGTAGAATTTTAAAAAATAATTACTGCAGGTAATGTCCGTAAATTAAATATTTAAACCCGACTTCCTGCGCTCAAACACTTTAAATATAACATTTATTATTATTTTATTAATTTTATTAACTCCCACCGACACTAATTTGCTTACAGAAAAATTTAAATAAAATTAAAATTCCAATTGCAGGAGAAAAATTACATTCGAGTAAAATTGAAATGGCGAATAATTGCTTCTTTAACAAGAAAAAAAAAACAACTCACCATGATGCAATGCCGCTGTAGATTTTCCTTTTCATTATTCTGCTTATCGTATTCGATTTTAAGACTGTAACAGAAAAAAAAAAGCTCGCGGTGAGAACTGCTTTTCAGAAAGTTAATAGCGTCATTATATAGCTGCAAAGTGGCTTGCTTCAGCAAACCGGAACCAAAGCGAAAGCCGGTGCGAGAAAAGTTTACAATTATCGCTCTATGAACAAAAAAGAAAGAGAGGGGAGGAAAAAATTCTTCTAAAACCGCAACCGATTCAAAATGGAATTGAATTTGTCACAATGTTTAAGAAATTGTATCGTGATTTCACGATGGAAAAAAGGGAAATTTAACAATTTACTTCTTTTTTTGTAAATAAAATCATTACCACACAAAATGTCCCATAAAATTATAGGAATAGTGTTTCAATTCAAAACAATTTAATAGTGACGGAGAATTTTTTTTTTGTCGCATTTCTACTTTTCGAGAATTATAAATTTTGGTAAATTTAAATTTAGGGATGAGACAAAAAATAATTTACCTTTTTTTGTTGCATTTCTACTTTTCGAGAATAAAAAATTTTAGTAAATTTAAATTTAGGGATGAGACAAAAAATAATTTAACTTTTTTTTGTTGCATTTCTACTTTTCGAGAATTATAAATTTTGGTAAATTCAAATTTAGGAACGAGACAAAAAATAATTTAACTTTTTTTTTGTTGCATTTCTACTTGTCGAGAATTATAAATTTTAGTAAATTTAAATTTAGGACGAGACAAAAAATAATTCTTTAATTTGTACAATCGAATAAAGAAATGAAGAATTCCGGCTACAATTGCGCTTTAAAAACAAAAAAAGAAAAAAAAACAAAAAAATTATTTGTAATTTACACAATCGAATAAAAAATAGTACAATTCTGGCTACAATTAAACTTTAAGAACGATATACAGAAATTAAAATTTTTAAAATTCAATTACTTTTTGAATTTCCAATAAAATTCTTCAAAATTCAATTTAAAAAAAAATAATTTTAATAAATTTTAAGAAATTTAGTTTAATTTAAAAAATTTTTCTAACTTAAATTATTTTCAACGTCTATTATTCCAATAAAATTTCATAATACAATTCAATTATTTAAAAAGAAACTTTAATAAAATTAGTTTCAAGAATTCAATTATTTTCAAAAAGGTAGCGTAATTCTTTGCGAAAATTCAATTTCATATGTTGAAAAATTGACAAAAAATTTCTGTCAAAATTTAAATTATCTTTATAAATAATTAAATTTTTCTTCAAAATTCAATTATATACAAAATTTTCATCAAATTTCTCGAAAAATGCAATTATTATTTCAAAATTTGTTGATAAAGTTCAATTATTTATTAAAATGTTTCTTTTTAGAGTTAAATAAATGAATTTTCGTAGAATTTTCTAATAAATAAATATTTTTGAATACATGAAATTCAATTATTATCAAAAATTTAGTTGAATTTTATTTTAAAATCAGTATTTATTAGGAAATTTCACAAGAAATAAATTATTTAACGTTGAAAATAAACAATTTATTGTACAATTGAATGTTTCTTAAATTCGATTTTTAAAAGAATTTTATCAAAATTTAATTATTGTACTTTTTATTATTAAACACAACTATTATTATTATTATTTATTAATTATTATCAAGAGAAAATTTTTTTAAAAATGTTAACAATAATTTCATTTTTCGAGAAATTTTATAAAAATTTTGTATTTTAAAAACAGTTAAAAATCTGGCAAGAATTTTATTAAAATTTTTTTAAATAATTGAATTTCGAAGAAAAAATTTATTATTTATAAAAACAATTTAAAATTTAAATGAAAATTCAAAATTTTGTACAAGAATCTGTAAATTTTCAAACATAATTTAATGTTTGCAAAGGAATTATATTACATTTGAAATTAATAAAAAGTTTTCAGACTAATTATTTAAGAATTTCGGTTTAAATAATTGACTATTTTTGTTACATTTTATTAAAATAATTAAATTTTGAAAAATGTTTGAAATCAATTAAATTTTTAAGAAGAATTTTATTAAAATTATTTTGAAAAAAATTGAATAATTGTTATAAAAGAATTTTGTTGGAATTTTTAAAAATAATTTAATTCTTTGAGGAATAAATAATAAAAGTTAAAACAAAATGAATTTCAGTTATAAAAATAATTGAATTTCTGCAATAAAATATATTTGCTTCAAAATTTAATTTGTTTTAGTGTTTTTAACTGAAATTCTTCTATTTTGTTATTTTTAATAATCAATTAAGTATTAAAATCAATAAATATAAAATTTAAGTAATTTTAGAAGAATTTTTTACTAAAACTCTTCTAAAATTAAAATTTTTTTAAATCTAAGTTTTTAAATTTTTAATGAAATTCATTTAAAATTCTATTTTACAGAAATTTTTACAAAAATGAGAATAAAAATCTTTTCAAACTCACTTACTTACGAAAATAGTAAATGCAAGTCTTTTAAAATTGAATTAATTTCTAAATATTTATGTAATAATTTCAATTTCAAGAATAAATTTAAAAAAAAACAAGTTTACAGGATTTCGATCAAAACTCCCTGACTTTTTATGGGTTTTTTCAATTTTTATAAAATTACCCCAAAATTTCCAGGCTTTGCAAGTTTTCAGGTTGAGATGGAAACCCTGAATAATTTGTAATTCACACAATTGAATAATAATAATAATGCCAGACGATTGTTAGGTTTCAAAATATTTTTTTAACCTCACCAGACTGTTTGAGGTCAGAATTTTAAAATTCAAAATGGCGGCGACAAAATGTCGGCTGAATTTTACGCAAATACACAAATTGTCTTAAAAAATTGTTACTTGTCGTTTAATTTTAATTTTTTTTTCATTTTTGACGCGATCTGAAGAAAGGGACCTTAGAAGCAAATCACTTTAAGATTATGTTAGTGCTACTTTTTTGTTGATTAAAAGTTTCTTTTCACTTTTTGCAAATTAAAATCAGTATTTATTAAATATTTCAGTTGTAATGAAAACTTAAACATTAATGATTAACATTAACAGTTGATCATTTTTTTGTATTTTTATTTCGAAAATTGCAAACATAACCTATAATTTTTTGCTTCTAAGGTCCCTTTCTTCAGATCGCGTCACATTTTTTGAACTCGATGAATTAAAAATACCGAGGAATATGAAAAAATAAGCCTAATTTCATATTCGTTGAAATTTATTGACTGACTGGCATTATTACAATTCGTGTGTATAAGTCCCTCTTGGTGGAAGCGTTCTATATCGTAAATCACTTATGACTTCGATTCTGTGGCCTCGCGTGCATGGAACGACCATTCCAGCTGCTATTGTTCCCGCGGTTTCTACAACTGCTTTGAAAAGAAAGAGCTAAGAAAAAGAGAGAGAGAGAGAGAGAGAGGGAGAAAAAAGAGCAGAAGAAAAGAAACCGAAAGGAAATATAACATGGTTTCTAGCAGTGATCAACCGAGAGAACACATCGCTGAACATTACCGACTGTTTGTGGTCTTTGAAATTGGAGTCGTAAAGTTACAAAAAACAGTAAAAGGTGCGGAGAAAAAAAGGAAAAAAGAAGTACCACCGACTTTCAGAGAAATATTTTGTAATTTTAAATATTTAAACAAAAACGAAGTAGGAAAATTTTGAAAGAGAATTTTTTTGGTTTTATAGTTAGTTGGTAATTTAGTATTCCACTTACTTATGGTACTGTGCTTGTAGAAAATTAAATTCATCCTTAATTCTATCACATCCCTCGATCACCGTGAATTTGAATGGCTGTCCAGGTTGAGGTGGAACCTGAAAAAAACAAAAAAAAATTAATTAGTTAAATTTTGGAAAAGAAACTACGTTTACCTATGGAAGGAAAGTTTTCCCCTCATGGAAAAAATGAAAACTTTGTTGTAATATTTTTTTTTAATAAACCTTCATGGAAAATTATTATAAAAGAAAATAATAATTATTCTTATTATCATTATTAATATAATAATATTAATAAAAATAATAATAATAATTTTTACTATAAAAAATAATTAATATTATTATTATTATAATTATTAATATAATAATATTAATAATTTTTACTATAAAAAAATAATTAATATTATTATTATAATTATTAATATAATAATATTAATAAAAATAATAATAATTTTTACTATAAAAAAAATAATAATTGTTATTATTATAATTAATACTATTATATTAATAAAAATAATAATAATAAATTTTTACTGTTTTTAATAAATAACACTTGTTCGATTCAAGGAATAACTAAATTAAATTAAATAAAAATAATAAAAATAAAAATTTATTGTTTCATTTAATTTATTTCCTCCTTGAATCGAACAAATATTATTTATTAAAAATATACGGAAGAATAAAAAATTATGTAAAAAATTTGTAATATTATTATTATTATTATTATTATTATTATTATTATTTTAAATTAATTAATTTTTTTATTTCGAGCAGTGAAATTTACGAAACGTAGTGAAATTGAAATTTTTTCCCCTAAAGAAAAAAAATTTAAGAATATCCAAAAAAGGAAAAGCAAAGTGTTAATAATAATTAATTGCGTGTGTGTGCCTCTAAAACAATGCTGCGTTATATGCAATCTAATAAGTGCGCACACACTTTCAGTGATGGAATTTATCAATAATAATTTTTCGACAGTTTTTCAGAAATTAAATTATTTGAAATTAATTCCCTACACTCGGCCATATCACAAAGTGAAAAATAAATTTCCAAATAGATTTTCGTGAAGGTGCAATATTGACAAATATAGAATAAAGATCCTCGATTTTTGGATTAATATATATATATATATATATATATATATATATATATATATATATATGATACACAAAAATAAAGAGATAAATAAAAACAGATAAATTTTCTTTAAAAGATACGGGGAGGTAACAACAGATTTATTTAAATCCAGACCTCATAAATTATTGTGCGCGGCACACTGAGCGAAAGAGAAATTATATTTGAGAATAAACCAAAGTAGTAGCACGTTTACTTCAGCATAAATAAAATTTTTATCGTTTTCCCCATGTAAGTACAACTTACTCAGACAATAAAATTTATCATATTTCTTTTTATATGAAATCGCCATTATTTCTTCTTCTTAATATCTGATTTCAATTAGATTTATTTCTTTATTTTCGTGATATTTCAAGTTTTCTTTTGGTTGTCGATTTTTTAAGAGAGCTTTGGACTTTCTGGAAGAATTATTCAATGAATTGAAAAAGTGGTCGGACATACTGACTCCGCCATTTTGTATTTTGCAAAATTTACACAAAGTAAAAAAAGTGGCATTTAGTGTTCTAGTAATAAAATTATTATTCTAACTTAAATTGTTATTGTTACCCTAACTTCTTGGAAATTATTTTCATCGTTTAAATTAAATTTTCAAAGGATTCAAATTTTTTTAAGGATTTTAAATTAAATTCTTCTTTAAATCAATTATTGCAGTTGAAAGGAAGAAGAATTTAAATTTCCAAAGATTTGAATTTGAAATCTTTTCAAAATTTAATTATTTCTCAAAATTCTCGCTATATTTGCCTGTAGTATTAAGTTATAATTTAAAAATTGCAGACAAAATTATAATCATAAAATTTTAGCCAAAATTAATTTTGAAATCAATTTTTATTAGAAAATTTTATTAGAATTCAACACTTTTAAATACTAAAATAAAAAATTTATTAAATAATTGAATGATTTCTTTTTAATTTAATTTTTTTCGAAGAATTTTATTAACAACTTTTGAAAATAATTGAAAACTTTTTTAAAACAATTTCATTAAAACATTTTTAAAACAATAATTGAATTTCTGAGAAGAATTTAAATAATAATTTGTGTAAACAATTGATTTCATGTGAAGAATTTCTTTTAGTTTTCAAAAAAATTGAATTCTTATAATAAATTTTGTTATTTATCAAAATAATTGAATTTTTGGAGAAAAATTTTGTTGAAATTCCTTAAAATATAATTGATTATTATAGTATGTAAAAATTGTACTGTTTTTCAAGAAAATAAAATTCATTTGCCGAATTACTTTAAAAATGTTGACAATATAATTTAATTTTCTTTAAAAACTAAATTATTTGATGAATTTCATGAAAATAGTAAACATTAAAAATCATTGAATTGCGAAAAACTTTTGAAAATAATTGAATTCTTGTCAAGAATTTTGTTATTTATGAATGTAATGAATTTTGCGATGAATATTTTTCAAAATTTGTGAAAATAATTGAATTTTGCAAAGAATTTTTAGGCAAAATTCTTAAAAATAATTGAATTTCAATGAAAAATTTTATTATAAATCAAAATAATTGAATTTCTTCGGAAGAATTTTTTTCAAAATTTCTAAAAATAATTGAATTTTACAAAGAATTTTTATGCAAAATTCTTAAAAATAATTAAATTTTCGTCAATAATTTTATTTATCAAAATAATTAAATTTTACAAAGAATTTTATTATTTATCAAAATAATTGAATTTTGCAAAGAATTTATTTTTCAAAATTCCTTAAAATAATTGAATTTCTGTCAAGAATTTAATTTGTCAAAATAATTGAATTTTGCAAAGAATTTTTATTCAAAATTCCTAAAAATAATTGAATTTTTGTCAAGAATTTTGTTATTTTTAAAAATAATTGAATTTCAGTGAATAATTTTTCTTATTGATCAAAATAATTGAATTTTGGAAAGAATTTTTATTCAAAATTCCTAAAAAAAAATAATTGAATTTTTCTGAAGAATTTCGTTATTTATCAAAATAATTGAATGTTGCAAAGGGTTTTTTTTCAAAATTTCTAAAACTAATTGAATTTCTGTCAAGAATTTTATTTATCAAAATAATTGAATTTGCAATGAATTTTTGGTCAAAATTTTTAAAAATAATTGAATTTTAATGAAGAATTTCATTCTTTATCAAAATAATTGAATTTTGCAAAGAATTTATTTTTCAAAATTCCTAAAAAATAATTGAATTTCCGTCAAGAATTTTTGTTATTTATCAAGAATATTGCATTAAAACTTTTTGATGAAATTAAATAATATCAAAAAATTCATTTCGGTCAGAAATAGAAAAAAATGTTAAATGCTTTTGTATTTTTTGTAGAACAAAAAAGACAAAAAAAAAATTATTTTTGTTATCACTTTTAAAAATTCAATTTTTTCCAGTACTTTTAATAAAATTTCCTGATTTTACCCTTATTTTCCTGACCAATTTTATTTTCCCTGACTTTTCCCTAATCTGTAGCAACCCTGATGAATATTAAGTATTCAAATAGTTTACTAAAGTTTTTTGGACTCGCTAATTACGAATCTGACGTCAGATCTTCGAAATTCAAAATGGCCGATTCAATATGGCAGATATTTCTTAAAAATTACTTAATTTCCCTTGGAACTTTTCAATTCTGGATTTTTTAGGGACGTTGAATACGAATCTGAAGTCGGATTTTCAAAAATTCGAAATGTCGAGCCCGAAAATCGTCAAGTAAATTTTTATTTGGGTTTTTAAATAATTGATGAAAATTGAAATTTGGTTTTTTTAATAACTGATGAAATTTGAAATTTGATTTTTTAATGACTGATAAAATTTGAAGCTTGGTTTTTTAATGACTGATGAAATTTGGTTTTTTTAATAACTGATGAAATTTGAAATTCAGTTTTTTTAATAACTGATGAAATTTGAAACATGGTTTTTTTAATAACTGATGAAATTTAAAACTTGGCTTTTTGATAACTAATGAAATTTGGAACTTGGGTTTTTTAATGATTGATGAAATTCAAAGCTACGTTTTTTAATGACTGATGAAATTTGAAACTTGGTTTTTTTAATAACTGATGAAACTTGAAATTTGATTATTTTTACAATCAAATTATTCGTAAGTATGGTATTCACACACATGGTATTCACCAACGACACGAGAGCGTTAAATAAATATGAAAAATTTCACATTATTTTTTTAAAAACGATGCCAAGAAAAAAAAGAATGAAAGAAAGCACTTAAAAACCTTTTTGCAAATTAATGAAATTGAATTTTACAAAGCGTGTGAAATAATATTGTTGAGGGAATATAAGCGAGCGGCTATAATTCGCAAGTGTCAGACTAGAATGGTAGATCAATGGAATATACTGAATTGTACACGAGTACTTCATCGATGTGTGATTAGGTTAATGCAAGTGCGCTCACAAGTGTACACTAAACGTGCACTCACATGAGCGCAAAGTTCAATATAGTTCAACACTATGGTCGACATGATCTCGACTGACTGTGGCGGCCTTGCCTAGAATGAGAGAGAGAGAGAGAGCGAGAGCAAGTGTTAATTACATGTTTGCGGTGTCCACGAGGATTACACACTACAACCAAAACTATGAACTAGCTCTTGGCGAACTGCATTTGCAATATCTCCCAAACAACCTCCCTTCCATTTCCAAAAAAAAAGAAAAACAAAATCACCTCCATTTTTCATGGGGAAAATTAATTTTAATAATTTTTGCATCTGTATTTTATTTCTACTATACTTTAGAAGTAAATAAATAATAAATTTGGTTTAAATTTTAAAATGTTTGTTTTAAACAAAAATTTTTTTAAAATAAATTTTTTAAATTAGGAGTAAAGAAAATTAAAAATTTTGAAATGTTTGTTTTAAAAACAAATTTTTTAAAAATAAATTTTTTAAATTAGGAGTGAAGAAAATTTAAAATTTTGAAATGTTTGTTTTAAAAATAAATTTCTTAAATTAGGAGTAAAGAAAATTAAAAATTTTGAAATGTTTGTTTTAAAAATAAATTTTTTAAAAATACATTTTTTTAAAATTAGGAGTAAAGAAACTTTTTCAAAATTTCTTTATGCAGAAAAAGAACACTAAAACCCAAAAAAGGAAGTGAACTTAGACTTGAAAAAAAAATTGTATGTGCGCGGTATATATAATATTCCTTGTATCCTTTACAGATGCGCATGTATGTATGAGGATAAAGAGCGAGAAGTGGCAGGCTTAATGACCGTTAAACATAACACACGCAACGCGTTAACGTTTCAGGTATTTAGTGGCTGTTAGAATACGTTCGTTAATAGGTAAAACGTACTTCGTTACGGTCTCCTGCTTCTATATACGTGTGTAGTTATGTAAATTTTCGAAATACCCGTGCACGAAGTGCGAAGCATCAGCATACACTGTAACATACCGCAATATCTTTTAAATAAACGCATACATGTGTTTATATATACACATTCTCACTGCTGGTTTGTAATAACACATTTTTTTTTTTTTGACTTCTCATTCTTTAAAATTGTTTTTATAGTCTCTAAGGCATGAAGAAAAGTATAGGAACAAATTATAATATCCAAGATTCATTATACAATGTGTAATTTATCCGTGAAGCAAATCCGAGCAGTGTGTGTTGTTTCAAGTCTTAAATAATTTGAGTCTTACTTTCAATAATAAAGGAACAGTTGGAGAAATTAATGTAGCATCAAGTTGAATATATCAAGCATCAAATGAATAGAAATGATTCAAATGAATCAAATCAATTTAGTCCTATTGTATTAAAACAAATACTGCATTACGATTAGAAGAATTTGGTACTTTAGGAATCATTTCACATGCGAACCGGATATTAGGATTAAAAACCAAACACTGCATCTCATAATTTAGCATCATTCCACTCTTCCCAAAAAGGCTTGACCTTCTGCAACTTTTCTACAACTTAACGCAGCTTTTGTTTTAGCAGAACATCGAGCAATGTTTCAAAAATTAAAACAATTGTTTCGGTACATGATGCAACAGCATGTCTCCTAGTTTATTGAGGACTTGCTTTTGGAATTGTTTTTAGAATTATTTTTAAATGTATTTTTGGAATTATTTTTGGAATTATTGTTGCAATTATTTTTGGAATTATTTTTGAAATTATTGTTGCAATTATTTTTGGAATTATTGTTGCAATTATTTTTGGAATTATTGTTGCAATTATTTTTGGAATTATTGTTGCAATTATTTTTCGAAACACTTGAAGAATATAACGGAGCATTAGTTTCAGCAATTATTGTACCATCCTGTATAGAAGTACTTTGAGGAATACTTTCGGAATTTAATGAAGCATCAACTACAGAACTTGATGCAATGTTAGTTGTAGCAGTAGTTTAAAGAATACTTTAAGAAGCTAATTAAGCACCAAATCCAAAATTGAATACAACAGAAGTACTTTGAGGAGCAACAGTAGATTTTCATAGAGCATAAGCTAAATAATCGAATACAAAATCCGTATCAGCGATACTTTGAAGAATAATTTCAGAATTTAGTGCAGCATATCATATGCTGAATATTGTGCACCGTCATTTTTAACAGTAGTTGTAAATTCTAACAATCAAACTATTTTGTACTACACCTCTATCTACAGTTCGAGAAAATTAAGAAGATTTATCTAAAACCGAAGCTTTGTTAACTCCTGGAATTAAGTTCAGAAAGAAATTATAATGATATGCCTCAAATTAGTAAACGTAACAATCAATTCTTCTGCGATTTCAAAAAAAAGAACTTTGAGAACAACTTTGAGGATATAATGAAGCATTTCGTTTCAGAAAGGATTCGTAGCATCATATTTAGAATTACTTTGAGAATTTAATGAAGCATCAAGTGGAGAACTTGGTTCAACATTCGTTTCGACAGTAGTTTGAAGAATACCTTCAGGAATTAATGGAGCATCAACTACAAAGTTGCAAACAACATCCGTTTCAGCAGCACTTTGTGGAATGCAATTTCAGAATTTAGTGGAGCATCAAGTACATAAGTTGGTATAACATCATTTGCAGGAATAGTTTAATGAGGATTACATCAAATACAAAATCAAATACAGAACTTGGTACAACATCCGTTTCAGCAGCACTTTGAGAAACAATTTTAGAATTTAGTGGAGCATCAACTACATAAGTTGGTACAACATTATTTCCAGCAATAGTTTGAGGATTCAGACAAAGCATCAAATACAGAACTTGGTACAACATCAGTATCGTCAGCAATTTGAGAAATAATTTCTGAATTAATTCAAGCATCAGATGCAGAATTTGTACCACGATTATTAGCAATATTTAAAAAATTTGGAACATTATTTTTTAAAAAGCTGTTTGATTTAGTTTATGTTTATAAAGAAGCATCAGTTTCAGCATATATTCTAGCATCATTCTTTAAAGTACAACTGACAATATTTAGATCTACTTTAAAGAATTCTTTTGGAAGTTAATAAAGCATCAAATTCAGGAACGAATACAACATCCATCTTAGCAGTACATTTGAGGAATAATTTCAGAAATTAATGGAGGATCAATTACACAACTTCATACAACATGAGTTCCAGCAGTGGTTGGAGAAATGTTTTCAGAAGTTAACGGAGCATCAAGTACAGAACTTTGTACAGCATCCGTTTCAACAGTACTTTGAGGGATAATTTCAGAATTCAGTAGAGCATTAGGTGCAGAATGAAGTGTATACCATCATCTGTAGCAGCAAATGCAGAATTTGAGGTATTAATTTCAGAAAAAATTGCCGATTTAGTTTTTGTTTATAAAGAAGCGTTAGTTTCAGCAGTGATTGTAACATCATATTTAGAATTACTTTGAGAATAACTTTGAGAATTTAATGAAGTATCAGGTACAGAATTTGGTGCCACAACAGTTTCAGCAGAAGTTTGAAAAATACTTTCTGAAGTTAATAGAGCATAGATACAAAATCGGATACAATATCCGTTTCAGCTGTACTTTGAGTAACAACTTTAGAATTTAGTAGAGATTTAGAATTTAATCGATATTTAAAATTTAGAGATTTAGAATTTAATAGAGATTTAGAATTTAGTGGAGCATCAAATGCAAATTGTAATGTACCATCATTTTTCGCAGTACTTGCAAGGTTTGAGAAATTATTTTCTAAAAAAGTTGCGGATCTGTTTTATGTTCGTATAACGAAGCCATAGTTTCAGCAGTAGTTGTCGTATCATGTTTAGAATAATTTTGGGAAATACTTTCAGAATTTAAAGAAGCATTAGCTACAGATCGTTTCAAGTCCTTTTTTTAATGTTTAACGATGCGTTACTTTCAGCAGTAGTTGTCGTATCATGTTTAGAATCATTTTGGGAAATACTTTCAGAATTTAAAGTAGTATTAGCTACAGATACTACGGCTTTCGTTTTAGGTACTTGCATTTAACCCTAATCCATCAGCAGTTACAACTTTTGTTAACTTATCAAAAATTAGAAGCTAGTTTTTGTATTTGAATAATGAAATCCGAAGAAGTGTTCAAACCACTACTTCCAAAACCTAATGGAGCATTAATTGCGGAATTTAGTACAGCATCACTTTCAACAGTATTTTCACGAACACTTCTTAAATTAAATGGAGCACCAAGTACAATGTCGAATACAAAATCTGTTTCAGCAGTATGAACAACTTTAGAACTTAATGAAACTAAATAGTTAAGTAATACCAAAATGTAACACAATATGTAATTCAGTAAAGTAAATCAGTGGCATTGTTTTATGTTTTACTTCCAAGGCAAAATGGAGCATGTTCGAAAAATTAATGTAGCATCAACTTGAATCTGCATTCAAGTTGATGCTACATTAATTTTTCTACATCAACTTGAATCTAAATTCAAGTTGATGCTACAATAATTTTTCTACATCAACTTAAATGTAGCATTAACTTGAATGTAGCATTATAAGAATTAATAGCATTTTATTAAAACTGATGCTACTCGGCCTTTTTTAGAACCTAATGCAGAATTAATGCGATGCTACGAAAAACCAAAGTTAGTGATGCAAACGTTATAGCACCTAATAAAATACCGTATCTAGTTTGTGGAATAGTTTCCGAATTAGGATTATGATCGTTTAATGTTCTACTAAACTCAGTTGAAGCTCCATTAATTTCTAAACATATTCTTCAAACCACTGCTGAAAGTGATTTTGTTCCCAGTTCCTTTTTCGATGCTCCTGGCAAAGTTTGACAACCATTTAATATTACCATCAAGTGTGGTAAATTTTCCTACAGAATGCAACTTCGAACAAATAGTTTAAAATACGATAAATTTGTTCTGAAATGATCCAAAAAGGACAAAGCAGAACACGACAGTTGAAAATTTACTACAGAACATATGTCTTAATTCCACATTAAAATGATGTTCAAGTTATGCTTGAGAACCACTGACTAAAGTGCAAACAGTACTGTATTGTATTTGTGTGCTTAGCCTGGCAAATATTAGCCACCATATCGCTTATGGTGTGCTTGTTGAAACGAGAGAGTGACGGCGATGGTTGGCATATATTGGTGCTGGTGGTTGTGGAGAGCACGAAATGTAGGTGTATAAGTGTTGAGCGAGAGAATCTATACGTGTGTGTGTTTGTGAAGAGTAAAGTAAGGGAGGATGGCAAACGGTCGGAAAGGGAATAGTGTGCGATTCGTGGCAGAGTATGTTTGTTCGACCATCCGTAGGACTGTTTGTTCTCGCTCTCCTTGTTTGAAGAACGTCGGGATCTCCAGTCTGTGCAAACTCCTCATTATTGCGAATGGCGTAAACAATATATAGTGTATACACATGCACACACACACAAAAGCGAATCTATGTGTTGGTTGTAAATTCACATAAGCCAAGTAGTCTTCCGTTTTCTCTCTCTCTCTTGCTTCTCTATACTAAACATCATGTTGGTATAGATACGACCATATAGTTGTTATCTAAACATTTTCCACACTAATGTTTAGGGAGTGTTGGAATTAACTGCTAAAAGGAGATCTCGCAAAATGGTGATTATGAATCTGTAACTGAAGAAGCATTTTGTACTATCTGTACATAGTTGTTTTATACAAGAAACATGAAACTTTCTTCACTTGGATTATTTTTCGACAAAAATAAAGTTAGCTAAAGCTAATGTTCTAAATACTTTTTCCTTCTAAGTTCTTTTTCAACATTTTGGAACCTTTTTCAAAATGTTTTTCCAAACCTCACCGAAAACTCTCATTACTATATCGTAATTACTAAAATGCTACTTAATTCTAATTAACCCTAAGTACCCTAAGTACCCTAAGTACTCTAAGTAACCTAAGTACCCTAAGTACCCTTAAGTACCTAACAGTAGTTTTCCCTCTCATCAAATTTTCAAAATTTCAATACCCTGCGGGTGTCACTTATCCCATTCACCTCAAGTCTAACCCTTTTTCCAAACTGTCCCCTAATCTAATAGGATTTCCCATTTTTTTCCAGATCTCATACTCAAAAATGTTCATCAAGAACACAATTTCCAACTTCAAAATCGTAAATTCTTTTCCAAACAAAGTTTTACAGCGAAGATGAAAAAGCAGGTCAGCTTTGCAAATTATCCAAAATGAGGGTTTAGAAAAATCGACAGTAAAATTTGCGAGAGATTTAGAATTTTCTGATTTTTCGAGTTTATGGATAGTTTTATAATGGACAGAAGGTCGGAGAGTTTTTGAAAAGTTGTTCCAGCTGTGAGAGAGAGAGGATAGAATATTTGGGATCGAAAAGGGACCCGGAGGTATTTCATGTGGAACAAAGGAAAAATGTTATACTATATACCTATCGACCGTTTTCTACTTCTGTAAATGTGTGAGAGGGGACGCACTAATAAACTCTCCAAATTGTTAGCCATGTCCCCCTCTCAGTGTGTATATCTAAAAATAAATATCTTTTTTACTGTAAACTGTCAAGCACACGCCAAAAATTAATCTTATTGCACCATTCATAAAGTGACATGCTCCAATTTTCTTATTCTACTCCTCCATTTCATGCGCCTCGTTTGATGCAATAGCGATCGCATAATCCGGATATATAGTGCCCCATGTGCTGCTGACACTTTTAGAGGAAATGACTCTTTAAACATTTTTTTTTCTTTTTTGCTTCTTTTGTCACCAATTGATCCTTGAATTTTAACAATTTAGCTAATTTCATGTTTGAATCATTGTGTTTGTATATTGTTTTGGGTCTGTATTGTTAATTATTGGAGTTAATGTTGTATAATTGTTGGAGGTTATATTGTAATTGTTGCGGTTAATTTTCTGGGGTTAATTATTTTTAATTTTGTTAATTTTTACTTACTTACTATTGTACTTATAATAAGTCAGTTGACTTATTATTGTAACTGACTTATTATTGTAACAGACTTAGTATTCTAACTGACTCACTATTCTAACTGACTCACTATTCTAACTGACTCACTATTCTAACTGATGGGAATTAATATTCAACTGTTGGGAATTCTTTATCATGAAAGGAAGAATTTTTAAAGACATGTTTTTGCTTTCTTTGACCTAATGGAATAATGTTTTTTGCACTAATTTCAGAATCACTTGCTCGAAATGATCTAGTATTGACTATGGAACAATTCATAAAAGTCGCAAAACTTGATGAAGGATCAGTTTTAGCAGTACTTTTCCAAAAATTAAGGAATAGAAACAATTTGATAAAGAATCAGTTCCCACAGTGCTTTTAGACTATAATGGAGCATTACCAAAGCAAAGATAAGGGATCTGTTTCAGCATTAGAATTCCATAAAACAAAATTGGAAAAGCATGGAAAATTTTTCCAGTGTAGAGCAATTTTAAAAAATTGTAGCATCATCTACAGAACCTAAAGTGTAGCATTACGTTCGGTAATGAGAATATTTACACTAAAATGATAAATAATTTTCAGATCTAGACCAAAAACGTAATGTAGGATTAGTTTCAGCTGCGTACTTTATAGAATTTAAAAAAAGTACCTAATGGTAATTTTAAAACTGTTTGTTAGAATTGTTATATATTAGAATTATATGCGAGAATTGTCATATGCTAGAATAGTGATGTTATCATCGATTACAAAATAGCCTTAATAATTTTAGTTACCAAATGAAAAGAAGAGGGAGAAATTCCAGTGGTGAACAAAAAATGATCTCTTATAGAAGCGTTAACAGTCTTGAGTAAATACAGATAGATTTATTAACACCGCTATTATTGAGGTACTCAGTGGGTACAATGAAGCTCTTAAATGCCACGACGTCTACCACTTGGAGGGAGGATGACACTCCTTGCCATTGAATTCAAAGCCTTTGAAGCGATACAAACCTCGTTTTCCCTCCACTGCGATCACTGCTTCTTCTCAAAATAACCCAACTAATCAGACATCTACATTACATTCCCTTTTCACATCTATACATTATGTTACAAAATTCACCTTTTAAAATTTCTCTAAAATCTTCACTAAAAATCCTCTTTCTACTTTGATAATCATTAAACTGCATTAAACATTAAACTTTTCTTGCATTTAGAAGATTTTCTTGCAATTTAGAAAAAAATACCCAAAAATTGCTTTCAAAATTGGTACCATAATCGATTCTCTCTCAGAAAGCAGAAGAAAATGAGAGAAGAGTTGAATAAAAAATGGTGAAATATTCATGAGGGGAATTTCAAGAGTTTGTACAGTTGTTTGGTGAAGTGTTGAAATGAAATTGTATGCTAGAAAGGGTAAGAGAGTGAGTGAGAGTGAGAGAGAGAGAGGAAAAGGTAGCATAGGTAGTAGCGCTTTGTTAGATCAGTGGACGATGGCGGTTTACGAACTATCTCAATTTGCCTAACCCACAACCACGTCGACCACGAAACCACGACTTCCCTCATCCGTGGCCAACTCCACCTCCGCAATCCTCTCTTTGTCTAATCCCCTCTGTCTTTCCTTCAACCCTCCTCTCTTGTCTCCTTCGTTTTGCCTTCCTCACTATTGGAAATTTAACGTCCAACTGGGTCTGACCACCACAAAACGCAACCTCTTGCACAACCGCATAAAATGAACATGCAAAATGAAGTTTGTCTTCATCTAACTTCTTTACTATTTTGCATTTATGTGTGTGTTGTATGCTCAAATTTCCGTTTCTTTAAATTATTCACCAAATTCTAACTTTTACAATTATTGCTTAACATTTTTCGACGTTCATTAACATTTTTTAACCTTCATTGACATTTTTGAACATTTTTGAACATTTTTCAACATTTTTAAACATTCATTAACATTTTTTAACCTTCAATAACATTTCTAAACCTTCATTGACATTTTTTAACATTTTTAAACATTCATTGACATTTTTGAACATTTTTTTGACTTTTATTAACATTTTTAAACCACCAACACTAACATTAGCCTGACCATACTAAAAATTGTATTCACCAAAACGTTCTTAACTTACAAAAGTCGTTTCATAATGAATAGTCGTGTATCAAGCTATACTACATCTCTATCCAATGTTCGAGGAAATTAGGAAGATTTATCTAACACCGAAGCTCTGCTAACTTCTGGAATTAAGTTCTGAAAGGAATTAATGACATGCCTCAAATTAGTAAACGTAACAATCAGTTCTTCTGTGATTTCAAAAAAAAAACTTTGAGAACTGCTTTGAGGATATAATGGAGCATTTCGTTTCAGAAAGGATTGTAGCATCATATTTAGAATTACTTTGGGAATTACTTTGAGAATTTAATGAAGCATCAAGTGGAGAACTTGGTTCAACATTCGTTTCGGCAGTAGTTTGAAGAATACCTTCAGGAATTAATGGAGCATCAACTACAAAGTTGCAAACAACATCCGTTTCAGCAGCACTTTGAGGAATGCAATTTCAGAATTTAGTGGAGCATCAAGTACATAAGTTGATACAACATCATTTGCAGGAATAGTTTAATGAGGATTACATCAAATACAAAATCAAATACAGAACTTGGTGCAACATCAGTTTCGTCAGCAATTTGGGGAATAATTTCAGAATTAAGTGAAGCATCAGATGCAGAATTTGTACTACGATTTTTAGCAATTTTTAGCAATGTTTGAAAAATTTGGAACATTAATTTTTCAAAAAGGTGTTTGATTAAATTTATGTTTATAAGGAAGCATTAGTTTCAATATAGATTCAAACATCATTCTTTAAAGTAGATCTGAATATATTTAGATCTACTTTTATACTTTATCTATTTTATATTTTAGATCAACTTTTGTACTTTACCTACTTTATATTTTAGATCTACTTTTATACTTTACCTACTTTATATTTTAGATCTACTTTTATACTTTACCTACTTTATATTTTAGATCTACTTTTATACTTTACCTACTTTATATTTTAGATCTACTTTAAAGAATTCTTTTGGAAGTTAATGAAGTATTAAATTCATAAACGAATACAACATCCATTTTATCAGAACATTGAGGAATAATTTTAGTATGGATGGATCACTAATAATTAATTAATGGAGGATCACTTATGGAAGTTGCTACATCATCAGTTGTAGCAGTAGTTTGAGAAGTGTTTTCAGAAGTTAACGGAGCATCAAGTACAGAACTTTGTACAGCATCCGTTTCAACAGTACTTTGAGGGATAATTTCAGAATTCAGTAGTGCATTAGGTGCAGAATGAAGTGTACCAACATCTGTAGCAGCAAATGCAGAATTTGAGGTATTAATTTCTGAAGAAATTTTCCATTTAGTTTTTGTTTTTAAAGAAGCATTAGTTTCAGTAGTGATTGTAACATCATATTTAGAATTAATTTAAGAATGACTTTCAGAACTTAATGAAGTATCAGCTACAGAATCTGGTGCAATAATAGTTTTAGAAGAAGTTTGAAAAATACTTTCTGGAGTTAATGGAGCATCAGATACAAAATCGAATACAATATCCGTTTAAGCAGTACTTTGAGTGACAATTTAAGAGTTTAGTAGAGCATTAGGTGCAGAATGTGATGTACCATTAATTTTAGTATTTGAGGAGTTAACTACTAACAAACTTTTAGATCTATTTGTAGTTTGTGACGAAGCATTAGTTTCAGCAATGATTGTAGCATCATTTTTAGAAATGCTTTGAGAAATACTTTAGGAAATACTTTAAGAAATGCTTTAAGAAACACTTTAAGTAACACTTTAAGAAATACTTTAAGAAATACTTTAGAAAACACTTTAAGAAATACTTTAGAAAACACTTTAAGAAATACTTTAGAAAACACTTTAAGAAATACTTTAGAAAACACTTTAAGAAATACTTTAAAAAATCCTTTCAGAATTTAATGGAGCATCTACTACATCATCATTTTTAGCAGTAGTTTGAAGAATAGTTTTCGAATTTAATGGAGCATCAACTATAAACTTGAATGCAAAGATTGTTTCACCAGTACTTTGAGGAACATGTTCGGAATTTAGTGGAACATCATCTAAATAACTGAATAGAAAATCCGTTTTGAGGAAACGCATGAGGAACACTTTGAGGAACAGCATCAGAATTTAGTGGAGCATCATCTAAATAATTAAATACAACATCCGTTTGATTAGGACTTTGAGGAACATCTTCAGCACTGTTTTAACTTAAAAGTATCAAATGGCAACGAATTGATACCAAAAGTGTGGATGAAATAAAAAATTGATACAGAATTTTGGCATCAATTTGATCCACTTTAGTATCAATGTGCTACTTTCAAGAAAACTGTGAGAATTTAGTGAAACATCGTTGAAATAATTAAATATAAAATCCGTTTCAGCAGGACAATAATTTGAAAAAATAATTGAAACATCATCTGCAGAAAAGTTACCTATCAGTTATCTATCATTTTTAGCATTATTTGCAGAATCTAAGGACTCGGTTTCTAAAAAACCTTTGGATCTATTTTAAGATTGTAACAAAGCACTAATTGTAGCAGCAAATGCATCGTTAATTTCTGTTCAACATTCAGAATTCAACGATGAATCAGTTACAAAACATACAGCAGCAAAAATTTAATGTTGCACCAGTCACAATCCTTAAAAATCACTAAATTCAATGTTACATTTGCGTTACAAATCCTAAAAAAGAAACCAAGGGAAAAATGGCTAAAACACAAAAATGCTCCTTATGCTACTTCTTGAAAATAACATCTCAGATATATTCTAATACGTAGAGAAACATTTTCATTTTGAATTTTGTCGTAATCAATAAGCTATTTGCTTTCGTGACGGATATAATATTTGTACAGCTTGTACGCAAACAGAACTGGTGCTGCAGTCGCCTATATAGCGTGCCAATAACTGCCTTGTGTCAACTCGGTCAAGCACCGCGCGTACATATAAGTAAATGACTCACAAAACTGAAGAAGCCGGATATTCTCCATTCAAAAAAGAAATGAAAAATTCCATCGAATTTCCATCACTTCATTACCATTCCCCCAAAGATTCTTTCTCTTCTTAAAAAAAAATAAATAAAAATTCTCCATCTCTTTTAACCGCGAACATGGAAAAATTTCCTTTTTTTTCCCCTCTATCATGAGCAATAAAAGTTAAAAATATTTATTCGTTTATAAAACATTCTTTCTCTGTTAAAAAACAATCAACTCGAATGTGATTGATTCGTTCGCAAATATCTTTTTCCCCTCTCTCTCTCTTTACTATAGTGGAATATAAAAATAGTTTTTATTCAATTTCAAATAAAAAAAAAACGAGCATTTTTTTCGTGTCCCCTCAAGGAAAATAAAAATGTTCTACCTAGAAAAAAAAATTCTATTTTCGCAACGCGAGTGCGTAGAAAATCAAAATCGAGCAGTAATTGTTGAATTCTAGTTGTCATCTCTATATAGATAGAGAGATACACACACACACACACACGGTGAATGTTGTTCACTATAGTAGCTCATTGGGAGTTGCTGAACGAAATTACTGTAAAATTGAAATCGAATTGACGGCGAAACTAAATTCGAGGGGCTACTCAGTCGCTATGTTTCCCGCACAGTGACCACAATATGCATTGGTAATTACACGGGGATGAATTATGCCACGGAATGAGCGAACCGTGTTACGTGTAATTGGCGCGTATTATAAATCTCCATTGTACAAATAGTGGTGTGTGAATTGAAGTGTTGTAGTGACAATCGTTCCCATTCAATGATTCACTCTCTTGGCTCGAGAAAAAAACACCAAAAAAAAAAAAAAAAAAACCCCGATAAAAACAAAAACTAATTTCAAAACATTCGATTTCTATTTTTCAACATATCGCCGCCATGTTGCTTCCGCCATTTTTAATTTCACGTTTCTCTCCATGGAACTAAAAAATAAAGTAAAAAATTGAAACTAGAATCGAAAGGGGAACAAAGAGTGGAACCGAAAGGGACCCCAGAGTTGAACCGAAAGGGGAACCAAAAGTGGAATCAAAAGGGAACTAAAAATGGAACCGAAAAGGACCCAAAAGGGGAACTAAAAGTGGAACCGAAAGGGACCCAAAGAGTGGAACCGAAAGGGGACCCAAAAGGGACCGAAAAGTGAAATCGAAAGGGGACCCAAAAGTGACCCAAAAGTGGAATCGAAAGGGGATCCAAAAAGTGGAACCGAAAGGGACCAAAAGAGTGGAACCAAAAGGGGACCCAAAAGTGGAATCGAAAGGGGACCCAAAGGGGAACCGAAAGGGGACCCGAAAGGGGACCCAAAAAGTGGAACCGAAAGGGACCCAAAGAGTGGAACCGAAAGGGGACCCAAAAGTGGAATCGAAAGGGAATCCAAAGCAGAACCGAAAGGGGACCCAGAAGTGGAACTAAAAATGGAACCAAAAGTGGAACTGAAACTGAAACTGGAACCTAAAGTGGAGCCGAAACTGTAACTAAAAAGTGGAACTGAAAAGCTCTCACAAAATGTGTATGAAGCGTCAAAGGTAATTTTTGGAAAGAGTGAAAAGTAGAGAGAGAGGGAGAAAAACGGTGAATGAATGCATGTTCTTTGAAAAAGGGGGAGAAAAATGCCGACGGGACAGTCGTAGCAGATGACAATGATCTGTAAACAGAGATGATGCTCAGCCAACTGGAATCTTCAACCAGGTCATTTCTGCCAATGCTCAAAGATCGCACCTGTGTTTACATTAGCCACACTTGGTAACAAAGTGAGCCTTCCAAACCCTATTCAAAAGCTTCTCTCTCTCTCTCTCTCTCTCTCTCTCTCTCTCTCTCTCTCTATACCTTTAGCACTTAAATTTCAAAACCAACAAGAATCGAAATATTCCAAATTTAAACTAGTGATCACGTGACAAATTTTCTTCCACTCAATTTAATTTTCCCTCTCCCCTATTTTCTTGAAAAACAAACATCAAACGAAAAAGATACTTTTTTCTGACTTGTTTAAATAAACTATAATATAATTTTAATAAAAAACAAAATGCTTTGGAAAAAAATGACATACTTATATTATTTCGTTTTTAAACCATCAGGGAGAAAAAAATGGCTTTGTTAATTTTTTTTAATAATACACACGAAAGTTTCATTATTTGAACAAGTCATTCACACTTTTATATGGAGAAAAAATAAGAAAGATGAAAAGAAAAAAAGCCGAGAGATATTTTTTTTTTTTGGTGTTGTAAATATACAGAGGAGGGCTTGTCAAAATTATCGCTTCTTCGATAAATATTTAAAAGTAGAAGTTACTACTTGCTTTCCCCCGACATTTTTCAGAAATGTTTTTTTTTTGAAAAAAAAACCTTTTCAAGAGCGAGGGAATAATTTTTCTTAAATTATCAAAAAAAAAGTTTAGAATTAATGGCGCAAAAATAAGTTTCAAAGGGAATTTTTCGAATTTTTTCGGTTCTGTAGAACTTTTATTTTCATTCCTGTAGAATTTTTTTAATTTACAGAATTTTTTCACCTTGAGTGCGATTTTGTAATTTTATTTCGACTTTCGATTCGGTTTCGACTTTAATTTTCAATTTTCACTATGACTTTGATTTTGACTATGACGTTCATTTTCATTTTGATTTCAAATTTGAATTCGAAAGTGAAGGTGTCAGTGAAAGTGTGGGATGAAAATGAAAATCAGAGTAAAAGTCAAAATCGTAGTGAAATTGAAAATAAAAAAGGAAAATAAAAGCGAAAATCAAGGTAAAAATGAAAGTAAAAGTCAAAATCGAAGTGAAATTGAAAATGAAAGTAAAAATCAAAGCGAAAATCAAAGTAAAAATAAAAATGAAAGTAAAAGTCAAAATTAAAGTGAAATTGAAGAAGAAAGTAAAAATCAAAGCGAAAATCAAGGTAAAAATGAAAGTAAAAGTTAAAATCAAAGTGAAATTGAAAATGAAAATAAAAATCAAAGCGAAAATCAAAGTAAAAATGAAATTAAAAGTCAAAATCAATGTGAAATTGAAAATGAAAATGAAAGCGAAAATCAAAGTAAAAACGAAAATGAAAGTAAAACTCAAAATCAAAGTGAAATTGAAAATGAAAATGAAAGCGAAAATCAAAGTAAAAATAAAAATGAAAGTAAAACTCAAAATCAAAGTGAAATTGAAAATGAAAGCGAAAAAGGAAGTAAAAATGAAAATGAAAGTAAAAACGAAAGCGAAAATGAAATTGAAAGTCAAAATCAATATAAAAAATGAAACCGAATCAATAATTTCTTTTTCGAATAAAAAAATTACAAAAACTTCTATGAAAGAAAATTCGGAAATATTCTAAAAAAAACATTTGTAAATCCCTCATTGAAGCACCTGTTGTGAATTTCGTGTTAAATGGCAAGTTACAATATTACTTTAAAGACAAAAAAACGATTGACAAATTATTATAAATATGTATGTGCAATATTAGTGCGAAAACACATTTTTTTTCATTTTTTTTTTAAGAAACAACAATAAATGGTGATTGAAAACATTTTTATGAAGACAAATATTTGCTGAAGAAAAAAAAACGTCACGCAATTTGTTAATATATGGAACAAAATATAGACATATATATATATATATACACAATTCAATTGCGAAACATTGCTCACTTTTATTCGCTGGTCTTTGATGAAATATCGACCCTTTCCAGTGGTGTAGCTGGGAAAGGTGCCATCAAAAATATCAGTCTGTATAAAATAACTTTCTATTAGAATTACAATTCGATTTTTTTTCCTTCTATTTTTAAAAAAAAAATATTGCCATTTTTCATTTTTTTACAGAAAAAAAATATGTTATCAAAAAAATAAAATTTTATCATTTTTAAACATATTGAAGTGTATATAGTAAAATATGAAATTTTAAAAAAACAATTTTATACTTTTTTGTATTTAATATTTTATATCAATTTTTATGTCTTTATCACATATTTGTTTAGATATATAGATTATTATTATATATAGAGTCAGTAAAGTGTGAATACAGTCGCTAACAAAAATGGCGGGAAATAACGTATTAGGAAATAAAATATTAATTGAAAACACGTTTTTCGTTCAATAAAATATTAATTTAAAAATTAATGTAAAAAAATTTTTCTATAAAAATATTTTTTTTCCAGGGAAAAAAAGATTGAAAGAAATAATTCTATACATTCATGAGCGTGGTAGGAAAAAAAAATTTTTAAGAAACAAAATCATTGACATAATAAAATTTAATGACAGATAAAAAATGATTATTTTCCGAGTAAGCCGTACGAGATCATTATCATCATAAATCCCGAGTAATAAACGTTAATTTCTTGTGCTGTAGTCATTTTACCGAATGGGCGAGGTGAGAGGTAAACTGTTGCAATAATAATTGAGCAAATATTGCTAGTTAACACGAATACACATACAATAATAAACAATGGCCCCCCGATCATTTCTATTATATCGATAACAAAACGTTAATTAC